>CM062814.1:153597745-154128700 GCA_031772625.1 Pinus tabuliformis | reverse complement strand
TTGAGTTGCACCAAGGTCTTATGAGATTCTTCAATTTGGAGGATACATGCTCCAAAATCAGTGTCCACCACATAAATGGGATGATTAGTGGGATTCTTCTCATCACTGATGATATAGGCCAGCTAGGCTTCCCTATACAGTCTTCTGCTTTCTCCTCCAAAAACTGGGACAGTGGCATAAGATAAATCATTTTGTAATGTCCCACCCAACCTTTTAATCCACCCTCTGGAAAGTAGCATACCAAACTTAGGGGGGACATCTGCTACCACAATATCCATCATCATGCTCTTCATGGGCAGCTTGAGTTAGGGTGATAGCCAAGTATTTGATTAACCCCAGACATTTCACCTTCCTTGAATCAAAGGAGAATAAATCACGATAAGGTCAAGTGATATCAAGGCCTAACTCTTCCATGACAGCTTTGGGCATCAGATTATGGCTGGCCCCTATGTCCAGCAGACAATTGTGGAGAATTTTGTCATGAATGGTCAAGGAGACATAAAATGATGGGGAATTTTCATCAGTAGGTTCAGTCATTGGGCTAAGCACAACTGCATGTTTATCATCCTGTAAATTTACATAGTCAATGGAGGCTTGTGCGGCTTTCATCTCAAGGGCATCAAGGATGGGCTTCCTAAAAGCATCACTCTTTACAAGTTCTATCAGAGGTACAGATATTTTTAGCTTCTGGACTTCTGATTCAAAACTAAAAGGGGAAAGGGACTTGTCAGGGCCTCTTACCTCTTGAGCTAGTGCTTTCAGGATGATGGGATCAGCTGCTGGTCTTTTCTCTTGCTGATCTGCTCTGCTGTGCTGTCCGGATCTCTTTTGAAAAATCTTTTAACTATTGACATTAGATTTCTTTACATGACTTCAAGTTATATCTTTGCTGGTCTTTAGTCTATAGAACAGGTTCTTTGTCCCACTCTTGACTGGTCTGGTCCTTAAGTAATGATTCTTCGTAGGCAACCAAGGTCAAGGTAGCATTGTCCTTGTCTTCCATGCAGTGAATTTCATCCTCTTCATCAAATTGTTCCTCCTCCATGACTACGTTTTGAAAAGGAGTCTTAACCCTTTGTTCTTCACTGGCCTCTTTGCCCCTATGCATGATCTGCAGTTGCTCATTTTCTCTTCTGAATGGATTTGTAGTTCTAAAAATCTATTAGAGATCCCCGTCAAAAGTGGAATCTCCCAAGGCTACTTCCCGTGTGTCCAAAAAGTGGCAGAGAGGGCATTTTTTGATGGGTTTTTTACCTTTAGGTGACCTAGATTTGCTCCAAATTTGCTGAAACTTTCTGGTTTTGCTTATTTTTTTATGATGAATCCAAATATGCAATCCATTCTTCCAACAAGTGCCCCATTCAAAAATGCAGTGCCAGTGGCGCTGTGCACCTATTGCAATTTCCCGTGTTGAAAATTCTATGCGCAGCTCCACTGATTCTATGCTCATCTTTGCTTCAACCGAGTTTTTGAGGCCTTCCAGGTGTCCAAATTGGGTGTAGGATAGCTTGTTCGAAAGCTTGTCAAGTCTACTTTCCTGAATATCTTGAATTTTTTAATTTGGATTTCATTTTCCCTGTCAAAAGTCAAATATCCCAAGACTGGTCAAAATGTGCAAAATGAGGCTCCCTAAATGCAGAGTGTTGTTGCAGTCAACTTTTGAAGGTATTTCTCAACTCCAAATTGAGCTCATGATAGCTCATTGGAAATATCTTTGTGTCTATCTATCATTTGACTCATCAAGCAAGTCATTTGGCCAACCAGACTAGGGGAAATCTTGATTCTACCAAGGTCACTCCAGAGGTGCAACAACCCTCCTAAGACAATTGTATTTTTGACATTTCTCTAAAGCCATGACACCTGTGTAAAAAGCGAAGGAGGTTTTTCTTCCTTGGCCTAGTATGGAAAAAAATCTCTCACTTTTGTCAAATGCATCTTCTATTTCTCATAAACATCATTTGAGTAAAACCTATCCCGATGTGTGGAACAGGGGATTTGTAGAAATGAAGGAAAATGAAGGGATAAGGGGCTGCTAAATTCTTGAGAATTTTGAAATATAAGAATGTTAGGAAGGAAGGGAAAGTGGCATTTCAAATATTGAGTGAGGGGAATGGGTCCAAAAGGGAAAAACACGAGCCTAATCTAGAAAATTGTCAAATTGTAGCAAGAAGCTAGGGTTTGTGGGAAAATGATGAATTTGAAGGATATCAGTGATGGGAAGTGATTAAAAAGGTACATTAAGGATAGAGGAAGGTGTATGAGCATCATGATACAAGTTTTTTGATGATTAGACCATCCAAGAGAAATTGCCTTCAAAACCCTAGGAGAGGGAAATGAGCCTTACCCAAGTACAACTGAAGCACAACAAGGTGTAAAATGACCCATTGGAACTTGAAATGATGATGACAACTCTCTGAATGATGGTACGCTTAGTTCAATGGTGACATGGACCGAAACTTGGAAAATTTTGGAAGGAGTGAAAACAAATCCTAGACCTAATACCTAGTGACCAAATTTTACTTGAAAACTCACTGAAATGACAAAATTTGACTTTGGCACCCTAAGATCACTTTGTAAGAGCATGTTTGACCACTGGTGGAAGGCTTCAAAGACTGACACTAACATTGGCTCCAATGGGGATGGTAGCTCCTTGGATGTGCCAAGAACACCGTAGACCTAGTAGCCTTATCCATTGGGCATGGATTCAAAAACTAAAGCTGAAATTACATGACTGAATAACTGATGACTCAAAGACACAAACTGACTTGAAACTGACTCAATACTAAAACACAACTGACAAACTAGAAAAATGCTAAAAATGGAGCTTATTCAATAAAACCTACTCTAACTTTTCCATTCATCACCTGATAAGGTGAAATGAAATAATCAATGCAACCAAGTAAGCATTCTGGCTACTGTTTGCATTCTCCACAAGTGCTTGCTTATGAACAACAAGGGAGAACTGCTGAAAGGAAACTCCCATGAAAAATTGTAAACAGACCTGTTGAATAATATGGATTCTCTATCCGACTCCAAGAATACTGCATAAGGATCTTGAAATTCATGTGCACTGGGCTTAGCTCATCCAATGGATTACTTTTCTCTCCTCGTACCAAATGCAAACTTATCATTTGTGACGATCTCTGCTGACAATCCCGCTGAAACTCACAAAGAAACCGGCTGTCAGATCAAGTTTGTATCAATACTTGTTTCAAGCTCACAGGTAGCTAATGGAGAAGGAATTTGACTGCAGACATCATCCAACACATCAGCTATTGGATCGTGAATAAATTGAAAAGATTGTTGCAACCCATTTTCTATTGATTCCAATGAGATTGCATGGTTTTCTACAGGCTGCTTGTTTGAATATATACTATGTGAATGACCCTTCAAAAACTAAAATGATTCAAAACAAAATGGCACAGAATCATTTTACATCATTTGATCATATGTTCCAGCTTCCAAGTCTTCATCTGCAACCTGACATTCAATGGCATTCGGGGGCTGCAAATCTGGATATGAGAAGTCTTGAACAAGGATTTCATTGCCCTCTAGATCGTCAGATCAAACTTATCGATGGTTGATTTCTGATTGCACGAAAGTTGTCTCTAATGATCATAAATGAAGTAAAACAAAATGGCAAAGATCCTTCACTTGCTTCAAAATTTGTTGCACTTTCCTCCTCACTTCCATAGTTGATATGCATCAGTTGATCACTGTATTCGAGCTGCTGAAAGTGAACTTCATTCTTCCACAAACCAGTTGCTGATTTGTCTGCAAGACTAGCTTCTGTTTGGAGAACATAATCATCATCATACTGATCAAACTTAGGGAAATCATCAGTATAAAACAGATCATCAAGCATACGTGTCAGGTCAACAAATCTCTCTTCTCCAAGATGATCTACTAAACAATCACTATCATATCTATGACAACTAGGATAAGAAAGAAAATGTTTTGGATCAGCCACTTGTTCTTCTTCAATCAGCAAGCCATGATCTTGAACATCATACTCATTCCTTGTGGTGATGTTTTGCATCATCTCTTCCACTGCACTTACCAAAATGTTGAGCTTTACCTCTAAAGATGTCAATTCCTCTGGATCTATGTTCTTCCTCTCTTCTTCCTTCAACTTAGCCCTTCTGATCAACAGATTAGTCTCTACATCTATTGCACTGTTCTGCATCACTTCAAGTCTTGCAAGGTTCCTCTCTCTTAGCTGAAACTCCATTTACGGATCAAAGGCTTCCGGGTAGTGCAAACGAGCGGATCCAGGAGAAGGTCTTATAGTAATAGGCATCGAATAATAAACTTAGTTAAATCTGGCAGAAAATTGTTGTGTTGTCTCCAGTGGAAGTCTTTTCAGCTGATTATATTCTTCTAGAATTAAGAAAAGGTTCTGTCTAACCACCCACTTGTCGAGGAACACTTTGACGTTTTACTAAAAATCTGAGATGCTCGCCTCAGGCAGGGTTTTGAACCAACTCTTGACTTTGCCTTGCAAAGAAAGAGCAAAAAGGCTAATAGTAACATCTTCTTCATCAACTTCAAAAAGGTCAAGAAAAAACTCAAAATTCAGTACATGTCTCTCAGCAATGATGTTGTCACATTCGCCATCAAATCTTGGTAGATATAGGTCATGATTTTTAGGGAAAGCATGGGATATAGGAGGTAAAATCAGAGGCTTGTATCTATCTGGAATTTTACAAGGTATAGGGGTATGTACAGAAGGTGTAGAATTAGTCTTGGTCTCTTTAGGCTCATTAGTTTGAAGACGATCATCATAAGATTCGAAAGAATAGCCTTGATCAAGATCAAAGGCATGCGAATATTTGGTATTTACAATATTTAGATGGAAGGAATCAAACACAGGTCTAGGACCTTTTCTCAAATACAGTATACTTTGTAAGGCCTTCTTGACATTATCGGGAAAAGAGAAGAAATAATTTATAACAAAGAACATAATGTCTTGGATGAAATTCCAACTTGAATACCTGATCTGTCCATATTGTCCTTTCATGTTTTTGCTGGTCAAGTTAATCCTCCAGTGGAGTCCTTGGATTTGATCTCGAAACTAATTTCGAGTCGCCAGGTGAATGATTTCAGCCTTCTGATGTCTGATCATTGTCCACCATAAAGAATCAGATTTGAACTTGATACATTTTGCTGAGGAACATGAAACTACATTCCCCAGTATGGTCGCCACTATGTTAGAGCCTAGATTGACCTCAGGCTGAAGGGAGGCAATCTTAGGATAACCACAAACCAAGCTTAACCTGGTAGCTAACTCTACCAGGTCGGGAGAGGGCTCTCTCCTTGTCAATCTCAGTTGAGATGACTGAAATGAATATGGATTTTAGGCTAGGTATAGTAGCTCTAGGGTTTTTGGTTGATTTTGATGAGTTGGTTGCTGGATCAAATGGCGCAGGCAGCTTTGGGTCTAGGAAATCAAGTCAAAATTGCAGGGTGTTCTGTGGGACGAGATAGGTAGGTGTTTTGGCACTTAGAATTGAGTGAGATGGTAGGTCTAAGACTAGTGAGGGGCTAAGGATGGCATGCAAAGGTCATGAATCCTCTTCAAATAGTTGAAAACATCAAAAACTAAATGTATTCTCAAGGCAGAGCACTGTTACCAATGTATTCCACCTATCTATCTTGATTTTATTTAGTTAAGAAGAATGAAATAGATTTTGGCACATATAACACATGAGAAAAACTGATGACAGAAGGAGAAACAATGCAAAAACACATTACCACAAGAATCCCACAAAAATAGCTGCAAACCCTGGTCTATTTCCTTGCAAAACTGCTGTAGAGATGTACAATGTAGCTCAAAGCATCCAAGGAGTCCAACCTTTACAAATGACTAAGAAACTACATAATATAGGCATCAAACCACCTATACTAGCCATCAGGGGTTGAATCCATGAGAAGAGGGGTGGTTTCAACCATATCTAAACTAGGAACAGGAATATAGGCAGTGGAACAGCGTGTCTCTGTAACCATGGAAACTGATTCATTTACCCCTCAACCACCTCAAAATGATGTATCTACCCTCTAGAGTCATTTTACAATTATATTTACATAACATAACATCATTTACATTCATAAATTCATCCAAAATGAGAGTAAAAATCAAGTTGTGAAAAAAAACTAGTTGAAAACTAGATTTTTTGAGCAAAACTGGCAAAATTCATCCTATGCGCAGTGCCACTGTTCCTATGTGCAACGCCTTTTCAGACCTAGTTTTGGAGAAATTACCATCGACCAAATTGAGCCCAAGATATCTTGTTGGAAAGGTATTCCTTTCTAGTTTCTGAAACATCATGAATTTTTTCATTTGGAGGTCACTTGCCCCCTCAAAAGTGGAATCTCCCAAGGCTATTTCTTGTGTGTCCAAAAAGTGGCAGAGAGGGCATTTTTTGATGGTTTTTTGACCTTTAGGTGACCTAGACTTGCTCCAAATTTGCAGAAAATTTCCGGGTTTGAATTTATTTATTTTTTATTTTTTTATGCTAAATCCAAATATTCAAGCCATTCTTCCAACAAGTGCCCCAGTCAAAAGCGCAGCGCGCACCTATTGCAATTTCCTGTGTTGAAAATTTTTATGCGCAGCGCCACTGATTCTATACGCAGCTCCGCTTTTAGACCGAGTTTTGGAGTCTTTCCCAGTGTCCAAATTGGGTGTCGAATAGCTCGTTGAAAATCTTGTGGAGTCTAATTTCCAAAACATCTTGAATTTTTCAATTTGGAGTTCATTTGTCCTGTCAAAAGTCAAATATCCCATGATTGGTCAAAATGTGCAAAATGAGGCTACCTAAATGCAGAGTGTTGTTGCAGTCAACTTTTGAAGGTCTTTCTCAACTCCAAATTGAGCCCCTGATAGCTCATTGGAAATAGATTTATGTATATCTATCATTTGACTCATCAAACAAGTCATTTGGCCAACTAGGCTAGGAGAAATCGTTACTTTACCAAGGTCACTCCAGAGGTGTAGCAACCCTCCCGAGGAACCTCTCTTTTTGACATTTCTCTGAAACCATGACACCTGTGTAAAAAGTGAAGGAGGTTTTTCTTCCTTGGACTATTATGGACAAAAACCTCTATCACGTTTGTCAAATTCATCTTCTATTTCTCAAAAACATCATTTGAGTAAAACCTATCTCGATGTGTGGAACAGGGGATTTGTAGAAATGAAGGGAAATGAAGGGGATAAGGGGCTGCTAAATTCTTGAGAAGATTTTGGAAAATAGGGAGGGATGTTAGGAAGGAAGGAAAAGTGGAATTTCAAATATTGAGTGAGGGGAAGGGGTCCAAAAGGGAAAAACACAGGCCTAACCTAGAAAATTGTCAAATTGTAGCAAGAAGCTAGGGTTTGTGGGAAAATGATGAATTTGAAGGATATCAGTGATGGGAATTGCTTAAGAAGGTACATTAAGGATAAGGGAAGGTGTATGAGCATCAGGATACAAGTTTTGTTGATGATTTGACCATCCAAGAGAAATTACCTTCAAAACCTTAGGAGAGGGAAATGAGCCTTACCCAAGTACAACTGAAGCACAAACAAGGTGTAAAATGACCCATTGGAACCTGAAATAATGATGACAACTCTCTGAATGATGGTACACTCAGCTGAATGGTGACATGGACCGACACTTGGAAAATTTGGAAGGAGTGAAAACAAATCCTAGACCTAATACCTAGTGACCAAATTTTACTTGAAGACTCACTGAAATGACAAAATTTGACTTTGGCACCCTAAGACCACTTTGTAAGAGCATGTTTAATTGCTGGCGGAAGGCTTCAAAGGCTGACACTAACATGTGGTTTTTGGATGCCTCAGCATCGAGGATCTCAAATTTCCGAGGATTCCATAGAGTAAGAATTCCCGCCACTGTATTATTTGCTTTGACTTCTAGGTACTCATAATTGATAAGCCATTTGCTATGTATTTCTCTGATCTTGTCTACTGAGCATTTTGTTTCCTGTATAAACACCATGTCTAGTTTTTCTTCTTTTATTCAGTTACTGAGATTTCTTTGTTTTCTTTTACTTCCTAGTCCTCTAATGTTCCAAGTTGTAAGCTTCATAATGAAGGGTTTTTGAAAGAGTAACTGGTAAGATCTTTCATCTTACCTGAATTAACCATGAGATTCCTACACTCTGACAGAAGTTCATTTTGTCTCTTTCTTCCTCTTTTCTTGCCTGGGTTTTTGGTGGAGTGTCCTGATGTAATCTTTATCGATTTAACCCCTCTATTCTCCTAGCTGTCATAATTCCTTTTGAATCCTGTAGCCTTTGTTTGAGACCTTTAGAGGTGTTATCACAAAACCTGACACTGATAGGCTGCTGATCAGGTAGACCTTGAGTAACTGTTTCAAACCAACTTTTGGTTGAGGCTTAGCCTCCTCAACCTGAGAGGGCTCTCTCACTAGGTTAAAGATTTTGATAATGGATTAGATGGCTAACTCTATGAAATGAATAAAGGAGTGTAAATGGTTGAAACACAGTCAATAAACATCCATTGGGCTTGTGGAGTCAGAAAATGCTTAGTATGACAACAATATTAGCTGAACATTGAAGTCAGGGCATCAAAATTTCAATGTATCAGTTGACACATAGAAAGAAGTAGGAAACACAATCTACAAATGCATGAAGGAATTTAGAGCATTGCCAATGAATTCTAAGTATCATACATTCATACCACTGCAAATAAGGAAATGAGGACAAACATAAAATAAGCCACCATTGAACTCTTTCTGAATCTTGAGAAGTAAAGCCAAAGTCTATATTCATAAAAACATAATCTCCTAGAATGACACAATATGAGTGTTTTCTCTGAAAATTTCCAACCCTTGGCACATTACAACTCTTGTCATATATAGAGTTTCTTTACAAGCTTGAATTTCTTCCTCCAGCAAGAGGGGAATTCAAATTTCTCTAGACCTGACACCTATTAAACTTAAAACAAACTATTAATTACAACTGACTGTAAACTAATAGTCTTATAGACCTAATTTGACTAGGAGTGTAACTCCTTATCTATGCTAGCAACAACCTTAGCTATGG
Source organism: Pinus tabuliformis (assembly GCA_031772625.1). Classification (NCBI taxonomy): domain Eukaryota; kingdom Viridiplantae; phylum Streptophyta; class Pinopsida; order Pinales; family Pinaceae; genus Pinus; species Pinus tabuliformis. Next base: position 154,119,631 of record CM062814.1, on the reverse strand, counting down.
AAACAAGCTCGTTCTTTGACATCTGTCTCTCTTCATATTTGGCTTGAGTGATGACTTTAAACTTCATGCTGCCCTTTGATTGCTTGTCCTTTAACTGTCCCTGGATACTAAGAAAACTGCCCCTGTTTTTCTACTTTGGTCTCCAAAGTGGTTCCTCAAATTCTGCTAACCATTTTATCCCTTTTAATAACATGTGATGCCTTGAATTAGACCAAAGGTCCTACTCATATACTCGTGCTAAGACAAAACCCCTTAGATGCTGGTTGGAGCATGACAACTATCTGAGCTACGAAATGACTGTTGTTTACGTAGCACAGAGCTTGGAGATATTAAATGCCTCTCATTCTTTGAATTTTACTTTGCTTAGTATTCAAACTTCTGAGGTGGCCCTTTTGTATCTTTTGTAGCAGCATTCTTTCATAATGGTTCACCCCTTTCGTTTCAAAATTTATTAAAAAAAAAACTGGCAGCTTCAGCAATTTTGTAGCGCGCTACGAAACTGCTGTGCATTATATGTCACTTTAGCAGTTTCGTAGCGCTACGAAACTGCTATGTGATTCAAGAACATAGGTTTTATCATTTTTGGGGATTTTTCGATGGCTTATCCACATGCTATGAGCCAAATAATCTGACATTATCTATCCAAAATAACCTTCAATCTTCGAAAAGTAAACTTCACATCAAAATTGTCCCAAAATTGCTTCACTTAGTGTCTGCTTCATTTATGTTGAGGCTATTCTTTTAGTTCATTCAGTTGAATCTTCAAATCTTTGATCTGTCTTTTCATCATTCGGATTCCAGTTCTCAATTTTTCATTGACCCTTCTGATATATCTTGCCTCTTTTATTGCAAGGACCATCCAAGTGAAATATTGAGCATGATAGCTAACTACTTCAGGTATTGAAACTATTTTATCTTCCCACAGAGCCTCCATTCTATTGAAATTGGCTTCCTTAACTACATGTTTCCTTGCTTTTTTTCTAAGTTTGGCAATCTCAAGATTGGCAAGCTTCAATTTCTTTTTGACCTCTTCAAAACCACATTCTTCCTGCTGAGTGATAACTGCCTTACCTCTGTCATCTTTGTGCAGTTGTGATGATGTTTCTGATGGAACCACAGGTTCTTCATGTAATTCTGCTACCTCCCCTGTCTCACTTGCTTCTGGCTATGCCTCTTGTATCCTTCTTGAATGCCTTGTCACAGGTCTTCTCAGCTTGAACGCAAACTCTGAGACCTGGTCATCAAATTGAAGCTTTTTGGAAGATTTAACTCTTTTTGTTTTGTCCTTGCTAGCTTCAAGTAGCTTTGCTTGGACCAGAGGAGTATCTTCTATGTCAATGGCCTGGAGGAGATTGTTCAAACTTCCCTTTGAAGCTGGGGTTTCATCAGCAATCAAATTCTTCCCCTTTTCCTTGGCTAATTGACTTCTTGTTACTCTTGTTTGGACAGTTTTATCAACAGACTGCTCTTGTACCACCTCATTGATCTGAACCTTTTTCCTTTGTGATTGTTGAGGGGTGTCTTGGACTGCTAGGGGTGTCATAGGCTCCTTCACCTGCTTTCTGGCTTTCAATTTCACAAATCTTCTTGATCTTGTTTCCTCTTGATGACTTAGTGTTGGTGCACAAATCTCCTTAGCCTTAGGGCTAAGTCTTGTTTTAGTTTTAAAGCCTACCATAAACAAGAAAGCAGACCATTCTCTTCCAATCTTTTGAAGCTCGTGTAAAACAATCAACTTGATCAACCCATGATGGAATAAGGGGTTTCACAGTCTTATTTCTTCAATTGAACCTTATCAGACATTTTGCCTAAGCTATGAAACAGATAAAAAGGTAAATCAAGAGATATCTTTCCAGTGAAATGTAAGAGGAGCTTAAAATGGTAAGAGTACACCTTATGATATCTTCCCTCACAGGTAAAATATCTTTGGATGGCATATGAATCCTTTACATAGCTTCTGGGCACTGATTTGGTTAAGTCTGAGCCTATGAATTTTGGCTTCAAAAATTCTTGGGAGGGTTCCATTTCAAATTTAAAGTTCTTAAACCATATTTCTAGCCTTTTGGTATCTTGGTGACTGCATATATGACCTCAGGAGAAATTGGAGTTTTTAGCACTCCAACTCTTGAATTCAAACTTGTGAAATTGAAAGAAAAATCTTTGGTTACTTGAACATGACCACCTTGAAGTTTTTCACAGAATCTCCAACAGCCCACTTGTTTGAATGCATGTTCAACCTCTCTGCTTCTCATGAGCACATCAAAACCTTCAGGCTCAGCTCTAAGACACTGACCTGATCTGTGATTTTTCCTTTCTTCAGACATGTCTATGAAATCCCTTCAAGGAAACTTGAAGATAAACTTGCATTGTATTGGTTTGAACACTGCCTCGCTTGAATTTGAAACTGAGAACTGCCTCGCTTGAGCTTTCAAAAATTTATGATGAGTGTCATCCTTAAGCTTGCCAATTGTCTTCTTATGCATGAAAGGAACACGGGAAAAACCAAGACTAACTCACCTCACCTTACTTTTTTTTAAATTTGAAAGAATGTGTACAAGACATAACGAACCTAATGATGAGAATGAATGGCTACATGTGATAGGCATGGTTCAAGGACTGACACATGGTGATGAAACATTAATGGATTTTGATGGAAAAGACAGCTAGACAAGATCTAGCACGAATCCCCGATTTCGTAGCGTAGCCAGTACAAATTCTTGGTTTTGTGCTACAAAATATCCTAGTTACGAATCCCTATTTTTGTAGCGCACATAGTGTATTTCTATGAGTTTGCGCTACGAAAACTCCTAGATTTCGTAGCGCATACCAACTTTAAAACAGCCTTAACACATGACACCTATGAACCAATGTGGGACTAATGATAGTTAAAATGAGATTGTTGACCTTATTTAACAATGGGAACAAGACTTTATCCTATGTTTTAGACTCCCTAAACAAAACTATAGAAACGAATTAACCAAGACTGACTTACAACTTTGAAACCATACAAGTTGTCCACATTTTTTTTTATAGTGATAACAAGAGGAATAGTTGTTGTACTCTATCAAACTCCTCTTGTGGCAGAGAGTCAAGCCCTTTGTTGGTTCCCTGCTCTAGAAACTTTTCTAGTTCAAGGTTCTCCCTCTCGAGAATCTCCTATAGGTCTTGGTCCTCCATACCTCCTTCTCTTGGGGTCATCTCATGGTCCCTGCTGAGTTCCATAGTGCTTGGTGGGTTTTCCTTTTGTTCATTGTATTCCTGTATGATTTCCATGTTGTCCTATTTTTCCTTCTTTGTATGAATGTCCTCCGGTTCTGTATTTGTTCCATTTCCCCCCTCTTCTTCTAAAATCTGGAAACTATTATGACTTGGTAGCTTGTTCTCGCTAGATTTCTTTTGGTACTTTTTCCCCCTCCTTTCCCTCTACCTACCACTTTGGTGAAACCTTCAGGGTCTTTTCATGTGTTGGTTTTCAGGTTATCCTCCCTTTTGTTGAGTGGGCAGTCTCTGCAAAGGTGCCCATGTTCATGACATTTATGACATCTGAATGGGATGTGTTCATAGTCAACAACCTGTACCCATTCCTCATCATATAGCCCTAGGATGACTTCATCCGGGAGTGCTCCCGATTAGTCCATTTCTACACATATGCAGGCGAAGGAGGTATATTTACCTCGCAGAGTCGCCTATGATATCTTTATAAAATTCCCTAATTTATTACCTATAACTTTTAAGGATTTTGGCAGCAATAATCTAAAGGTAAGGAGTATAAACTAATCCATACTGACACCGATGTGAACATTTCTCGCTCCGTAACAAAGTTCATAGTCCAAGGTTGCATGTAAAGGCCAGTAGCAGCATAAAAATAGGGTCCTCCTTCGAAAATTTGTCTTTGTCTTCCAGGTTAGTGAAAACCACTGTGAAAAAACCCTTGGACCCAAGATGTAGATTTATTTCTCCCTTTAGTTTCCAATTGTTTCTTATCCAAGTGTACAACACTTTCTCTATGGGTCATACACCCATAAACTTGCATATGACCGCATAAGTTTCCATGTGATCTATGTGCACCTGTAGTGCAGGATCATTTAAGACCACCCATGGTTTGATGTTAGACTTGGGCTTGCAGGGTCCCGTCATAGATATATTCTCCATTCTCTGACTGTTGTCTCCAGATTTTGTTTTCCTCCTAGCCTCCTTGTGGGTCCCTTCCTTTTCGAGGGATTTGCTGCTTTCCATCTTTTGAGTACCGATTGTCTTTATTTCTGCCTCCCTTGGTTTCCGGAGATTGTTCAGACTTGTCTCTTTGCTCCTATTTGAAACCATGTTACTGTAGGAGGGAGTGGAGCTCCCTCCTCCATGCCCCTCCATAGTTTCCAGCTCGCTTCTGTCACCCCCTGTTCAAAACCCTCGTCACTCAGGTCGCGTAAGCCACTTCCCCTATAATCATATTAATTTCAAATTGACTATCAATTAACAAATAAAAAGTGGTCTCTCAAAAGCTATTCACATAAATTTTCATCCATCACGTCATATGGACTGATCAATTATTAATATTATTTTACATTATCATTAATTTAAATTTTAATAATTAATTCCATTATAATTTTTCTAAATTTAAAAAAATATAAATATTTAAATTATGATAAACTTTATGATATATTTCCATTTATCCTTTTATTATGCCAATTATATTTATTTTTTCATTGTTATCAACCATGGTTCGTCATCAACCATGTTCTATATGTAATAAAAATTTGATAAACTATCTTGTCATATGAAATTAGATTTTAATATAATTATTAGTAGAATTAGGATTACATAATTAAAGATGTTTTAACTATTATATGCATTGAGTAGAGGGGCTCATTCTACAGACTAGTATGATGTGTAATCATGTCCATTAGTCATCAAAGTTGAAATTTTGTTTATGTCGGGCGGCCAAAAAAAAAAAACCAGCTTAGATCCAACACTGGATCTATCATGCCTTGAGAGGGATCAATTCCCTAAAAGTGCAAACCTTTGCTCAAATTCTACACTCAAAAAAATATAACATTTATATATAACATATCAATACATAAATACTAATATTTATGTATTATAGATATGTTATAATATCTTTTTTTTTTTTTTTGATAAGCAAGAGACGAACCTTCTATTAAGCTAAACCAAATTACATAGTTTACAAGTGTCCCAGTCAGCATGGACTGCAGAAAACCAGGGACCGCGACCCATAAAGCCTTACAAGCATCCCGCCAGGAGTCCACAAGGGGACCCGGTGTACCAAACTACACCCAACAAAAAGGACCCAACGACAACTGAAGAATGGGTCCACTAAACAATTTCGTGTTGAGAACCCTTCAACAACAAGCACGAACCAATCCCTGCCATTGAATACACAACCCCGATCCAACGACCATCAATGATATCGCGTGGACGAAAAGCGCGGAGGTTAACCGCCCGATGAGGGTGGTTTCCTCTCATCTCTCGTGGCCACTTGTCACACACTGAGTGGAATCAGAGGCAACTTCCAAAAAACTAGACACCAACTATGTCCCACGCGAAATACCATTTGTGGTTTTGTACCCTACTACACCCAACAAAACGGACCCGACGGCAATAATAGAATGGGTCCACTAAACAAGTTTGGGTCCGGAACCCTCCATCAACATGCACGAACCAATCCCTATCGTTGAATACACAACCTCAATCCAATAGCCATCATTGATATCGCGCGGACGGAAAGCGCGAAGGTTGGTGGTTTTTTCTCACCTCTCATCGCCACTTGTCACACACTGAGTGGAATCGGAGGCAACTTGCAAAAAACCAGATACCATCTGTGTCCCCCGCGATATACCAATTGTGGATTTGAGTCTGTGGTTTTGCGGAAAAACCAAATTATTGTGTCGCCAAGTAAAGACTATCTGACCATTCCGGCCGACAATTCTGAGCCTTCTGCCTGGAGTCTCCATCAAAAACCCGTTGAGCCAAAAGCACACAGGCCACCAGATCTTTGGCGTTGCCCGAATCATAACCTTCATCCTTCATCCAAAAGCAAACAAATAAGTGGAGAGCAGCCAAAACCAACAAACGAAGACGACTTAGGTGATGCCATCCTCACGCCTATCTCCTGAATCCCTTTGTTATGAAACCAGCTCAAGAAAAGATAGAAAAGATAGATCAACGCCTTAGAATTCAGCCTCTTCGAGGGGGCAACCTCCTTTACATTACATAAATGAACAATTCTTGGATGATACAAATGACAAAACCTCCTTTCTATATATAGGAGTCTAAGGAGTCACAATATAATCCATCCGACCTAACAATAATAATATAAAGCCACAAAAATAACAATAGAGGGATTATAGGGGCACAGAAATAACAACATGGGGGTAATAGGGGCACAACAATATAAATAAGGGGTATAACTACAATATTAATGGGGTAATCATTAGTATTATAGGGACCCAACATGCCCCTCTCCTTCAAAAAAGTGTTGTCCTCAATGCTTGAGTAGTTCTGGATACTTCTGCATAAAATTCTCATCCTCCCATGTGGGATCTTCAGCGGATAAGTTCTTCCACTTGATAAGATACTCTGAAATTGATCGATTTCGTAGCTGTCGAGTTCTTGTTTCTGTGACTGCTTCTGGTTCCAATATAATTTTTCCTTCCTCATCAAGTTCTGGCAATATTGTTTGAACTGGGAGCTTGTCGCCTATAACCTTCTTTAAACATGAAACATGGAAAACTGGGTGCAATCGAGAAGCTGCAGGAAGCTCCAATTTGTATGCCATAGTACCAATCTTTTGCAACACCTTGTACGGACCATAATACTTTGGTGATAATTTATTATCCTTCTTAGCTTGCTTTAGGGACATTTGCTTATATGGTTGTAGCCGTAGGAATACCCAATCACCTACATCAAAACTTCTTTCACTGCGATGTTGATCTGCCTGTTGTTTCATTCTATTTTGTGCCAACACGAGGTTATCCTTTAAGAGTTGGAGGACTTGTTGTTGATGTTCGATGTGATGTTCCACTGCCTGAACCTTAGAATTTTCTCTTAAATATGATGTGATGGATGGTGGTTGATACCCATAAAGTGCCATAAATGGGGTCATTTTTGTTGCTGTATGGAAGGAAGTGTTATACCACCATTCAGCCAGAGGCAACCATTTGACCCATTGTGTCTGTTTATCAGATACAAAGCAACGAAGATATCCTTCCAAACATTTGTTTACTATCTCAGTTTGCCCATCAGATTGAGGATGATAAGATGAGCTATGAGCTAACTGAGTACCAAGACAAGAAAATAATTCTGTCCAAAAATTTCCAGTGAAAATGGGATCTCTGTCACTTACAATAATCTTTGGGTTTCCATGTAGCTTTTGAATTGTTTCCATAAATGCAGTAGAAACTGTACTGGCTTTAAATGGATGTGATAATGCACAAAAGTGTGCATACTTGGTAAGTCTGTCAACTACCACCATGATGACACTCTTTCCCTCAGACTTGGGTAAACCTGTGATAAAATCCATTGAAACCTCCTCCCAACATTGGCTTGGAATGGATAAAGGTTGTAATAGACCCGGTCTCTTAATTGTTTCAACTTTATTTTGTTGGCAAACCAAACATTCCGCCACAAACTTTTGAATATCTGATTTAAGGCCATCCCAAAAAAATTCCTTCTTAACCCTGTGGTAAGTTTTTAAAAATCCTGAGTGCCCTCCTAAGGGAGAAGTGTGCAATTCCATAAGAATCTTTTGTTTTAGTTGAGAATTCTTACAGAGGTATAAGCGATCTTTGTACCATAATGAATCATTTTGCCAGCTAAATGTATCAGACGTACTGGAATCTTGTTGTAGCTTTCGAATAAGTGCCCACACTTCTTCATCATTCTTCCATTCCTCTGTTGCTTCGTTTATCCAATCTGGTTGGATAATAGAAATGGCACACAACAATGCTTCCACATCCTCATCCTTTCTTGAGAGTGCATCTGCCACCACATTTTGCTTCCCTTTTTTGTAGATGATTTCAAAGTCATAACCCAACATCTTTGTGACCCACTTTTGTTGCTCTTCAGAGGATAATCTTTGTTCTAAAAAGTATTTAAGGCTATCATGATCCGTTTTTACCTTGAAGTGTCTTCCCATTAGGTAGGGTCGCCATTTCTTAAGTGCATGGAGTATTGCCAACATTTCCTTCTCATAAATAGCTTTGCTTAAAAACTTTCCCTTGATTGGACGACTTTCAAATGCAATGGGTCTTTCATCTTGCATTAGAACAGCACCAATTCCATTTCCTGAAGCATCACATTCCACAATAAAGGTTTTTGTGAAGTCCGGTGTAGCTAAGACCGGTGCTTGGCACATTGCCTTTTAAGATGTTCAAAGGCCTTTGTTGCTTCCGGAGTCCATGAAAATGCATCTTTCTTCAATAATGTTGTTAGAGGTGCTACTATTCTCCCATAATTCTTAACAAACTTGCGATAATACCCTGTCAACCCAAGAAATCCTCGCAGATGCTTTATGAATGTGGGGATTTTCCATTCCTTAATGGCTTTAATTTTGCTAGGGTCTACCTTAACTCCTTCATGAGATACAATATGACCCAAATATTCCACCTCCTAGACTCCAAAGAAACATTTGGATCTTTTTGCATATAATTGTTTCTCCTCCAATAGTTGTAGCACCCTGTCAACATGTTCAACATGATCCTTCCAAGACTTGCTGTAGATTAGTATATCATCAAAAAATACTAACACAAATTTTCTAAGGAATGGTTTGAAAATTGAATTCATCAAACCTTGAAATGTTGAAGGTGCATTGGTAAGGCCAAAAGGCATGACCAAAAATTCATAATGACCCTCATGAGTTCTAAATGCCGTTTTCGGAATGTCTTCAATCTTCATTCTGATTTGATGATATCTCGAACGAAGATCCAACTTGGTGAAGTAAATTGATCCATGCAATTCATCCAGTAATTCATCAATGACAGGAATGGGGAACTTATCTTTAATAGTGAGCTTGTTGAGCTCCCTATAATCCGGACACATGCGCCATGATCCATCCTTCTTGTGCACCAATACTACTGGAGCAGAGAAAGAACTTTGACTTGGTTGAATTATACCAGCCTCTAGCATTTCTGCAACCATACGTTCAATTTCACTTTTTTGGACATAGGATATCTGTACAGCCTGATGTTTGGAGGAACACTTCCTGGAATCAGATGAATAGCATGATCATGATCACGCATAGGTGGGAGACCTTTTGGAGTCTCAAATACCTTGGAATGATTGTCCAGGACTTTTTGGAGATCTGGAGAAATAGATGATTCCAATGTGGAAACATCTAGCGAACATAATTGTGCAATTACACCTCTTTGCTCCTTTTTTAGAAGCTTTGTCATACCATTAGAGCTAATTATCTTTCCTGGTTTCCCTGCAATACCCCTTAATTCAACTTCCTTTCCTTCCGTAGAAAATTTGATGAAAATTTCTTGAAAATTAAAAGCTATTGTACCCAAGGATTGTAGCCATTGGACTCCTAGTACAACATCAGCACCTCCCATTGGAATGGAAAGCATTGGGCTAGTCAATACATATTCTCCCATGGATAGCTTGATATTATGGCACCTTCCAGAGCAATTTATTGTTCCTCCATTTGCAATCATCACTTGACACTCTGGTGCTGGATATAGGAAGCAATTCAATTCTTTTGCTACCCTACAATGAATAAAATTGTGGGTGCTTCCTGAATCAATCAACACTATTACCTTTTTCTTCTTGATTTGTCCTTCTATCTTGATGGTTTGAGGAGTGGTAATTCCAGCCAATGCATTACAAGATATGGTCGGATTTATTTTTTCTTCATCTAGGCTTTGTTCCTGGAGTATATATTCTTCTTTTGACCTTTCTTGCTCCTTTTCTTCTTCCTCTTCACAATCTATGTAGAATAATTTCTTCTCAGCACACTTATGACCTTTAGTGTATTTGCTATCACAACTGTAACAAAGCCCTTTTTCTCTTTTTTCTTCCAATTGTTGTGGTGTCAACCTTATAGGTTGTGGAAGACTAGGGGCAACAACACTTCCATCTTTATAGTTGTGAGTGGTATGCTTCCTGGTTGCCATAATTTTTCTTTCCATTTTTCTTGCTAACTTGAATGCCTTCTCTAATGAATCAGGTTCCCAAAGGCGAACATCATGTTGGATATTATTCTTTAAAGACCCTATGAACACATCAATCCTATGCTCCTCTGGAATATCTTTTACCCTTATGTTCAATTTTTGGAACTCCTCAATGTGCTCCATTACTGAACCCTTTTGTTTGAGACTTATCAATTGGCTAAAAGAAGTGTTGCTTTTTGTATCTTCATAATGTGCTATCAATTCTTCCGTAAAAATTGCCCAAGTGATAAATTTTTACGAGAGCAAAGCCATTGATACCATACAAACTGATTTGGTTCCAAATATACAGTTTCCATACGTACCTTTTGTGTGTTTTGCACATTATTGAGATCGAAGAACTGCTCCATCTGTAATATCCATGTGGCAGGATCCTTGCCATCAAACTTCCTCATATCAATTTTTGGATTATGGTGGGTCTTCGATCCAACATTAGCGTCTATGGAATCATGATTAACATTACTTTTGTTCACATCATGAGTTTCCTTTACAACCTTTTCACCATTAGTAAGTATTTCTTGTAGAAAATTTGTCAAATCTGTCTTCAAATCTGCCATGTCTGTCTTCAAATATGTCTTCAAATCTGCCATGTCTCTCTTCAAATCTGTCTTTGAATCATCCATCTTAGCTTACATGCCCTTTATCTTAGATTCCACGCCATTTATCTTAGATTCCATGCCATTTATCTGAGATTCCACGCCACTTATATTAGATTCCATGCCACTTATCTTAGCTTCTGTTAGCTTTTGTGAGCATGACATTTGTTGCACTTGTTCTTGTAATTTTGATATATCATGTAGCATTTCTTCCTCTTCTTCATGAGTCATGCTAGAGCTTTCAGGTTCCTTACTAGGTGTTTGCATTTTCTTTCCTCGGGGCATCAGTTACCGATAATAATGCTTTACTATGCCCTTTGAATTCCGTTAAACCAAGCTTACACAAAAATTTAAAAAAAAACTACACACCTTTTTTCACTTTATAGAAGCCTGATATTGAATCTGATGTATCTTTGTAATTTTGGATCATCCAGTTCCGAAATTGAACCTGTAGTAGCCTTCTATGTCCTCTTTCTAATGCCACAAGTCTGACCCAAATTGGATTCTCCAAGGAAGAGTTATGTGAAATCTCCCACAGTGACTTGCTTTTAGACTAATTCAGTAGAGCGAACTTGTACGACGCTCCAGGAGTCACTGTTTCAACCTTTGAATCTGAAACACACATACAAGAAACTACAGTCCGTCCTCTTTCTGTACCTTCTTACGAAATTTCAATCCGATCCCCAGAGAGAAAGTTATGACGATTTTCCCCAGGTCACCTGTTTTGAATGTAATTCAGGAGTCTGCAAAAATACCAACTTCCTCAGATCATATCTCCGCAAATATCGCGCGAAAAGATCTGAAATTCGGACCCAAGGTTCAACGTGATTTCTTCTCAAATGGGTTTTTTTTTGCAACTTCTGAAACCTCACAGAAAAAACGTTATAGCAAAAATGCCACGATGACCTGTTTGGAGCAGCGAAACCCTAGAATCCAAAGCTCTGATACCAAATGTTATGAAACCAGCTCAAGAAAAGATAGAAAAGATAGATCAACGCCTTAGAATTCAGCCTCTTCGAGGGGGCAACCTCCTTTACATTACATAAATGAAAAATTCTTGGATGATACAAATGACAAAACCTCCTTTCTATATATAGGAGTCTAAGGAGTCACAATATAATCCATCCGACCTAACAATAATAATATAAAGCCACAAAAATAACAATAGAGGGATTCTATGGGGCACAGAAATAACAACATGGGGGTAATAGGGGCACAACAATATAAATAAGGGGTATAACTACAATAGTAATGGGGTAATCACTAGTATTATAGGGACCCAACACCCTTTGCTCAGTATTGTTCATCCATAGTTCCAATTCTTTGGTGGCCAGGAAGAAACAGTCCTCTCGTATTTTTCCGTTTGGTAACGACTCCCAAGCATGCCGATAATCCCTGTCCTTATTGGCCACTCCTTCGTTGGCCAACCGATCTGCTAGCATATTTGCCTTCCTTCTAACATGTACAAATCTTATCATTCTAAGGGTTTGCAAGTGAGAGTGGATGCGGTAAAAAATATGCAATAGCCTCCAGTGCTTCGACACTTTATCTAGCAGAGTTCCATTGTGAATCTTCTTGGCTGCTCTAATGATCAATTCCAAATCTACTTCAATGATAAATTTCTATAGATTTGCCTCCACCAGGATCTCCAAGCATTGTTCTAATACCAGAAGTTCAGCCATATTGTTCGTACCCTTGGTACCCTTTCCCAAGTGGCCATGGAAGATATAGTTTGTGTGCCCCTGATGATCTCTTATCGCACCCGCAAAGCCAGCTACCCTTGGATTTCCATTAGAAGCTCCATCAATTTTTACTTTGAAGAAGCCCTGTGGAGGGGGCTGCCAACTACTGGCCCCTGTTTTTATTGATCTCACTTCCTTTCTTGTACCTTGAGGACTGATGGATTGTAGTCCTAAATTAAGAATAATATTCTCCTCATGAGGTAGAGGAGGATCCTTAGGACTTGACCTCAAAAGGCTTTTAACTGTTTCTTTAAGCTGTTTTTGAATTTGATTGATTATGTGTTGGGGCTCGCTAGCTTTATTTTTGAAGATCCTCCTGTTGTGTTCTTTCCATACATTCCAAATGACAAAGCCTGGAACTAGCATCCAAGCTTTGTTGATGATCTCATTCTCTGAGAAGTTCTTCCTCTAGTTTTTCAAAGTGTTGGATATGCTGAGACTCTCCCTGTCGGTTTGTCTGAAGCTTGAGGCCACCCAATTCCATACCATAGCAGAGAAAGGGCAGACGTTGATAACTTGTTCAATTGTTTCCTCATGTGAGCCACTGAGGTGACATTTGGAAGGGCTAATGAAGCCTTTCTTTAGAAGGTTTTCCCAGGTAAGGATCTTTCTTTGATGCACAAGCCAAATGAATAACTTTATTTTCATCTAGTGAGGAGTTTGCCAAAACTTCTTCCAGACTTGTTCTGTATTTACAAAGTTAAAACCTGTTACTGCCTATTTTGCTTCTTTGAGGTTAAAGTTTCCTTCATTATTCTTCCCCCATCTTAGTTGGTCAAGTAAGGAGGAAACCAAAATTTGCCTATGCTCTAAATCCTGGGTAAGAGCATCTGCCTTGGCCCTCAACAGATTCTCATCACTGTAACCTAGGTCCTTCCATTTTCTCCATTTAACATTACTACTTCCCTGGTCCTAGAAATCTTTTACCAATAACAGACCTTTATTCTTTGTGTCTCCCTTGAGGGCTTCTAAGTCATTCCTGTTCAGGATGGGTTCCTGTTACCAACTGTCCTCCCAAAATCGAGCCTGATCCCCTGCTTGGATTTCCCAGAAACAGTGCTGCTGAACTATGATTTTATTATCCCAAGCAAGTTTCCAAATGTGTGAGCCTCTAATATGTCCTGACATCCTGATATGATCCTTCTCCTGCCAATCCTTGGCATACTTTTGTTTCCAAATTTTGGCCCAGGGGGCATTCGGCTCCTTGATCCATCTCCATCAGAGCTTGGCTCTCGAAACTTTGCTAAGAGTTTTTGGGTCATGTAGCCCTAAGCCACCATGGCTTTTGGGCCTGCAAATCTTGTCCCGGGCTACTAAAGCCCACTTCTTCCTATCCTCCCCTTTGCCCCATAGAAAGTCCCTTTGTATGCTCCTTATCTGTTGCTTAATACCTTGAGGTGCAGGGAGAGCTGCAAGCATGAAAATTGGAATGGCCTGTAGGACCACCTGTGTGAGCACAAGTCACCCTGCTAGGTTTAGGGATCTGTAAGTCCATTTCTTGATCTTATCCTGAAGCTTATTTAAAGTTGATTCCCATATTTTCTTGCTTAGAGGTTTGTCAGTAAGGGGAATGCCGAGATATTTGGACGGTAATTGTTCCCTTTGAAAACCAAGAATCCTAGTAATGTTTCTTTGTATAGCAATATTGGTATTAAAGAAAAAAACTTTTGACTTGTTGAGGCTTACCTCTGTTCCTGCTACCATAGCAAAGTCGTCTAGAATGTTTTTGATTGCTCTTGCTTCCTTAACTGTGGGGATGCCCTGCAACATAGTATCATCCAAAAATTGTTGATGAGTGTTAGCCTCTCCATCCAGGGTGAGCTTAATACCCTGAATTCGACCAGCAACATTTGCCATTTTGATTGCCCTACCTAGCCCTTCCATCATGAGGACGAAGAGGAAAGGTGAGAGCGGATCTCCTTGTCTGAGCCCTCTGGAAGGTGAGAAGGTACTTGAAGGCGCTCCATTAAGTAGAATGGAGAAGCTGGTTGTGGTGACTAGTGCCATAATCCATCTTATCCAGTTATGGTCAAAGCCATAGGCTTTTAGAATAGCTCTGATATAAGACCAGCTAAGTTTGTCATAGGCTTTCGCAAGGTCCAACTGAATGATCATGCCTGCTTGCTTGTTGCAATTAAGAGAGTGTATTACCTCATGTGCTTGGATGATGTTGTTGAGAATTTGTCTTCCTTCCACATAGCTTGTTTGTTCTTCCAAGATGAGGGAAGGTAGTATGGGCTTGAGTCTATTAGCTATCACTTTGGAGATGATTTTATACACCACATTGCATTACGCTATGGGTTGAAATCCATCCCGAGTCATAGCATTTTCCTTTTTTGGGATTAAGGATATGAAGGTGGCATTCAGTGCTTTCAGAACCCTTTTGGATTTTCTTGAGTCTTCCATAATCTCAAGGATTTCCTGCTTGACTGTATCCCAACAGGCTTTAAAGAAGTCTACATTGAATCCATCTGGGCCCGGTGCTTTTCCACTTTGCATTTCCTTAATCACCTCACTGACCTCCTCTTCCGAGACCGGTCTGTTGAGATTGTGGTTGTCCTCTCTGGTGACCAGCTTGGGAATATACTGGGTGAATTGATCAATGTATCTGGATCTATCCTCCAAAGGCTCCTTTGCAATATTGGAAAAGTGTTGAACTAGACTCGATTCCATGTCACTATGAGATACAAGCTCAATACCTTGAGAATCCTTAATCTTTGTGATTATGTTGTGTGCCCTGTGTGCCATAGTGGATTTGTGAAAAAACTTTTTGTTTCTTTCTCCCTCTTTGATCCATTGAATTCTAGATTTCTGCCTCCAGAAAATTTCCTCTTGCAGACAGTGATCCTCCCATTCTTCTTGCAAAGAGTGAGTTAGTTTTTGCCTCTCTTCATTGAAGCCCTATGTGATATTGATCTGATTGATTTCTTGTAATTTCTGCTCAATTTCTATTTGGGCCTTGATGATATCCCCAAATTCCTCTATGTTCCAAGCTTTGAGTTTGGATTTGATATGTTTGAGTCTCTACTGGAGCATGAACATTTTGGTCCCCTGTATATTTAACTCCTCTCTCCACCATTTTTCAATGTTATTGATGAATTTGGGGTGAGAGAGCCAGGCATTTTCGAATCTGAAGGGCCTATATCTCGGAGTGCCCATAAAGGTAGCTTCTAGCTGAACTAGCCAATGATCTGAACCACCAAAGGGTAGAATGGAAGCAGTGATTGTTGGTCCAGTGAGGAGGAGATCCTCAGAAATAAGAACTCTGTCAAGTTTGGTAGCCACTTGAGAAGCCCCTCCCCATTTATTGTTCCAAGTGAAGGTTCCATTTATAGTTTCAGTATCCACTAGTCCCATCTTCCTAATGAAATCCTGAAAGGCTTCAAAGTCTCTGCCTAGCTGTCTAGTACCTCCTTCTTCTTCTTTTCCGAAAGAGATCTTATCATGTTGAAATCACCTGTGGCTATCCAGGGCATATTAGGATGTCTTGCTCTTAGATCTTCCAAAGAGGTAAGAAGCTTGAGTTTATCCGCTTGCTTCTGAGGTCCATAAACATTTGTTATCATGTAAGTCTCCTTATCACCCACAGGACTACACACAAAAGATAGATAGTTCCTGGATGCTTCAGCCTCCAGGATTCCAAATTTTTGTGGATCCCACAGTGTTAGAATCCCCCCTGCCGAGTTATTTGCCTTAACCTCTAAATACTCATACTTGATTAACCATTTACTATGAATTTCTCTTATTTTTTCCATTGAACATTTAGTCTCTTGAATAAAGACCATATCTGGTTTTTCCTCTTTTATTCTGTTACTCAGATTCCTTTGTTTCCTTCTACTACCTAAACCTCTAATGTTCCATGTTGTAAGCTTCATTAAGAAAGGTTAGTGAAGGAATAGCTGGTAAGATCTTTCATCTTACCTGAGTTAATCAGTAGTTGTCCACATTCGTTTAGCAGTTCATTTTGTCTTTTCCTTCCTCGTTTCCTTCTTGAGTTCTTTGGAGATTGTACCTGTAAGTTCTCCATCCTTTTGACCCCACTCTGCTCCTGGATTTCGTGGTTTCTCTTGACACCAGTTCCCTTTGTTTGAGCCCTCCATAGAAAGAGTTGTTGAACTCTATCGTATTCTTCTTTTGGCAATGAGTCCACTCCTTTGTTCCTGCCTTGTTCCAGAAATAGTTCTAGATCCAGATTTTCCCTGTCTAGAATCTCCTGTAGTTCATGGTCCTCTATTCCTGCCTCACTTGGAGTCATCTCATAGTCTTTGCTTATCTCCATGCCGCTTGGTATATCCTCCTTCTACTGGTTGTTTATTGTGATATCCTCCATTTCAGCTTCTGTTTCCTACTCCTTATATGCTTTCTCCCTGTCCTGGATTATCTCCACATTCTCCTCTACTTCCTCTAGGATTTTAAAACTATTGTGTCTGGTATTTCTGTCTTCAGAGCTTTTCTTGTGTGGTCGTTTACCCCCTTTCCCTTTGGCTCCAACCTTGATAAAACCTTCATGATCTTTATCCAAAGAGGTTTTCCCATTGCCTTCCATACTATTTGTTGGGAAGTCTATAAATAGATGTCCGTGTTCATGACATTTGCGGCATCTAAAAGGTATGTGCTCATAGTCCATCGTTTGCACCCAATATTCATCATAAACCTCTAAAATGATTACTTCTGGAAGGGCTCCTAATAGATCCATTTCCACACATATTCAGGCAAAGGAGGTGTATTTACCTTTGAGAGTTGCCTCTGATATCTTCAGAAAATGCCCCAGTGTTAAGATTAGGTATGTTCTATGCTAGAGCAATTTATTTAAATTTTCACAGTTAGCAATCACATCAGCATTATGATAAACTGCAGATAGAACATAAATATAAAATGCAGAAGACAAGCCAAGGCAAGAGGACACAAGATATGGCGCGAGCCAGGGACAAACCCCACAATGTGTGGGGAAACCCTTTGATCAAATCTTCTTTTATCTTCAAAGTTCAGCAGAGAAAGAGAGAGAGAGAGATAGTACAATTACAACAGAAGTCAACACTTTGACTTGTCTGGATCTAAGCATAGATCATCTCGTATAACAATGATATCAGTTGAAGACATTCTGCTTCAACTGATTCTCCAAGATGGCTCCTTCCCCTGTCATCGTGCTGCATTTGATTCTCTGTTGTACCACTGCATGCAGCACCATGCTGCACTAATCATGATTATCATCATGCTGCCCATGTCCATGATCTTATCCATCATCATGCTGTTGGGATTATCATCCTTGCTGCACCTCTGAGATACCTGTTCATATCAAGAATACTAGATCTGAATACTGTGACGACTATTTCCACTGTATGTCTCCTTTTACATGTATGCTGAGAAGCTCTTGATCAATATAAAACCTACTTCATCATTATGGTTATGACAGTAACACATACATCTGTGAGACTCGTAATTTTCATTGTGCAACCTGAGTTATGTTTTTCATTGCTTCTAAACTATCACAGGGACACCACCGAGTTTTACATTGATTGATTGCGGCTTCGTTCCAGCGGCCTCATTACCTTACTGCGGTGACCTATAGTTCCCTGCAGCTCTTCCTTATTACTGCGGCTACCCTGCGTCTTCATATACATGACTGTAGCTTCTTCATTTCCAGCGGCTTCGTCGTTTTCACTTGACTGCGGCTGTCACGGTTATAATTTCTGTATATAGCATATATATGTATAATGGCCATTCCTTATTACTGCGGTTGATCTTTATTCCCTTTTTTGTGACTACAACTCCACGCCTTAGTTGCGGCTTCGCCTCCTCGTGACCATGGTTATGACTGCGGCATGTGTTTAGGGCATCACTTTGACTATCTCTGCCCTGGAAAGACTTCTTCAATGGCTCATCGACTCCGTCGATGAAAGCGGTCATCTGTTTGATGGCTTCAGAAGTGTTGTGCCCCATCATGAACCAGCAGACTCTAGATACTCGTTTATTCCCGTCAATTCACACTTCCAGTGTTTCCGTCAAGCAGGAGATATAGGAGACGAATTTCTAATCATGGATCTCTGCGGGCCGAAGCGCGGAGATCCAGAAGACTGAACCGAACCGATCTATAATGTCCGTTTTAAAGCAGAAAAATCAAATGCCGCCCTGTTAAATCCAAAACCCCAAAAACTAGACCTTCAATCTTTCGGTCATTCCCACTGGTCGGCGAGAGCTGGGTTGCCACACGATGGAATTATGATTGCGATGCGTTTTTGCGTTTTTACCTGTTCATCGCAGTTAAAATGAAAATCGTGAATAAACCAGCCACCTGACTTGAAGACTGTCACGCACGTCGAACAGGTGGGCCGTGCAATCTGGCGATGGCTAGCTGGTATGGGGTTCAAACCTGCAACCTGACGACAACAACGTACTAAATGTATAGCGTAAATGTCATCATGAACATCGAATAAGAATCTTCAAGAATTGCGTATTAGTAGTCTTCAATTCTACGCGTATAGATGACAGTGTATAGAGTTCATTGTTGTGCGTAGTTGCTCCATTGTCAACATTCATTGCTATGCATTAGAACTAGGGCATCATAGGCCAGCAAATATTCTCATGGTGTCTCTCTCCTACTCCAAAAACCCAAGACGTGGATAGGAGGAGATCACCTCAAGAATGTGTGAGTATAAATGATATCAAATCCTCATCTATTTATACCAAAACAAGGATGATGAATAGACACGTCGGTTGGGCTTCTAGAGCCTACATAAGAGCTGGTTGGCTTGACTATAATTACATAAACAAAATAAATTCATATCTCCATAAATACTTATCGGAATCGGATGATCTTTGGATCAATCCTACACCTCTCGACGAGAGGGATCCAATAAAAATATCAGCTGCCATAAATAAGCCGACCCACATGGAGTTTGGCCCTAGTTGCCAATTTAACACCCAGCTTGTTGCCTATGGTTTTCAACAATTCTGGTAGCCAATAATCCAAAGGTAGTGAGTATAATCTGATCCAAACTAGTACAGATGTAAATGTTTCCCGTTCCGAGACAAAATTCATCATCCATGGCCGCATGTAGAGTCCTGCCGCAGCATAGAAATAAGGTCCCCCCTTCAAACACTCTGTCTTTGTCCTCTAGGTTCGCAAACACCACTGTGAAGAAGCCCTTAGAGCCCAGATGTAAATGTATTTCTCCCTTTGGCTTCTAGTGGCTTCTAATCGAAATATGTAAGGCTCTCTCTGTTGACCATAGCCCCATGAACTTGCAGATGATTGCATGCTCTTTCATATGGTCCTTGTGCGCTTGAATCGCTGGATCACTCAATATGACCCGGGGGATGATGCTCGATTTGGGTTTGCAGACTCCCTTGGTTCTTGTGGAAGTCGTTTTTCCGCTGCCGCCTTCCTTCTCCTTTTCTTTACCTATTTCCTGTTGATTCCCTTCCTGACCCTGGGATTCGTTTCTTCCAACTATCTCCTTGCCTCTTGCTTCTGAACTCTTTTCCGCTGGTTTTTTGAAATGCCTCCCTACTGCTTCCTTGCCCCCTTCTGTGACTACCTGACTGTAGGAGGGAGCAGCACTCCCCCCTGCGCGTCCTGCCATGGAACCCTAATACAAAACCCTAGCGTCAACTTCGATCCTCGTTCAGGTTCTTCTCCCTCCCCATAGATATGTTATCATATCAACACTTTAAGAAATATTAAAATATTTTGAAGTAATATTTTTTATTCTTTGTGTTGAATCAACCTTTTTCCTTTGATTTAAGAGATGCTATTAGCTTTAGTAAATCTAAGTAAAGATGTTTCACATTTTATCTACTTTGCAATTTTAATGTGGTAAATTTTTTTGTTAAAGGTAAATTTATGATCCATTCAAATTCCTATATGATAAAGGAACTATTAAACAATTGAGATAATTTATAATCCATTCAAATTATATATAATGAACAGTTATATTTTAATAATTAATCTTTGTACATTAATAAGATTAAAAAGTTATATATAATTTTTGGAAGACTTGACATACTTACACATCGGGTCATATTGCACTGTAGAATGGCCTCTCTCAGAGGCAATAGCTATACAAATATTTAAATAATATTGGTTCATAAAAAAAATTACGCGTGAAGAAATTAAATCCTTTTCCACTCATTTTAAATCCGTATTTAAAATAAATCTATACTAATAAATATAAAAAAAATCTTTAAATTAATATAATCTTACAAATATCATCTTTCTTTCACAGCAATATTATGATATCATTTTAAATGAAACTTAAATCGATTATTAAAAATAAAAATAGCTTAAATCAAATCAAATAAAAATATATGTAAAATAAGCTTTCGGAAATACTTCGTGTGATTGCGAATCTAATTTGTTTTTTAATTTATCTTCATTCAATTACAAGAAATATGTTCGACTAATTATAATAAGACTCTAATCCTAAGAACTTTGGGAATAAAACTAATAAACTATTCCGTTTGAAATATGTTCGACTCATTATAATAAGACTAATCCTAAGAACTTTCGGAATAAAAATAAGACTAATCCTAAGATAAAGTTTTTAAAAGTAAACACATTATATTTACATAGATATTTATTTATCACATCGATTAATCAATTATTAATTATTATAATATTATTTTAATTAATAATAAGTTGCATTATCATGAGTTATTGGGGTTTTTCATTGAACTAAATTTACAATTAAATTAAATTCAAATTGACTATCAATTAATAAACAGAGTAAAGTCTCTCAAATTAAACACAATCTATTCACATAGATGTTCATCCATCCCATCATGCCCGCTAATTAATTATTAATTATTATTAATATAATTTTAATTAATAATAATTTATATTATCATTAATTTTAATTTTAATAATCAATTATATTATATTTTCAATATTTAAAAAAAAAATACAAATATTTAAATTATGATGAACTTTATGATATATTCAATTTATCTTTTCTTTATAGCTAATTATATTTACCTTTTTATCATTATCTACAAGGAGGTTTTGTATGTAATAAAACATTTATATATGTATTTGATAAACTATCTTATCACAAGAAGTTGGATTCCAATATAACTATTAGCTTGGTTCTGCCTCCAACACTGGCTGCATTCCAATATAACTATTAGCTTGGATCGGCCTCTGACACTAGTTGCAGGGTTCCAAACCATTTTTCCTTTGTGGGTCGGTCACTTTTTTGCTTCGTTTCTAGTTCCCACTTGGGGTTTCTACGGACTTGTGCTTAAGGTTTTATTTGGTTGGGCCTCATTGTGATGTGGTATGGCATTTATTCCTTTGGGTTTCAAACCCTGTATTTACATCATGTTAGTCTTTGTTGGTGTTTCTAGTATTATGTGTGGATGGCCTTTCTTGGGCTATATCTTATGCCCCTATCAATGGTTTTTTGGCCCCTTTCGGGGGTTTGTTGGAGTTTCTAGTATGATGTGTAGAAATTAATATGTAGATTCAATACTACTCATGAAATTTGCTAAATCACAAGACTTGAATCTACTCTACTGATCTGCGAAAGTTAATTCACCATCTAAAACAAGAATTATAGACATGCAAAAGGAAACATCACACATGCACAATGATTTATCTAGGAGAAAGAAATTGCTCAAAACCCCTTGCTATATGTATTGCATTAATCAGAGAATAGATAAGAAATACAATGCTTGCTCAAGCCTGAGCACACCGTGCAAGTATATAGTCTATCCCTTTGCCTTACTAACTAAACTTGGCCCAACACTTAGCCAATTTCAAGCCTTCCCAAGCTCTGATTTCCTTGTGTTGTTCCCTTGGGAAAGTTCCCCTATTTTTTAGGAATTCCACACCAACGAATTACACAATAACCTTAGGTCAATATTTGACTGAATGCACCACCTGTACACATGGGAATATGCTACAACTGATAGTACAATGCCTTGGAATCTCCATCTCAACTAGGTAACTCAAATTCTCTACACGCACCAATTATTTTGGTTTGATTGATCAGTTAACTAATTGATAACTGAGTGTGGTTGAAGTTACACATTCATAACTTGACCTATACTAATTCTTCTGATAATTAGAACTAGTTAAACTAACAATAACTCAAATTAACTGAATTGGATTGCTACAAATTAGCAATCAA
Organism: Pinus tabuliformis; assembly: GCA_031772625.1. NCBI lineage: Eukaryota > Viridiplantae > Streptophyta > Pinopsida > Pinales > Pinaceae > Pinus > Pinus tabuliformis. Next base: position 154,096,979 of record CM062814.1, on the reverse strand, counting down.
TCATGTAGAACTAAACTCAAGTGTCTCCAACTCGAATTTACCGAGTTAACTAAGTGACAAAAGCCATGTCACCTCAGTTAACTGTCTCCAAATATTCTAATGAAATATACATTTTAATTTTAATCTAGTTTGGCCAAGGCAAAGTCAAAACTAGATTTTCTTGCTGCATTTTCAACACTCCATCTAAAAAAGAAAGGTATCATCAGATACCCCAATCCTGCTTCTATGGAACTCGACTTTTCCTCTTTACAAAGTCTTTGTCAATTTTTTTGCGTCTTGTTCCTCTGTCGGAATGTACTGCAACAACATAATCTATCTCTGTACATAATCTCGTAGATGGTGATACCATATGTATGATATGCTTGGATCGATCATGAAATACAGTATTCTCAGAGAGTTTGATACAACTCTGATTATCACAGTAAATCACAGTAGGATCCATCTTCTAACCAAATAACCCAACGAGAATATTTCTCTTATAGATAGCCTCACATGCTGCTTGACTTGCAACCATGTACTCTGCTTCTGTTGAGATGAGTGCCACAGATCTCTACTTCCTGTTGTACCAAGAAATCCTTGCTGACCCAACACTAAAAATTCCTCATGATGTGCTCTTCCTGTCTAATGGACTTCCCACCCAATTTTCATCTATGAAGCCTTGCAACTTCACTCTCTTTGTCTGTATGTGCAAAAAACCAAACTGAGTAGTGCCTTTGAGGTATATCAACACATGCTTTGCTGCCTTCCAATACATTTTGGATGGATTAACCATTTCTTGACTAATAATGTTAAATTCATAACACATCTTCGATCGTGTGTTCACTAAATACATGAGTGAACCCACAAGCTACCTGTAAATGGCAGCCTCCATTACTTCACCTGAAGTAGAATCCTCTTTCCTCCAGTTTCCTGTTAGAGGAGTCTCCATGGGTTTGCACCTGTCCATGTGGAACCGTTGAAGTATCTCGTTGGCATACTTTCTCTAAGAGACAAACAATTCCCCATCTCCTTGTCATACTTCCAATCCAAGGAAGTAGTGCATGAGGCCCATGTCCTTCATCTCAAACTCTCTTGTAAGGTCCTCTTTGCAAGATCTGATCAACTGCTCATCACTAGTAAGGATCAAGTCATCAACATATAACACAATAATCAATAATTTACCTTCTACCACAATGTGATAAAGGTTTGCATCTACTTCACTTTTGATGAAGCCCAAACCGGTGAGATAGTTATCGATCTTGGTGTACCAAGGACATGGTGCTTGCTTGAGTCCATACAATGCTCACTTGAGTCTACACACATGCGACTCTCTATCAAAGGTTTCAAACCCCTCTAGATGCTCAATATACACCTTGTTGGCATTATGATTCAGGTGTTGTCCTTGATGGCAACCCATTCAGGTGGTAGATCACTATTCTTGATGATCAGCTCTCTATTTTTAAGAAGGACGCAGGAAATCTGTTCAGAAAGTGCGTCCCCGCAGGTATACCATGCAGAACCCGCGTCCAGGGACGCAGGCCAGCCGTTCCGGGGGTGCGTCCACCCAGTGCACACATTTCAAGATAGAGAAAAGCACGAGGGGGTTTCTTGTGTGGTATCTAGCCGACGGTTTTGTGTTTCTATGGTGTCGGCTCGTGGTATTGTTCCATGTTTTGGGGAGGAGCTTGCCTATATAAAGCAAAGGAGTTCATTTGGATTAATCATCATCTTTGGTTGAATATCTTTTGGTGTGATCTAGTCCAAATCTATGAGGGCGAATCTTCTAATGGACTGTGATCTCTATGGCGCATGATCAGATCTGCAGATCTGACTGTTTGGGCTAGTTCTGAAGTCTTCATATCTTTTATATCTGAAGGGACGCAGGTTCAGTGAAGTGCAAGTGCGCCGAGACGCAGTACAGTAAGGGCTCAGGTGCGTCTCTGAAGCGAAAGACGCGGCGCGATAGTATTATTGGGTGCGTCTCTGAAGCAAAAGACGCGGCGCGATAGTATTGTTGGGTGCGCCGGTACGCAGAGCAGTTTAAAGGAACAGTGCGTCGGTACGCAGAGCAGCAGAAGGTAAAACTGCGTCCAGTCGCAGGCCACAGAAAGAAAAATTGCGTCCTTGTCTTAAGATGATCTGTTGACTGTATTTTTCTGTTCATAAGGTGTTCTGGGTTAGTTCTGTGATTACTGATCTGATAATTGTAGTGGACTGTAACTGTTGTATACTTGTTGATCATTTGATTCTTCATGAAAAGAAGTAGGGGGTTGTAGCTCCCTTCCAGGAGAGACTGGAGAACGAGAGAGAGTTGTAGCTCTCTGCAGGTTGCAGCCTGTGTACTGGTAAAGGACTGCACCAGTACAAAATCATTGTAAAAGAATTTCTAAATTGAAAGAAGATAGAGACATATTGCAGCAGGTGGTTTTCTCCCACATTGGGTTTCCACCTTACATCTTGTGTTCTTTGGTGTGACTGTCTATTTTCTTTGTTCATGCTCATTATTTTATGGTACTGATATGCAAGAATAATTCAAAAGATCAAATAAGAAAGATTTGTTAAATTGCTAGATAATACTGATTCACCCCCCCTCTCAGTATTATTTCCAACAATTGGTATCAGAGCAGGTCCTTCAGAAAAGCTTGATCGCTTGAAGGTAGATCGTTCATCATGAGCAACTACGAGAGAGAAGCATCAATCAGGCCACCGGTTTTTGATGGGACAAACTTCAATTATTGGAAGGTAAGAGTTACTGCATATCTTCAATCTCTTGGTACAGAAGTTTGGGACATTGTAGAAACAGGCTATGCTTTTCCTTCAGCCACTCCTACAGATCCAGCTGAGAAAAAGAAGTATGAAACAAATGCAAAAGCAGTCAGTACTCTATTAGGAAGTATATCCCAAACAGAATTCATGAAGGTAATGCACTTCAAATCAGCAAAAGAAATATGGGACAAAATGATCACGAGCTATGAAGGAGATGAACAGGTAAAACAAGCTAAACTTCAAACTCTCAGGATTCAATATGAGACTCTCAAGATGTATAATGATGAAAGTGTAGCTAATTATTTTCTTCGGGTAGATGAGATTGTTAATTGTATGAAAAATTTGGGTGAAGAAGTAAAAGAGTCTATAGTAGTTCAAAAGATTCTAAGATCATTATCCCCCAAGTTTGAATCTAAAGTATCTGCAATAGAAGAAAAAGAAAATCTCCGTGTTCTCACTATGTCTCAGCTACATGGAATTCTAACTGCTTATGAAATGAGAAAGGGAGGTCCATCAGACAGAAGGGAGGCTGCTTTTAAGGCATCAGGCAAAGAAGATCACTATGAAGCAAGCCATGTTCCAGAAGAAGAGGAAGAAGAATCAAATTTTGTCAGAAATCTTCAAAGGGGTTCTGGAAGGTTCACAGGTAAGCTACCCTTCAAATGCTTTGCTTGTGGGAGAGTAGGTCATTATGCTGCAAAATGTCCTTATAAGGATAAAGGAAAGGAACCAGCTAGATGGAACAAGAAACAAAGTGCAAATAAGAAAAGCTATTACACCCATGAAGATAGTGATGGCTTATCAAACAGTGATGAAGATGAACAAGGTAATAAATATAGGTTGTTAATGGCATTTGAAGATGATGATTATGAGGATGCTGTAGATGTGGATAACCTTTATGATGAAATTACTAGGCTCAAGAGATGTATAGAAGAAAAGAACATGATCATTGATACTCTACAATTTCAAATTGATGAAAAAGAAAAACATCTTGAAAAATTAGAAGGTGAAATTGTTGGTCTTAGAAAAGAAATTGAGAAAACAAAAGCTATTAATCTCAAGTTTGTCAAAGGATCTGAAACTTTGGATGAGATTATCAGTGTGCAGCGGTCTCCACTAAATAAGACAGGTCTGGGCTATAATGGAGAAACTTCTCAAGCATCCACTTCAAAAAGTTATCTTGATGCAGCAAGAAGAAATGAGCAAAAGCACAATGAAGATCATCAGGTAAAGCAGGGACAAACTTCAAACAGAAACTATCAGGGGCAATCCAGCTTAAGGGTGAACAAAAGCCACAACCAGCCACAGGTAAAATCTTCCCAGTTTGGTTCAAGAATAGATGAAAATAGAAATTACAATCAGTTGGCTGGTAGATTCAATAACCGCAGAAGCTTCTTCAATGGACAATGCTTTTCTTGCCATAACTTTGGTCACAAAGCAGCTCAATGTGTTGCGTATAAAACAATCATGACTAGGGAAGCTCAAAAACAAAGAAGTATGATAGGGATTACAAAAAAGACCTATAACAGCTTTTCGGCTCTTGAAAATGAAGTTGAATGTTCTATTTGCAATAATTTTGGTCATGAAGACTTTGAATGCAGAAGCAGGTTTCAGGAAAGAAAGGAACAAGAGCGGAAAAAGGAACAAGCCTCAGGAACCAAAACATGGAGAATAAAGGAACCTCAAACAGAAAGATGTGGGATAGCGTTTTATGCAGAAGGACAGGAAAATCTATGGTACATTGACAGTGGATGTTCGAAGCATATGACAGGTGATAAAGAAAAACTTGAGTCTTATTCTATTTTAGAAAAGGGAAAGAAAGTCTCTTTTGGAAATGATACTCCTGCAACTATAAAAGGAAAAGGTATTGCTCCTTTAAAAGAAGATGTTAAGGCTGGAAATGTTTTGTTTGTTGATGGATTGAAGCATAATCTACTAAGTGTCAGCCAGATGTGTGATCAAAGAACCGAGGTTATATTCAGATCAAATGGATGTCTTGTTCGTGATCTTGATACAGGAAAAACAGTTCTCAAAGGGAAAAGAACTCCAAATAATCTATACATATTTGAAGAAGGACAACAACAATGCTATCTAAGCAAGGATGAAGAGCACTGGTTATGGCATCGAAGATTGGGACATCTAAGCTTCTCACAAATAAGGAAAGCATGCAAATATCAGGCAGTTCGCGATCTTCCAGATATCAAAATTCCTGACAACACCATATGCAGATCATGTCAGTTTGGAAAACAAACCAGGACTAACTTTCCAGAGAAAGAAGGATCAGCTAGCATGCCTCTTGAGCTAGTACATACAGATGTATGTGGACCATTCAGGAAAAGAACACCTAGAGGAGAGGAATACTTGATATTATTTATTGACGATTTCTCCAAGTTTGTTTGGTTAGGACTTATGAAGCACAAAGATGAAGCATTCGAAAAATTCAAATCCTTCAAAGCCTTGGTTGAAAATGAATCAGGTCACAAAATTAAGTGCCTCAGATCCGACAGAGGTGGGGAATTTACTTCAAATGAATTTTTCGATTTCTGTGATGAACATGGGATAAGGAGAGAATTCTCTACGGCTAGAACTCCTCAGCAAAATGGAGTTGTTGAAAGAATGAACAGAACAATCCAACAAATGGCTCGTGCTATGCTTGATGAATCAGGAACTCCCGCAACTTTCTGGGGTGAAGCTGCACATGCTGCGGTTATTATTCTCAACAAGACAAATGTCCGGGTGAACAGCACTCAAACTCCTCATGAGCTCTGGAGTGGTAAAACTCCTTCGGTAAAGCACTTCAAAATCTTTGGGAGCAAATGCTATATCAAGAATACTGAAGAGCAGCTTGGCAAACTTGATCCTAGAGCAGATGAAGGCATTCTTCTTGGCTATTCTCCACATAGCAAAGCCTACAAATGCTACAATAAAAGACTTGGCAGAATTGTTGACAGCATTGATGTAGTGGTTGATGAGAAGGGATACATTCCTAGGCAAATACATCGTGAAGACATCGAAGAAGATGAAAGCTACCCTCAAAAACAGAATGATGAAGAAGAAGAACCTCAAGAAGAATCTCAAGAAGAACCTCATGAAGACGCAGAAGAACGAACAAGAATAGAAGAAAAGACTCCATCCAGATATGTTCAGAAGAACCATCCAGAATCTCAGATCATGGGACAGAAAGAAGCAGGTATACAAACTAGAAGAACAGTTGCAGAAGCTTCAAGCTATTTGGCATTACTCTCCTCTACTGAACCACAAAATGTGAAAGAGGCATGCAAAGATGAATGTTGGGTGAAAGCAATGGATGAAGAACTTGAGCAAATCGAAAAGAACAACACTTGGGAGCTGGTTCCTAGACCAAAGGATAAGAATGTTATCGGAACTAAATGGGTCTTCAAAAATAAATTGAATGAAAATGGAGAAGTAATTAGAAACAAAGCCAGACTTGTTTGTAAAGGGTATGCGCAGCAAGAAGGAATAGACTTTGAAGAAACTTTTGCTCCTGTTGCAAGACTTGAGGCCATCCGAATGTTCCTTGCTCTCTCAAGTTTTCAGAACTTCAAAGTATTTCAAATGGACGTAAAATCAGCCTTTCTGAATGGAGACTTGGAAGAAGAAGTGTACATTGAACAACCAGATGGGTTCATTCTTGGAAATGATCCAAATCTTGTATGCCGATTGAAAAAGGCTCTCTATGGTCTCAAACAAGCCCCAAGGGCTTGGTACTACCGGTTGGACAAATATCTTCATCAACAAGGTTTTTCAAAAGGTTCAGCAGATAGCAATCTGTATATAAAAGTTGAAAATGACAAATTGCTAATACTTGTTGTGTATGTAGATGACATTATTTTTGGCAGCAATGAAGAAGCTATGAGTCAAAGCTTTGCCTCGGTCATGCAGAAAGAATTTGAAATGTCCTTACTAGGAGAAGTGACATACTTCCTTGGTTTGCAAATCCAACAAAAGGAAGGAGGAATCCTTTTATCTCAAACCAAGTATCTCAAGCAGATTTTGAAGAAATATGGCATGGAAGATGCAAAACCAGTATGTACACCCATGGTCACAGGATGTAGTCTCAGTGCAAATGATGAATCTGCAGCAGTACATCAACCAACCTACAGATCTATGATTGGAAGTTTACTATATTTGACAGGTACCCGACCAGACATCATGCATGCAGTTGGAATAGTTGGAAGATTTCAGGCAAATCCGAAGGAGACTCATCTTCAGGCAGTGAAGAGAATTTTCAAATATCTTCAAGGGACTCAAAATTATGGCTTATGGTATCCTAGAGATACAGATCTCACTCTTCATGCTTATACAAATGCAGATTGGGCCGGAAGCGTGGATGACAGGAAAAGCACAAGTGGTGGTGCGTTCTTTATGGGTTCCAGACTGGTATCTTGGTTCAGCAAGAAACATAGTTCAATTGCCTTGTCTACAGCTGAAGCGGAATATGTTGCTGCTGCATCTTGTTGCACCCAACTCCTTTGGATGATGCAGACCTTGCAGGATTATCAAATCACTTGTACACCTCCAATCCCTATCTTATGTGACAACACAAGTGCAATCAGCATCTCAAAGAATCCGGTTATGCATTCAAAAACCAAGCACATACCAATCAAGTACCATTTTCTCCGGGAACAAGTACTTGAACAGAAGGTCAAGTTGGAGTATGTTCCTTCTAAGGAACAAGTTGCTAATATTTTCACCAAACCGTTGCCCAGGGACACTTTTGAATACCTCAGGAAAAAACTAGGGGTTGTTGATGCATCATCTTGTTGAACCTCTTCTTATTGGTGGTACAGGCTCAGGGGGAGCACATAATGCATTGTTGGCATTATGAAGAAGGAGATCTTGGAAATAGCTGCAATATGTCTCTATCTCTTTCATGGTGGATTTCTGGTTATTTGCAGATCTGGAGGAGCATGAGCGTAGGGGGAGCATACCCTTTGCCCTTGATGTCAAAGGGGGAGAATGAAGCTGAAGATCATGAGGTTGCCATCAAGTCCAAAGGGGGAGATTGTTGGCATTATGATTCAGGTGTTGTCCTTGATGGCAACCCATTCAGGTGGTAGATCACTATTCTTGATGATCAGCTCTCTATTTTTAAGAAGGACGCAGGAAATCTGTTCAGAAAGTGCGTCCCCGCAGGTATACCATGCAGAACCCGCGTCCAGGGACGTAGGCCAGCCGTTCCGGGGGTGCGTCCACCCAGTGCACACATTTCAAGACAGAGAAAAGCACGAGGGGGTTTCTTGTGTGGTATCTAGCCGACGGTTTTGTGTTTCTATGGTGTCGGCTCGTGGTATTGTTCCATGTTTTGGGGAGGAGCTTGCCTATATAAAGCAAAGGAGTTCATTTGGATTAATCATCATCTTTGGTTGAATATCTTTTGGTGTGATCTAGTCCAGATCTATGAGGGCGAATCTTCTAATGGACTGTGATCTCTATGGCGCATGATCAGATCTGCAGATCTGACTGTTTGGGCTAGTTCTGAAGTCTTCATATCTTTTATATCTGAAGGGACGCAGGTTCAGTGAAGTGCAAGTGCGCCGAGACGCAGTACAGTAAGGGCTCAGGTGCGTCTCTGAAGCGAAAGACGCGGCGCGATAGTATTATTGGGTGCGTCTCTGAAGCAAAAGATGCGGCGCGATAGTATTGTTGGGTGCGCCGGTACGCAGAGCAGTTTAAAGGAACACTGCGTCGGTACGCAGAGCAGCAGAAGGTAAAACTGCGTCCAGTCGCAGGCCACAGAAAGAAAAATTGCGTCCCTGTCTTAAGATGATCTGTTGACTGTATTTTTCTGTTCATAAGGTGTTCTGGGTTAGTTCTGTGATTACTGATCTGATAACTGTAGTGGACTGTAACTGTTGTATACTTGTTGATCATTTGATTCTTCATGAAAAGAAGTAGGGGGTTGTAGCTCCCTTCCAGGAGAGACTGGAGAACGAGAGAGAGTTGTAGCTCTCTGCAGGTTGCAGCCTGCGTACTGGTAAAGGACTGCACCAGTACAAAATCATTGTAAAAGAATTTCTAAATTGAAAGAAGATAGAGACATATTGCAGCAGGTGGTTTTCTCCCACATTGGGTTTCCACCTTACATCTTGTGTTCTTTGGTGTGACTGTCTATTTTCTTTGTTCATGCTCATTATTTTATGGTACTGATATGCAAGAATAATTCAAAAGATCAAATAAGGAAGATTTGTTAAATTGCTAGATAATACTGATTCACCCCCCCTCTCAGTATTATTTCCAACACACCTCCTCCTCAACAACTTCATTGAGGAATGTTGTCTTCACATCCATCTGGTGGATCTTCTACCCCATATGTGCTGACAGTGATAGAATTGACCTGATGGATGAGTACCTTGCTACTAGAGCAAAGGTCTCCTCATAGTCAATTCCCTCAACCTTAGAGAACCCCTTGGCCACAAATCTGGCCTTGTGTTTCTCTATGCTTTTGTCTGCTGCATGCTTTATCTTGTAAAGCCATCTCGAAGCAACCACTAATTTGACTATTGGTCTTGGAACCACTTCCCAAAAATTGTTTCTGACAATGGAATCATATTCCTCTACCATAACATCAACCCATACTGGTTTCTCTATAGCTTCCTCAAATTTCACATCCCTTCTAACCACTGTCATCTTGAGAGATGGCAAGTACACATTATAGTTGTGAGGTGTGTCAGTGTACCCCACAAATATGCCCAACTCTGCTATCGACTCTTGCTTTTTCCTTGCTTCCTTGGAAACATGACAGTAAACTAATGATCCAAATATCCTAAAGTGTGACACAGCTAGTTTCTTCCCTAAAAACGCTTCCTCTAGTGTCCTCATGCCAAGAATCCTATGAGGACTCATGTTCTACAAATAGCCCGTTGTGTTGCATGCTTCAAACCCAAGTATAGAGGTAGGCTTTGGTCATGCAAAATCGCCCTTGTTTCTCCCACAATACTTATGTTCTTCCTCTCAGCCACCCCATTCTATTGTGGGTTAACTCCCGTCAAATGCCTTCCTTTGCACAAAAAATTTTAAACACATTTGACACGTACTCACCTCTGTTATCACTCCTAAGTGCCTTCATTCTCTTGCCAGTTTATTTCTCAACAAGTGCTTTGAACTCAACAAATTTGGAGAATGTATGGTCTTTCTTCTGCATGAAGTATATCCAACACTTCCATGAGAAATCATCTACAAATATAACATAATACCTGTGCTTGGTAGTGGAGGCTGTCGAGAAAGGTATACAGATGTCAGAGTGGATCCTTTCAAGGATGACATGTGCCCTATTGTCCTCATAATTGAAGGTGGATTTTGTGTACTTCCCCAACGTACACCCTTTGTATGTATATTGTTGCTCTAGTGCTCCTTTTGGGAGGCCTATAGAAATCTATTGCATGATCTTCAAAGCGCCATGATGCAAATGGCCAAGTCTTCTATGCCATAATTCGTCGACATCTCGGCTCTGCACCTTCTCTACTTTTGTGCTCAATGCTGCATAGTCTTCCACATCTAATTTGTAGAGGTTCTTCACTCGAACCCCAATACGCTTCACTTGTCTCATGGTGATGTGTCTCAGGAAATCCTTCCTTTTGCTAAATATCACATCGTACTCACGATCTTCTAACACTGCTACAGAAACTAGATTCTTCTTCAAACCTGATGCAAACATCATATCCTTGAGCCTGAGAGGGGAGCCAGACTCCCTCTGAAAAGTAATTGTACCAATACATTTGTGTTATACCTTCCATAATATCTCATCTTAATGTGCATCTAGAGACCCTTCTCCTCCAAGTCACTGAAAAATTATTTGTTCCCCATCATGTGTAACAAGGCACCATTATCGAGGTACCACACACTACCCATTACTGTGCTTTCCATGCATGCAATGAGGGTAAAGTCAAGTTTGAACTATGAAGCTAAAGCTTCACCTGTTGCTCCTCCTGCAATCTTCTTGCTTGCCTTCTTGTGTGGACACTTTGTTGCATGGTTCCTGAATTCATGACGGTGAAAGCACTTGATTCTAGACAAGTCTTTCTTCTTCCCCCTTTGACTCGAATCTGCTTTGGATTGGGATTTATCCCCCTCCCTTTCTTTGTATTTCTTGCCAAGGAACAATTCTCCTCATCCTTAAACCTTGGATGAGGTCACGTCTTTGGTGTTCTGCCTTATTTCTTCCTACACTAGATTGGACCACAACCACTCCCAACTCAATAGTTTATCTCTATCATTTACCAAATCTTGATATCTATGCCATCTCTTGGGAAGGCCCAAAAGGGCTAGACCTACCAAGTCTTCTTCAGGGACATTAACACCAACCCCGCCAAGTTCATCATGACACCATGTAAACCTGCTTAGGTACTGCGGAATTGTGTCATTCTTTTTCATCTTGATACATCGAAGCTTTTCCTTGAGTGCCGAATTCCTATGGTCACTATTGTTCTCAAACAATTCTATCTGTGCTTTCCACATCGCAAACGAAGTCTCTTTTCCATAGAAATTCAAGACAATATGATCTCGAACACCCTCCAATATGATTCTCCTCTCTTTGGCCACCTCCTTCTTCCACTGAGCAAGATTATGGCATAAGATGCTTGGGGTTTTGTTACATCTACCTTGATGTATTCTAGCAACCCATTATCATCAAATACTACCTCCATTGAAAGCCATTGAAATCCATCTTCTGAGTCTTGAAGAAAAACTGCAACACTGATATTCAAATTCAAATCTCCTGCAGTCAAACTTCGAAATATCTTCTCTGTAGTGATTCCAACTCTTATACCATGTAGAAATTAATGTGTATATTCAATACTTCTCATGAAATTTTCTCAATCACAAGAATTGGAGCTACTCTAATGATCTGTGGAAGTTGATTCACCATCTAAAACAAGAATTATAGACATGCAAAAGGAAACATCACACATGCACACAGATTTAACTAGGCGAAATCAACTACTAAAAGCCCCTTTCTATCTGTATTGCATTAATCAAAGAATAGAGAAGAAATGCAATGCTTGCTCAAGCCTGAGCACACCCTGCAAGTGTATAGTCCATCCCTCTGCCTAACTGGCTGAACATGGCCCAACAGTTAGCCAATTTCAAGCCTTCCCAAGCTCCTATTTCCTTTCACTTCTCCCTTGGAAAATTGATCCTATTTTTTAAGAATTTCACACCAAGGAATTGCGCAATAGCCTTAGGTCAACTTTGACTGCATACACCCTATACACATGGGAATATGCTAGAACTAATATTACACTACCTTGCAATCTCCATCTCAATTATGGAACTCAAATTATTTGCATGCAACAATTATTTTTCGCTGATTAATCACTGATTGTGGTTGAAGTTAGACATCCACAACTTGACCTCCACTAATTCTTCTGACATTTAAAACTAGTTAAACTGACAATAACTCAAATTAATTGAAACGGATTGCTACAAATTAGAAATCAATCATGCAGAACTGAAATAAAGTGTCTCCAACTCGAATTTACTAAGTTAACTGAGTGACAAGAGCCACACCACCTCAGTTAACTACCTCCAAGTATTATGTTGAAATAGGAATTCAAATTTTAATATAGTTTGACCAAGGCAAAGTCAAAACTAGATTTTCTTGTTGCATTTTCAACATGATGTGTGGATGGCCTTTCTTGGGCTATATCTTGTGCCTCTTTCTAGGGTTTCTTTGAGGGTCTGCACAACCTATATCTTGTTATCAGTCATGTAATTTTTTGAATTATGACTAATGTGTTGTCCTTGATCGCAACCTACTTGATAAAGATGTCTACATTGTGATAACAGGATGTTTATACAGAGTGATACAAATTCCACAGTTGTTATGAACAGAGAAAGGACAATATAGTAACAGATGAATGGTAAAGACAAAGTTTGGGAAAGTATACACTAGTCCTGTGAAGAAAGGTTGCGTATATACACAGGTAATGAGAAGCAAAATCACGTACATAATCTACACCATGGTAATTTGAATATCAAAGGTATTTACCATGGTATTGGCCCATAGTAATGTGTGCATCAACGATTATTTGATCTCGTCAAAGAATACTTATGGCATAACCAAGGTATTTACCTAAGGTATTGGCTAAGGAAAATACTATATAAAGAGATGGAGATAAAGGTGTTGGGTGTGCAAGTGTTGGGTTGTCCATGAATGATTTGATCTGAAACATGTGCACCAACAAGCAAGGAGAAGAATTGGATCTGAAAGATATGAAATTTGTTGACATATATGCTTGATTTATTTAATCATTGCAAATGTCTAAGTAGATAATATTGATGAAACTATGATATTGTGATCTAAATAGTTTATTGAGAAGTATGTAGTATTGACAGTAAAGGTTGCAGAAAGTGAAATTTTGCTCGTAGTGAAAGTTTTATAGAACTGTACGCAATTATGTTTGGGAATAGTCGCATACATGTGCGTATCCATCTCTATATGGTCACGTATGTTTCCGACAAAATAATCTATGCAGATATGTACATGGGTGTAGTGAATTATAAGAATGTACTCACGCGGATCAGCTGGAGGGAAGTCACATATACATTCCAGGGTTTTACAGTATGACTTATTGATGATATTTGATCATTTCTACTTTGTTTTTTACTGTCTGTTGATGATGTCTCTATCATGATAATATCTGTGTTTGACAGTATTGGTTGAGTTGAGTTGGATATGAATGTTGTTTAGTGATGATGCTACAAAATCGTGATATGTATTTGATTCAATAATCTATGATTGTTCAAGTGATATGTAACTAATAAATGATCTATATATGATTCAGCGATTGATGATTCAGTATTTAATATTCTGATATTTGTACACAGGTATTATATAGAGGAAACACGTATATACGTGAGTCTTATTTAGTATAGTCACGTACAAAATTTGATATTTGCTATTTCTAGTTGGGTTCTGCATTTAGTGATTTGATACTTCAGAATTATAGTTGATTTGCAGTGTGACAGTATCCCAGATTATTGCTTCAATTTGTTTGGGTTTATGATTAATATGGGTTCGCTTTGAAAATTTGATGAAAGGTGGCCTACAGGTAGTGTGATGATTATTTGATAGGTGGATCCATTCTAAAATATTGTGAAAATTGGTCCACAGGAAGATGAGGGTTGCAACCTTCAGAAAGAGGGTAGGAGCTCTCTTCCAGTAAGAGTTAGTAAATGATATCAAAGGGTTGGAGCTCCCTTCCAATAGCTGCTGGAGAACGAGAGAAGATTGTAGCTTTTTGCAAGTAGGTGCCTGTGTGTTGACAAGAGACTACGTCAGTACAAATGCAATATTTTCTTTTATATCATAAGAAAGAAGACAAAGACAACAACAATGATTGTTTTCTCCCACATTGGGTTTCCACCTAAAAATCCTGGTGTTCTATGTGTGTTTGGTGTGATTTATTTATGTTCCTACTTCATACTAAAAAATAATTAATCTACTAATGCACTGATTAAGAATAATCATATGATGAAATACATAAAAAATCAGTAAACTAGATCTACGCAGGTTTTCTTCTCTAAAGTAGCGTACATACGCAGGTTTCCTTAATAATAGTAGCACATATTTCTCATAATATTAAAAAATTGGAAGTTTGAGTTTAAAATACTAATTCAGCCCCCACACCCCCACCCCACCCTCCCTCATTATTTTTCCCAACAATTGGAATCAGAGCAAGTACCTCAAAAGAAGCTTGATCGCTTAAAGGGAGATCCATCAAGATGAGCAAAAAAGAGGGAGTATCTTCTATTTGGCCACCCTTGTTTAATGGAACTAACTTGGTTTTCTGCAAACTCAGAATGACAGAATTATTACAGTGGCTTGGAGATGATGTTTGGGAAATTTTTGAAGGAGGCCATCAGTATCCATCCTTCATCCCCACAGAAACAATATGAGACCAATGCAAAGGTAGTCAACACTCTCTTAGGAAGCTTCAGAGAATCGGAATTTGTAAAAGTTATGTAGTTGAATACTGCAAAAGCTATATGGGACAATATTATCTAGAGCTATGAAGGTGACACTAAGGTACAGAGCGCTAAAATTCAAATGTTTAGAATTCAATATGAGACTCTCATAATGCATAATGATGAAAGTATTGCAAGTTTTTTCCTTAGGGTAGATTAGATCATTAACTCAGTGAGAAATATTGGTGATGAAATAAAAGATTCAATGGTTGTTGAGAAAATTCTAAGGTCTTTAACCCCAAAGTTCGATTCAAAAGCCTCTGTCATTGAAGAAATGTAGGATTTGAAGAATCTCACTATTGAACAAATCAATATCTTAACAAATTATGAAATGATAAAATGGGGTCCATCAAATATCAGAGAAGTAGCATTCAAAGATACATATAAAGGAAAAGAAAAGGAGGGGGTTAAGGAAACAGGTTACATACTAGACGAAGAAGAAGTGAATTTCGTAAAGAAACTCCACGTAGGAACTGACAAGTTTAGAGGTAATTTCCTTTCAAATGTTTTGGCTGTGGAAGGGTTGGTCACTACGCTGCTAAATGTCCTTATAAAGAAAATCATGAGAAAGGGAGAATTCTTCAAAATGTAATGCTAGAGGAAGGCTTGATAACAACAAAAGTTTTTATACACATGAAGATAGTGAATGTTCTTCCAATAATGAGGATGTTGAATCTGATCAAGAATATCCATTGCTTATGGAATTTGAAGAAAAATGTGTAGATGAATTTGATGATGTTTTTATAGATGCTTTAGAAGAAAAGGATACTCTTATTGAAGAAATAACTCAACTAAAAATATTTCTGGAAGAAGCTAGATTAGTTGAATAAGTATTAGAGAAACAAATTCTAGAATAGGAAAGGCACAGCGAAAGCTTAGAACTTAAAATAGTGGGTCTAAGAAAGGAACTTGAAAAAACAAAAGTTCTAAATCTTAGATTTTCTAAAGGATATGAGACTTTAGAAGAAATCATCAAAGTACAACACTCTCCTCTAACTAGGACAGGTCTTGGATACAATGGTGAATCATCAAAAACTATAAAATCTTCTGAAACAAGTACAAAAAGTTATCTTAATGCAATAAAAGGAAGCAATGATTAGAATTCCAACTCTCAACATAGGAATGAAGGATCTAATATCTCTCAAATAATTGAGAAGATTTTTCGACATAAATCACATCGTATTTCATTTGTCGACGTGTTTCGAACCAACAAGTGTGGTTCATCGTCATGACAAGTTGAAGAACCAGACCATGGCAACAGTTTAAATAGAGAGAGCAGATCATCAACGACTATATTTGACCAGGAAATGACTATATTTGACCAAGAAATGGCTATATTTGACCAGGAAGCTGTATTGGACCGAGGGATAAGGATAGGGATAGGGAAATTAATTTAAAAGTTTGTTTCGATAAATTTATTACCATAATTGATTAAATTTAACTATTTGTATTTAATGAGAAAATAGATTTATTATTATTATTATTAAAAAATATACGAACTAATATTATAAATTAAAATAGATTATTAAAGGCTAACCTACTAAGTTAGTTTGATTAAAATTATTTTAAAGTCAATAGTTAAATGAATTCTTTATTCATAATCCTAAAGTTAAAATGGGATCCCCATTTTTAATTTTCTTCATTAAGGTGAGACTAATTATATCAATTATTAACCCTATACTATTGACTAACTAAGTCTTAATTTAACTATATATAATTAAAGAGTATAATAGATTTATAATTAATGTTAAAGCTATATAAATATAAATTAGTGTTATTAATCTTAAATGAAATCCGAAGAAAGATTAAAATTGTTTAATAAGACTTAACCTACTTAGTTAGTTAGAAAGATGACTAACAAGAAGGACTTAACCAAAATTGAAAAGGGGCAAATTCTTATTAAAAATCATCTAAAGGTTCATCTTCTTTTTCCATAGCTCCTTAAGAACATTTAGATGATTTTTAATAATAATTTTCCCCTTTTCAATTTTGGTTAAGTCCTTCTTTTTAGTCATCTTTCTAACTAAATAAGTAGGTTAACCCTTATTAAACAATTTTAATCTTTCTTAGGATTTCATTTAAGATTAATAACATTAATTTATATTTATATAGCTTTAACATTAATTGTAAATTTACTATACTCTTTAATTATATATAGTTAAATTAAGGCTTAGTTATTTAATAGTATAGTGTTAATAATTAATATAATTAGCCTCACCTTAATGAAGAAAATAAAAAATGAGGATCCCATTTTAACTTTAGGATTATGAATAAAGAATTCATTTAACTATTAACTTTAAAATAATTTTAATCCAACTAACTTAGTAAGTTTTAATTTATAATATTAGTTTGTATATTTTTTAATAATAATAATAAATTTATTTTCTCATTCAATACAAATAGTTCAATTTAATTAATTATGGTAATAAATTTATTGAAACAAACTTTTAAATTAATTTCCCTATCCCTATCCTTATCCCTCGGTCCAATACGGCTCCCTGGTTAAATATCGTCGTTGATGATCTGCTCTCTCTATTCAAACTGCTGCCATGGTATGGTTCTTTAACTTGTCCTGACGATGAACCACACTTGTTGGTTCGAAATGCGTCAACAAATGAAATACGATGTGATTTACGCTGAAAAATCTTCTCAATACTTGATATGGATCACATAAGCCTAAATTCAACAATCTCTCAAATAAATCAACCTTACCACAACCAAAGGGGAAGTTAATTAAGAAGCTACGTCTATACTCCCAAGTATTCCTACTTCAATGGTCAATGCTCAACTTGTCATAATATTGGTCATAAACTATGTCTATAGAAGAAATAAAACAAAAGAATGAGATTGGGGCAAATAAATCTTCTTATAATGTCTTCTCACCTCTTCAAGATGAAATTGAATGTTCTATTTGCAATAACTTTGGTCATAAAGAAATTGAATGCAGAAGCAGAATATGACCATCCTATCAACATGAATATAAGACAATGATAACCAAGGTATGGAAAAAGAAAACCATAGACTCTGAAAATTGTGGTCTAGATTTATATGCAAGAGATCAAGAAAATATGTGGTACATTAACAGTGGATGTTCAAAGCATATGATAGGTGAAAAAGATAAGTTTATGTCTTTTAATGAAATAAAGAAATAAAAGAATGTAAATTTTGGAAATAATTCACCTGCTGCTATCAAAGGGAAAGGAACCGTGCTATTAAAGAAAAAGGTCAAGGCTAGAAATGTTTTATTTGTTGATGGATTAAGACATAACTTGTTGAGTGTTAGTCAAATGTGTGACCAAGGGCATGAAGTTGTTTTCAGATCAAATAACTATGGTAAGAAATATGGACACAGGTAAGATCATAATAAAGGGAATAAGAACTCTAGGCAATGTCTATGTCTTGGAAGGTGGCCAAGAAAATTGTTACCTAAGAAAATCTGAAGAAAGATGGCTTTGGCACAAAAGATTGGAACACCTTAACTTTTATCAATTATTCAAATCAAGCAGAATGGGAGTAGTTTGTGACTTTCCCAACATCTCTCCATCGAAAAATAACATCTACAAATCATGCCAATTTGGTAAGAAAACCAGAGTTCAGTTTAATGCTAAAGAAGGTACTTCAAGTAAGCCACTTGAACTTATTCATACTGATTTATGTGGTCCTATGAGAAAGAAGTCTCCTAAGGGTGAAAAATACTTCATATTATTCATTGATGATTTTACGAGAATGTGTTGGATTGGGTTACTTAAACATAAATATGAATCTTTTGATAAACTTAAAGTATTTAAGGCTCTATTAGAAAATGAGTTATTTTTTAAAATCAAATGTCTTAGATATGATAGAGGAGGAGAGTTTATATCAGATGAGTTCTTCAATTTCTATGAACATGGCATCAAAATATAGTTTTCTATAGCTAAGACTCCTCAACAAAATGGAGTGGCAAAAAGAATGTACAAAACAATCCAACAGATGGTATGTGCCATGCCTGATGAGTCCGTAACACCTCATACCTTCTAGGGGGGAGAAACACATACAAGCGTGAATATACTTAACAAAGCTCATGTTTGAGTAAAAAATGATAAAACTCCTTATGAACTATGGTTTGGTAAGCCTCCAACTTTCAAACATTTTAGAAATTTTGGAAGCCAATGTCACATAAAAAAAATGATGATAAGCTTAGAAAGTTTGAATCTAGAGCTGATGAAGGAATCCTTGTTGGATACTCTTCTAGAAGCAAGGGATATAAATTCTATAATAAAAGGCTTGAAAAGATTGTTAAATGCATTGATGTTGTGATTGATGAAGCATCTACAGGTACCAAAAATGAAGCACCAGCAGATGACGAACCTAGTCCTACTACAAGTCAGAAGGTTGTAGAAGAAGGAAATAGAGAAATAAATGAAGATACAGATACATCAGAAAAGACACCTTCAAGGTATGTTCAGAAAAATCATCTTGAATATCAAATTATAGGTGAAAAGGACACAAGAATAAAAACCAGAAGAACTCTTGTTGGAACTTCTAGTTATGTAGCCTTACTATCCAGAATTAAACCTCAAAATGTGAATCAAGCAAGCAAAGATGAATGTTGGGTTAAGGCAATGAATGAAGAACTTGATCAGATAGAAAAGAATCATACATGGGAATTAGTACCAAGGTCTCATGATAAAAATGTTATTGGGACAAAATGGGTGTTCAAAAACAAACTGAATGAAAATGGAGATGTAGTTCACAACAAAGCAAGACTTGTATGTAAAGGCTATGCTCAACAGGAAGGGATAGACTTTGAAGAAACATTTTCACCTGTAGCTAGACTTGAAGCCATAAGAATGTTTCTTGCATTTTCAAGTTTTCATAGCTTTAAAGTATATCAAATGGATGTCAAATCTGCATTCTTAAATGGATATCTAGAAGAAGAGGTCTATATAGAACAACTTGAAGGGTTCATTCTTGGGAATGATAAAAATATTGTGTGCAAACTTAAGAAAGCATTATATGGATTGAAACAAGCTCCTCGTGCATGGTATTATCATCTTGACAGGTACCTTCAACAACAAGGATTCAAAAAGGGGTCTACAGATAACAATCTATATATCAAGATGTACAAAGATAAACTTTTGGTAGTTGTTGTTTATGTAGATGACATCATATTTGGAAGCAATGCAAAATCTATGAGTCAAGGATTTGCTTTAGTTATGCAGCAAGAATTTGAAATGTCTCTACTTGGTGAACTAACATACTTTTTTGGTCTTCAAGTTCAATAAACTGAGAATGGTATCTTTCTTTCTCAAACCAAGTACCTCAAATAGATTTTGAAGAAATATGGAATGGAAGACTGCATTCCGGTGATGCAATCTTAGTCAAAATGATGATTCTCCTTCAGTTAATCAACCTAAGATCTATGATTGGAAGTTTGCTTTACATTACAGGTACAAGACCAAGCATTATGCTTGTAGTTGAATTTGTTAGACAATTTGAAGCTGTTAGTGTCGGTATCTTCATCCCTCCGTCAGAGATCAAATTCTCTTGTTGCATTGCATATTAGGTGTCTCGCTCAGTCAGTTGCATTCCATTAGGAGCATGGATCATCTGACGGTAGTGGCTTGTTGTACATTTTCACTCATGTCTTTTACCTGCTGGCCCATTTCCATTCATCAAGATCATCTGCAGTCACTTTTTGTCTTTAAATTTGCAAGAGTCATTTCTAGGGTTTCAGTTTCATTAGGTCTAGGGTTTCTCAAAAAGGTCTCAAAAGTGTCCAGTAACGGTCAGCATGTGCATGAGGAGGTCGAATAAAGTTCCAATACCAACAAATTTCATAATCACTTGCTCAGAAATGTATTTTTCCTCAAAACCCTGTTTTGAGGAAAAACAGAGTATTTTAGGTCTTTATTGTATAAATTGATGTAATTTCATTTCTTTCATATGTAAATAACTTCAGTGGCAACCTTGGTCACCTTGCCAAGCTTCAGCAGCTCCATCCCCTGTAAGGCAAACAGAAAATCAAGTCATTCAGTTCATCAAAGGCACAGATAAAGTAAACTGCCCAAAAACAGAGTTGAAAAAGTAAGTCACAATACAAACATTATAAAAGTGGGTTTTATGAATGAAAAATCAAAATCTCTTGTATATAAATCATTTTTCATGATTCAAAGAGCTCATTTGCATTCAAAGAAGAAATATTGAGCAAGAGAAGGCCGTGTTGAACAAAGGGAGAAAAATTGCAGCAAAACTATGCAAGTTCGTGGGCACGGCGCATTGGGTGAGAGACGCAGTGCATACAAGTGGCGTGGCGCATTGGGCCGGCCTCCACAGTGTAAAAAATACATTGGCACGAAGCATATGAAGGGCGCAACGCATAGAGCTGCAAGCCCGATTTCACCATAAACTCTCTCAAATTTCCAAATTCACTTAATCTTATGGTGTGCAAGTAAGTCAAGCCCTTTTCCTTGCTAGTGAAAGAGTTTTTCTTAAAATTTAAGGTGGTTTAGTGTGAAAAAACTCAAACCCTACCTCTTTGCAATTTCTCAAAAAAAACAATTTCCTAGGGTTTGCATTTGTGATTTTGCCACCAAGTCCACTCCACCACTCCCTCACTCTTTGACTCATCCATTTATTTTCAAGTTTCATCCACTCATTCCCTAACTCCCATATTCCTAAAAAATCATTCACCCCTATCCCCAATTCCCATTTTCCCAAATCCTAACTACAAAATCCCCAAACCCTAATTTCTGTCCCTAAGTTTACATACTATTCCCTAACCCCCTATTTCCCAAAGAACTTGTCATAACATTCCCAAAACCCCTCATACCCTCTCCCTCCACAGTCCCTCATACATTCTTACCCTTGGTGGCTGAAAACTAAAAACACCATAAAAATCTTCATACTCATCAAGAAAACTCACACATTAGCAAACATGGAGTTTGATCCTTCCTATGACCGAGATGAAGAGACACACAGTGACTCTCCTATAGAAATGCATGCACCAAGGAGACCTCACAAGGGTGGCAAACATATACGAGAGGAGCCTACTTCACTTGCCGAGCTGCAAACCTGCCCTTTTGCTATCACATGCTTCCAACACCAATCATGTTATCAGTTCTGTGAGATGGTTGTTAGAGTCCAGTATCATCATGACTTGGCCAGGTTGTTTGTGCTTCATCTACATAATGGCCAAGCCACTCTAGCTGGTGTGACATTCACCTTGACATCGGAGTCTATTTCTCTAGCAACCGACATTCCTAACGTCGGAGAGCAGTGGAATAAAAGGCAGCAAATTGACAGGAACATTATGAGCCATACATCAAGCCCAGTTATTTGAGACAACTCAGCAGAGTTTTTCCCTTTCGGTACCTGAAAGACTCATATACTCCCTTGATGAAATTCATAATGAAGTATTTCAGCTGTGAGGGCCAGTTTTCTTGCCTATATGCCTATCATATCAGATTGTTGATGCACTTTACCAGGGTGAGAATGATGAATCTTCCCTACTTCATGTACCGAAATATTGAGAAGATGACCACCCTAGTACAACAAAAGACTCCTCAGCAGCAGTTTAACAGTATATATCATTTTGCACTCATCAAAATTGTGGTCATGCATCAGCTTGGTTTGTAGGGAATCTCATGGGAGGATTTCATTTCTCATGAGTTCTTCACGGCTCCTCAGGTACGTACAGAAGCTTTTCATGAGATAGGTGGACCTTCACATCAGCAGGAGGGTCATGAGACACATACCGCTAGTGTGCCGGTGTTTGTCACCTATCAAAAGGGCACTAGAAGGTTGTTTGCAGCAGCAAAACGAGTATTATCTCCACCCGGGGTGGAAGGGGTCTCGCTTCCTTCTTCAACAGAGCAGGTTCAGGAAAAGAGGGGCCTTCAGGTGAGTAGGAGACTGATTTCATTCTCATTCAGGATGATGACATTGATTTGGGCACACAAAGCTCAAAGCTCAAGGAGGTCATCCAAGAGCAACAGGCGGACATCAATGCTTTTTCCCTCAACTTAGAAAGAGCTAAATGGATAATAAAGTACCTGGAGCAAAGAAACAAGCAACTAGAGGATCAACAAACGATTATGGAGCTTCAAAAAATATGAGAAAATCGGCAAGCTGCCAAAAGGAGGAAGGTGAAGCTCACATCACTTGAACAAGAAATCAATGCTGATCGTGAGTCTTGGCTTGAGAGAGCTAATGTCCACTTAGAAAGGTTGTTAGAGAAGGCGAATAGGGACAAAACAATGTTGAGGCATATGGCCTACCATTACATGGCGAGAAATAAAAGTTACAAGGCAAGAATCAGAAGCTTGAAGGCAAAGTTGAAGAGGGCATCGAGGAGGCGAAAGGAGCAAGATAGACTTTAGATATTGGCTGAGGCTTCCTTGGCCCAACACAGCACTTGATGGAGAACACTCAGCCCAAATTTCAAAAAATTTGGGACACTTTTTTCATTTTTGGAATTTTTGGGCCAAAACATAGGTTTTTCTGCCTAATGCGTCGCGCCACCTGGCGCTCGCTTTTGATGGAGGCCTCAAAATGAGGAAAACTCAGCATTTTTGGATTTGTCATGAAGAAATATGCATGCTCACCAATGGCCAAGAAATTTTGACAAGTTTTGAGCCCCCAAAGGGTCAAAAACACCCCAAAAATGACCTTTCTGCCCATATTTGGACACAGAGGAAGCAGTGTTGGGAAAACTCAGTTTTGGAGGGGAAAATGGAGGTCAAATTCAAAAATTCCACTTGTTCTGGAAAGTAGACAAGCAGAACTTTCCAACAAGAACACTTGGAATAGATTTGAACACCAGGAAGGCCTCCTAAAGTGGCTGCAAACAGGCGCTACACATAGGGAAATTAGCGCGGTGCATTGGGGAAATTTTGCTCAGTTTGACCAAAAATACTCTATTTTTCGCCTAGTTTCTTGACAATTTGACCTTTGTCCTTCTTAATGTCAAACTTATGATGTAATTTAATGTAAATTGATGGATCTTGATGTAATTATGTCAAATTTTCACTCATGGAGGTAGATTCATCTATCAATGAGTAGTTTGCAACTGAATGAATCAGTTCCCTAGTTTCTAGAGGCAAACTATCCCATTTCCTAATTTTTAGTTCTCAATTTAGAATTAGTTGGAACAACTCCTAAACTTATGAGCTCGAACCCTAGAGGCTAGGATTAGTTATGGTATGTCTATATCTTTTGATTTTTCAGTCATTAGCATGGTTTGACTTTTGAGAAAGCTTGGAGCTTCATTATATACACATTTCAGCAGTTTTGGCTAAGGAATAGACCAGGGTTTGTAGCACTTTATGGGATTCATGTGGCATCCTGCTTTGGTATTGTGTTTCCTTCTGTAATTGTGAGTTTACTTATGTTTTATGTATGCCATTTACTATCTTGCTTCTTCTTAACTAAAACAAACAAGGATAAAAGTAGAATCCATTGAAATGCAGTGCTCTACCTAGGGTTTGCTTAGTTATTTATGTTTTCAGCTTTTGAAGAGGATCCCTAAGGTTTTCTTGCCCTCTTCAACTCCTCACCTGTCTAAACCTCTCCATTTCATTCAATTTGAAGTGTCAAATCAGTTTCCTACCTTGCCCCATAAAGATCTCTGCAAAACTGAGCCTCATTCCCTAGACCCAAATCTGCCTTTCCATTTAAGCCAACAAAACATCATTAAATTCAATCAAACTCTTTTGCACACATACCTAGCCTAAATCAGTCTTCACATCAGTCATCTCAAGCCTCATTGATCATATTTTTCTGAGATTGACAAGGAGAGAGCCCTCTCCCGACCTGGTAGGGCTAGCTACTAGGTTAAGCGTGGTTTGATGTTATCCTAGATCCTACCTTTCTCAGCTTGAGGTAGATTTAGGAACTACCATAGTGGTGACTCCACTGGGGAAGAAATTGTTTGTTTGTTAGTGTTCTTCATTTTATAAACTACAGTCGGAGTCTAAAGACTAGCCAGGTAGCCTTCGAAACGATTTTTCTTTGCATTAGCGCAAGTAGATAAAAGCTACTTCAATCAATCTCCGGTCTAGTCTTATAAACATAATATCTAACTTGCGAATTGCCCCAGTATATCTGATAATTCTAAAGCTTTTGGATGATAAGTTTAGAATTTGATAGGCTGAACAAGTTGGTAATGTCTATTTGACTTCTTGGAAATAATAACACACTGGCTTCCCGAAGACACACTAGAGCAAATCTGGATCCTGATCCACCTCTTGTGTATGAAAATCCCAATCTCATTCCGAGAATCCTTCGCCAAGAAAGTTCTGTGATTCCTGCATTCAATTCTCGTTCATGTCCTGTGGTTTTTGAGTATCTTGAAGATCTTGAGTTTGACAAACAGTTTGATCTGTCGCTATTTGAGACTAAATCTGAAAGTGTTGTTGGTTCCATTGTCCTAAATCCAGAGTTTGTCAAAGATATTGAAACTGAAAAGGCCAATAATTCAATTGACGATTATATCTTGAAACAACTTCAAACTTCAATTGTGGCTTCAAACATCGCTGATTTCTTAGAGTCTGCATCTGCAACCCTTGGGTCCTCCACGATTGCATCTAGCTCTGGAATTCCCACCGAAACTCCCTTCATTCCCACCATTCCCGTGCAACCTTCTATCTCTGATAAAAAATCTGCAGTGGTGTCACCTTCGTCTACTCCTTCTACCCCTCAAACATCCAAAATTTCTTCACCTCCACACATACCTCATACACCCCGTACATCAGCTGCACCCACTCCCCCAACATCCCTGAGACAGATTACAAATCCACCAAGAGCAATGTCTACTCGATTTTCACCTCTTGTGCTATCTCAAAATTTAGATGACATGCCCGCCGATTATCAAAGAAAAATTCCATTGTTTGATGGCACTCCTCACGGTGTTACAGATCAACAACATGTGGATAGGATGACAGATTTCTTCGACCTTCATGAGATTGATGCAGAAAATGTGACAATGAGACTGTTTGTACAAACCTTTGGTGGTGAAGTGAGGAAATGGTTCAGAGCTTTGCCGGCTGCAAGTATCACTACATTGACTAATCTTCAGAGACAATTCTTGGATCGCTGGGAAGTGAAGAAAAATCCTCTTCAGATCCTTTCTGAATATGAGAACATCAAGCGGAATGTTGGTGAGTCTGTTCAAGATTATTGTATTAGATTCAATTTTGTTTACAATGCAATTCTTGATCATATAAAGCCACCTATGGGGCTGGCTTTGATAAAGTTTCTGAATGGTTTTGATCCTGATATGGCCTATCAATTAAGAGAAAGAGATCTGGCCACTTTGGAAGACATGCAGAAAATTGCAGTCAATGTTGAAGCAAATCTGCTTGCCAAGAGAGCTAGAACAAAGGCTGAAAAGAAGGTAACAATAAAGGAAGAGGTTTCCACTTCAGATCAAGTGCTCCGGAAGATGGAGAAGATGTTTGACAGATTGACAATTGACAAGCCTGAACCACAAGTCAGAAATCCCAACTTCCGTGGTTAGCAGCAACCACAATTTAGAATCAAGCAAAGAGAGCAGCGAGCACAAGACCAAGTAGCACAGCAGCAGGTGAAGACACCCTTACAGCAGAATTTTGTACATGGTCCGGAATCAGATGATGAGGAGAATGTAATTGGAGAAGAGAATCATTTCTTTACACTTGATGATATGCCAAATTTTATTACCGAAGACGAGGAGTATACCGAGAACTCAGCAGTACAAAGGGATGAAAATTTCATCTTGGCAAATGAAACAGTTCTTGAGGAGGAGTCTGATGAATATCAAAGAGGATACATGAATGCTTTGTCAGCCCAGCAGCGACAATATTCACTTAGAAGTAGAGATGTGCCCATAAATCCAATTTAGAAAAGGAAGGAGATGACAGTGCCAAAGAATGATCCTCCCATTGTGCAGAAAAAGGGAAAAGAGACAGCTGACCTTACCATTAACAAAACGCCATCACCAAATGAATGATCCAATC
The DNA here is from genome assembly GCA_031772625.1 of Pinus tabuliformis. NCBI lineage: Eukaryota > Viridiplantae > Streptophyta > Pinopsida > Pinales > Pinaceae > Pinus > Pinus tabuliformis. Next base: position 154,070,271 of record CM062814.1, on the reverse strand, counting down.
AGCCAAGCATATCAAAGGAGAAAACTAAAAAGAATGATGTTTCAGCAAAAGAGGTAGAGAAAACTTCAGTTTTTTAACTTAGAAAATGAAATTGCTAAGCTAAAAGTAGCTATTCCTTTGACTGAGTTGATGAAGAACAACAGCTACAAAGGTCAGGTGTCTAAGATTTTGAATTTAGATCCATTATCTAATATGGTGAACGTGGAGGATGATCAACCTGAGTTGATTTTTGGTCCAGCATTGGAAGGTCAGTCTCAAGATAGTGATGTAGCTCCTTTTTACATCAGCCTTAGGGTGCATGACTATGTGTTACACAATGCTATGTTTGATTCCAGAGCCTCTCATAATCTCATGCCTAAGGCCATCATGGAGAAATTGGGATTGGATATCACTAGAAAGTATCATGACCTTTACTCTTGATTCTGGTAGAGTAAGGTGCATTGGTCTTATTAAAGATTTGGTGGTCAGTTTGGATCAGATTCCGGCTAAAAATGTTTTGATGGATGTGGTTGTGGTGGATATACCTCCTAGATTTGGCATGCTTCTTTCCAGATCTTGGGGAGCAAAAATTAAAGGGACAATGCAGCTTGATTTCTCCTATGCTACTATTCCCGTGTTCGGTCAAATGAGGAAATTATACTAGGAGCAAAAGATGAAGTACATGATCACTAGCAAGGAGAAACCGGTAAATCATCCAATCAACTATGTACATACTAATTTAGAATCATTTGTTTTGTATTTAGATAGCTTTAATGATGTAAATAGCCAAGTAGTTGAAGTAGAAGAAATTCCAAAGATCACTGAAAATTTCAGAGAGGTCTTGAAGCAAGAAAGACAAAGACTTGATAGTACCGTTGAGAAATCAGCCTTCCGACAACAACAACATATTGATGGACAACAAGGAAAAGTAACAGAGCAAACATAATTTCAGCATTTGGAAGAGGACGAAACAGGCCTGTGGAGCATGAATTTTGATGGCGCTGTAGGAAGGGAAGGTGCTGGAATTGGAATTTGGATTCGCAGCCCTGTTTTCGCCCCAAACAAAGTGCCAAGCAATGTAAGGGTCTGTTCTTATAAACTAGCTTTTGACTGTTCAAATAATGAGGCTGAATATGAGGCTTTAATTGCTGGTTTGAAAATTCTTAGAAAGTTGAATGCTAAAAAGATTTCAATGTATGGCGACTCCGAGTTAGTTATCAAGCAAGTGAAAGGGGAATACCAAGCTAAGCATCCTCGAATGCGTGCCTACCGCAATGTGGTATTAGATATCTTGGAAGTATTTTCAGTTTACACTTTGACATGTGTCCCTCGTGTTCAGAATGTCATTGCAGATTCACTTGCAACAACAGCAAGTAATTTGAAAATTCCGATGAATTCAAACAACAAGTTTGAGATTCATGTGAAACATCGCCCAGCTATCCCTGACAATCAAAGGTATTGGCAAGTGTTTCAAGATGATGAAGAGATCGATGAATTTCTGCAAAATGAAGGTAAATTCAAAGACACTTCTATTGATGTGGAGTATGATGATGGTGAGGCGGATATAGAAGTCAATCAGATGGAAGTTTTGCAGCTAAAGGACAATGTCATTCCTAAAGGTCTAATACCTTTAGAGGAGTTGTTCGATCAGGATGATGTGGTCTGAAAACCGAGCCTGCTGCCAACCGAGAAAGGAGTTGAGGATGTTAACATTGGATTAGCTGAAAATCCTAAAATGGTGAAGTTATCAAAGGCATTGCCTCCACAGGTAAAAGCAAAGTATATGAGTTTACTATCTTCTTTTACTAATGTATTTGTTTGGGATTATTCAGATTTGAAGGCATATGACATAAGCATAATTCAACATATCATCCCGATCAAGCCAAATCAAAAGCCTTTTCATCAGAAGCTAAGAAGAATAAATACAAAGCTGCTGCCCTCAATTGAGAAGGAAGTGAATAAGTTGAACAAAGCTAGTATCATCATCCCCATAAGATTTTCAGATTGGATTTCTAATTTGGTGCCCGTGCACAAGAAAACAGGTGAGATTCGGTTATGTATTGATTTTATAAATTTGAATAAAGTATCGTTGAAAGATAACTATCCATTGCCTAAGATGGATCATATAATTCAACGAGTAGTTGGAGCATCCCGCATGTCGCTACTTGATGGGTATTCGAGTTATAACCAAATTCTGGTCCATGAGGATGATAGAGACAAAACAGTGTTCACCACTCCGTGGGGAACTTTTCATTATGCAAAGATGCCTTTTGGATTGAAAAATGTTGGTGCAACCTTTCAGTGGGTGATGGATATCACATTTTCTAATGAAAAAGATGTTTTTCTAGTTGTTTATCTTGATGATTTAACAATTTTCTCTAATTCAGATGAAGAGCACCTTTATCATTTGAAGATTGTATTTCAGTGGTGTAGCAAGTATGGTATATCTCTCAATCCAAAGAAAATTCTATTTGCCATGGATGAAGGCAAGCTTCTCGGTCATATTATATCAAAGGAGGGCATCCGCATCGATCTAGCTCGGGTGGAAGCCATTCAAAATATTGATTTTCCATGAAGTAAGAAGGAAATCCAATCATTCAATGGTAAGATGAATTTCTTACGTCGCTTTGTTCCCAATCTTGCAGAACATTTAAGGGAAATCACAAACATGCTCAAAAAAGATAGTGTAGTGAAGTGGACCGAGGAAGCAATTAAGTCTTTCAATTTGGTGAAATTGGCCCTTTCTTCAGCTCCGGTTTTGATCAGCCTGGACTATACTCAGGATTTTATTTTCTTTTCATTTGCCTCAAATCATACTATGGCAGCGGTCTTGATGCAGAAAAGAGACCAGCTCGAGAAACCAATTGCATTTTTCAGCAGAACCATAAGGGATGCAGCATTAAAGTACAATATTATTGAAAAACAGGCCCTTTCTTTGGTAAAGGCATTGAAAGATTTTCAGGTTTATATTCTGCATTCTCACATCCTTGCTTATGTCCCTAACGTTGTTGTTAAAGATGTCTTAGTGCAAACAGATCCAGAGGGGAGAAGAGGCAAATGGATTGCTGCCTTGTTGGAATATGATGTGGAAATCAAACCAACAAAGCTCATCAAAGGACAGGGGCTGGCCAAACTAATGGTTGAGGCAAATTTGCATGCCTTGGACATTTATCTCATTGCTGCTATGTTCGAGGAAGATGAAGAGAGTCTGCCCGCTCAGGTATCAGAAATTTTTCTTCTCTCTCCTCGATATTCGGACATTGTTTATGTACTCCAAAATCTGTCATCACCACCTAGAATGGCTAAGAACAAAAGTAGGACCCTGAAATTGAAGGCTGCCAAGTTTTGTATCATGAATAATGCACTCTATTGGAAAGATCCCGGTGGTGTCTTGCTCAATTGTTTGGTTGAAGAAGAGGCAAAACAGGTTATGGAAGACTTTCACAAGGGAGATTGCGGAGGTCATCTTTTCTAGAAGACAACAGCCAATAAAATTTTGAGAGCGGGATATTATTGGCCAACTCTTTTTGCTGATGTGTACAAAATAGTAGCAAGCTGCCATGAATGTTAGATATTTCAAGGTAGGAGGAAACTGCAGCCTTTACCACTCAAGCCCATTGAGGTGAGTGCTCCATTTCAACAGTGGGGTTTGGATTTTATTGGTGAGATCCATCCTTCTTCTTCAGCACAGCACAAATGGATCCTCACAACGACGGATTATTTCACCAAATGGATTGAGGCGATTCCCACAAGGTAGGCCATTGATTCGGTAATCATTTCATTTCTGGAAAACAATATTTTGTCTCGTTTTGGCTGTCCAAATAAGCTGATCGCTAACAATGGAGTATCCTTTAAATCTAAAAGAATGATTGACCTTTTTCATAAATATCAAATCAATTTGGGGCACTCAACTGCCTATTACCCATAAGGTAATGGATTGGCGGAATCCTCAAATAAATCTTTGGTCAACATTATCAAAAAGCTGCTGGAAACGAACAAGAAAAGTTGGCACAAAAAGCTGGTCAATGCACTTTGGGCAGACCGAGTAAGTCAAAATAAATCTATAGGCATGTCTCCTTTCGAGCTCATGTACGGTGTGGACGCAGTCTTCTCGACCTCTCTTGCAGTCCTGGTGGTTAAACTCCTACAAGAAGCGGGCAGCGAAGATGATCATTTGTAGTGGAGAATCAATCAAATGATTCATTTGCAGCAAACTAGAGAGGAGATATTTCAGAACACTTTCAAGATGAAAGAGAGAATCAAGAAGATATATGATCGAAAGGCAAAGGCAGACAAGTTTCAAATAGAAGACAATGTGCTGAAATGGGATGCAAGAAACAAAGAGAAAGGTAAGCATGGAAAGTTTGAAAATATTTGGAAAGGACCTTTCAGGATCGCTACATATCAGGTTCAAAATACTTTCCTCTTGCAAGAAATGAATGGAGAAGACTATCCCGGTGGGCCGGTCAATGGTCGGCTACTCAAACGGTACTATTTTTGAAGTGTTTTCTACTATCATATGTATCATTGTACATACCGGTTTGTTTAAATTCCATTGCAAGTGTGTATTGTATCATTCTTTCAGTTTGAGGCCCAAGGTGAAGGCTATAAAACTAAGGTTTGATTTCAGTTTTGGTTTGGATTGTTTGAGTCAAGTCTTTCAGTCGATTTCAATCCTGAAATTGAGTCAGTTTTGAGTCAAATTTCAGTCCTGAAATTGAGTCAAGAGTCCGGTTTTGGTTTGTCGAAGTTATTGACTCCATAGCCCAATGGATGAAGGCACTACCTGCTTTCCTCAAGATCTGTAGTTCTTGGCACCTCCAAGGAGCTACCATCCCCATTGGAGCCAATGTTAGTGTTGGTATCTTCATCCCTCCGTCAGAGATCAAATTCTCTTGTTGCATTGCATATTAGGTGTCTTGCTCAGTCAGTTGCATTCCATTAGGAGCATGGATCATCTGACGGTAGTGGCTTGTTGTACATTTTCCCTCATGTCTTTTACCTGCTAGCCCATTTCCATTCATCAAGATCATCTGCATTCACTTTTTGTCTTTATATTTGCAAGAGTCGTTTCTAGGGTTTCAATTTCATTAGGTCTAGGGTTTCATCAAAAAGATCTTCAAAATGTCCAATAACAGTCAGTAGGCACATGAGGAGGTTGAATAAAATTCCAGTACCAATAAATTTCATAATTACTTGCTCAGAAATGTATTTTTCCTCAAAACCTGTTTTGAGGTAAAACAGAGTATTTTAGGTTTTTATTGTATAAATTGATGTAATTTCAGTTATTTCATATGTAAATAACTTCAGTGGAAACCCTGGTCACCTTGCCAAGCTTCAACAACTCCATCCCCTGCAAGGCAAACAAAAAATCAAGTCATTTAGTTCATCAAAGGCACAAATAAAGTAAACTGCCCAAAAATAGAGTTGAAAAAGTAAGTCACAATGCAAACATTATAAAAGTTGGTTTTATGAATGAAAATCAAAATCTCTTGTATATAAATCATTTTTCATGATTCAAAGAGCTCATTTGCATTCAAAGAAGAAAGATTGAGCAAGAGAAGGCCGTGTTGAACAAAGGGAGAAAAATTGCAGCAAAACTATGCAAGTTCGTGGGCGCGGCGCATTGGGTGAGAGGCGCAGTGCATACAAGTGGCGTGGCGCATTGGGCCGGCCTCCACAGTGTAAAAAGTACATTGGCGCGACGCATATGAAGGGCGTGGCGCGTTGGGTTTGTGGCGCGGCGCATAGAGCTGCAAGCCCGATTTCACCATAAACTCTCTCAAATTTCTAAATTCACTCAATCTTATGGTGTGCAAGTAAGTCAAGCCCTTTTCCTTGCTAGTGAAAGAGTTTTTCTTAATATTTATGGTGGTTTAGTATGAAAAAAATCAAACCGTACCTCTTTGCAATTTCTCAAAAAAACAATTGCCTAGGGTTTGCATTTGTGATTTTGCTACCAAGTCCACTCCACCACTCCCTCACTCTTTGACTCCTCCATTTATTTTCCAGTTTCATGCACTCATTTCCTAACTCCCATATTCCTAAAAAATCATTCACCCCTATCCCCAATTCCCATTTTCCCAAATCCTAACTACAAAATCCCCAAACCCTAATTGCTATCCCTAAGTTTACATACTATTCCCTGACCCCCTATTTCCCAAAGAACTTGTCATAACATTCCCAAAACCCCTCCTACCCTCTCCCTCCACAGTCCCTCATACATTCTTACCCTTGGTGGCTGAAAACTAAAAACACCATAAAAATCTTCATACTCATCAAGAAAACTCACACATTAGCAAACATGGAGTCTGATCCTTCCTATGATCGAGATGAAGAGACACACAGTGACTCTCCTACAGAAATGCATGCACCAAGGAGACCTCACAAGGGTGGAAAAAATATACAAGAGGAGCCTACTTCACTTGTCGAGCTGTAGGCCTTCCCTCTTGCTATCACATGCTTCTGTTGAGGGCCCCGAAGTCGGTTCAACAACAAAGGGGATACCCACCCGGTCCGGAACCTGGTTGGCGGCTCCTTGCCCGTTTGGAGTAGCGGGTCCGACTGGGGATAATGGGACCAGTTTCCCAATGTGAGGGGTGTGCGTGTGTGTGTAGAGTTTGATGATATTAATCTAAAAGGTTTCTCTGAACTAGTCTTAATTCTAACAGCTAAACTACTTCTATACTAATGTGATCTAATGAAGAGAAAACAATACATCTAATCTACGCTAACCCGGGGTGTTCTCTTTTGTTATGCGATCTAGAAAGATTTCTAACAACAGCTGGTAATAAAGATCATTCAACTGTTATCAAAATATAAATCGATAAAGATAAACCATTCTGCATAAGAAGTTAGGCAGAGTAGTTGTGAACAGCATATCGCATAATCAGTTTTCTATATGTCAAGCATAAATAAATGACTCCACCGTACAGAAATGCCAAATGGTAATACAGACATTCATACAGTAACATATAAAGAACTTAGCTGTATATCACTTTGGGGATACTAGCAGAATTTAGTCAAGAGATAAAAGTACCATTTATGACTGATTTCACTAATAAACTTCAAGCAATAATGATTTACTTCTACTTGTTTCTAATATCTGCTAAGAGTACAGAAGTGCAACATCAGTAATAGACATTAAAATGCAAACATAAATAAATCTCGATCCATCCATTCATCAAAAACCTCCTCTGAGGGTGCAGAAGTGCATGTTCTGAGGATAAGTTTTTTGACAGATTTCCGGACCCTTCTCCAAATGCCATGAGAAGGGTTAAATACTACTAACTAATTGATATTAATTACACGAACCTAGGGAATCGGCTTCAAATGACCGCCCTTCACTAAAAGAAAATTTATTTCTAAAACTTTAAATCTAATTTCTGACCGTTTCTGTATATTCTCTTTAGTGCTGTCAACTGCGCAACGCTTTCCTGGGAAGAGTCGGCTGACTGCCTTCTTCTTTTACTCGGGAGATAAAAGTGGAAATGACAAGAGCTGGCACCTCCTTCTGACAGACCAGAAGATATTTTCGAAAACCTTTCTCTAGCTAGGTGTATTCGCCGCGTGTACACTTAGCACAACCCAGGTTCTTCTCGAACTGATTTTGCTGTTGCTGTTTTGGTTTCCGGTCGTGCGAATGACTGAGTGGGTTAGGAGTCATGCTGTATGGACAACCCTCTGTTTCGAGAATTGTTTCCGCTCTTTGTTCCAGGCTTTTCTGGAGCGTCCCCCTTCTTTTGCGTTTCTCTTTTTGCTTTACCCAGTCTGAGCTTCAAGATCTTTTGTGAACATGCTGCTTTTGTGCGCCTTTGAGTCTGAGTACTGGATAGTCTAATTTCATCAGTGCCGGTTGTCTGATAGTCTGGAATCCGCGGTCCTGCTGTATGCGGCATTCGTTTGCGGAGGCATCTTCTCTCTGCTATTTAATTGGCGCTTTCCCCTTTCTCTCAGATGTTTCCTGCATATAGATTTATATCAGTTGCGTGTCTTGCAGTCTACGCAAAGAAGAAGGGAAATGAAAAGATTGACGTAAAAAGCATTAAATTCTAATGAATGCGTAATCCTGACATGAATCATGACTTGACTCTTCGATAAATGCGATGCAATCATTTCTTGATACTCAAGCATGCGGTCATTAATTTCCTTTAAGGCGCGCGCTTGACCTTGGGTTTATCGTGTGATGAGTCTTTTCGGATCGCAGATCGCAGTTTAGTGATATCGCGGATCGCAGATATCGCAGATCGCAGTCATCGCAGATCGCAGATTTTATTCAATGGTTTATGGTGCCATAGCATGACGTTTGCGATGTGCGATGTCGCATATCGGCGATCGGCGCTTCTTGGAGGTCTTCCTTTTGGAGCGCGTGTGAGATGCATGCGACGCGATGAACTTCGCGTCGCTTTTTCGTAGTTTTACTTTTCGTGCTCTAAGTAATGCTTCGAACTTTCTTTGCGATGCGATTTAAGCCTTAGGGAGAAAAATACAAAAATTTAACAAAATATTTTTTGGGATTTTTTGTTCAGGGTCCCCCCTTTGCTCGACGTTATTGCTAATATCAAGCAAAGAGGGGGGGTTGTTGGTGACCACAACAATGGCGATTCACTGTGAAGAACCAGTTATCTCTGCTTGTTCTATTGCATTTTAACTTCCAAAATAGAAAAAAATTTCTTATGTCTAAATTTTGTTATGGACGGATAGAGTATTACCCCTTATCCTGTCAATGATGTTTCGTTCACAACTTTTTGTTTCATTCCGATCGTTTGCTTCCTCTGGGTTATTTCTTGTATTCACACCTAGACATTACTCAGTTTTTTTCAAAGACAAAATAAGGTCTTCTCTGCGTACTGGCTTTGTAAAGTATGCTCATTTGTCGTAGGTAGAGCCTCTGCTGCCCGCAAGCGTCCATAGCCTCGACAGGGTTACCATATTATCCAGCAATGATCCTTTTTCCTGCTTGAGGTTATCTACAACATTCCAGAGAAAAATCCTTTCGACACTTTTCTTTCTTTTTTTATTTTATTTTTTATATTCTCTAAAGAACAATGTCTTGGTTTGGTGGCCAAATTATGACATAGTCATTCACTTGATTTACACTTTTGCTGAACAAGCTGGCTCGCGATGAGACCCCTTGTCTTTTGATTGCAACAATCTTGAGTCGTTGCCCTGTTTTGATAGACAGTAGTGGCAAAGTCAGCCAGTTATAATATCTGTGATCATGATAAGCCGGCTCGTGATGAGACCTCTTATTCTTTGAGATATAGTGTTTTCTTGGATTGTTTCTCTGGATGCTGCGATTTTCCTTAATAGGGAGGAAGTCATTGTTTTTCCTTAAGAAAGCTCTGGACGACAATAATAGAGTTTAAGAACAGCAGTTTTGCAGAGAATATTTATTTTGCTATTGATGATACTTTTCATTGCGTTGGCATAAAACAATTTTTTGCCAAAAGTTACTTTCATCCCAGATTTCTTTGTGAAGTTGAAACCAACATCATATTCAGGCTAAAGTTAACTCTATCTGTCAATAATAAAAGTCAGATTTTTCGAAAAGTTTTACTATTTATACAAGTGAAATCAAAATCTGATAGAGAAATGGTATATTCTTCATAAATACAATTTATGATCACTCACAACCAACCTTATTTATGAAAAATAAAACTAAAATAAAACTAAAATTATCCTACAAAAATTAGAAGGATAACCTTCTATGGAAAATACATTTTGAGGATTTGTCCATTTACAGGCAGAGAATCTCTTCTGCCTGTCAAGTCCTGCAACACAAAAGTCGACGGGCCTATGACCTCTACAATCTGAAAAGGACCAAGCCATAGCTTCTGGAATTTCGTATGCTTGCCCTTTTCTTCATGTGCCTTATCCCACTTCAAAACTAAATCTCCCATCTGAAAGTTTTTTCTGGTCATTATGTTCGAATCAAAAGAGGATTTTATCAGCGCTTGGTGGTGAGCATGGGTTTTCTTGGCCTGTTCTCGTTGTTCTTCTAGATTGATTATTTCCGTTTGCCTTAGTTGTAAGGGAGAAGTGGATACTTCATCAATGTATTGTACTAAGGACAAGGAGGGAATGACTAAGTGAGTAGGAAGAACTGCTTCTCTCCCATAAACTAAATTAAAGGGAGAAGTGCCGATAGAGGCTTTCTTTGTAATTCTGTCTGCCCATAGGGCATTTACTAGCGCTTTATGCCAATTCTTTTGGCTTTGGTCGACTGTCTTTTTGATAATCCTGATTAGGTTCTTGTTCGTTGATTCAGCCAATCCATTACCTTGCGGATAATAGTTGGCAGAATACTTCAGTTTGAACCCTCTTTTGAGCGTGAACTCGGTCATGGTGTTTCCAGAAAAATATGAAGCATTATCGAATATTAAGGCCGTTGGCAATCCAAACCTAGTAATGATAAACTGATCTATGAATTCAATAATATTTTCAGAGTTAGCTGTCTTGAGAGGAACTGCCTCTACCCATTTAGTGAAATAGTCAGTTGCCGTGAGGATATACCTATGCTGTTTAGAGGAGTGAGGAACGATCTCACCTATTATGTCCAGACCCCATTGGCTGAACGACTGTTCGATGTTAACCGGCTGCAGTGGCATGGATGACTTCTTTTGTTTTCCTACAGCAGTCTGGCAGACTTGGCATTTTCTTACGTGATTGTACGAGTCTTTGAACACCGTGGGCCAGTAGTATCTTGCACGTAAGATTTTGTGCGTGGTGGCTTCTCCAGCATAGTGTCCACCTGCTGGTCCATCGTGGAGTTCCTGCAAAACCTTTTCGGCTTCAGTTTTCTCAAGACATCTAAGAAGCACAGAATCATAATTTCTTTTAAACAGGACATCATTCACGAGTTGGTATTGTTTGGCTTTTAATCTCAGGGCTCTCTTCTTGATGTGATCCAGGTGAAATGGAGCATGCCCGTTCTTTAGAAAATAAATGATGTCAGCATATAATGATTCTGCGTCGTTTAGGCTTACCTCATACGCGTGTACCTCTTCAAACGATTCTTCGGGGATTTGCGATGCTCCAGCTAACATCTTGCAGAAGCCTTGGCCCCGAACGATGTGTGCCGGCTTGATCTCCAGGTCGTATTCTTGCAAGGCGGTGATCCAATTCGTTCTCTTTTCGCCCACATCCTTCTGTATCAGGAGATTTCTTACCGCTGGGAACGGTACTATGACCTTGGTATGGGCTTTTAGCAAGAATGGTCTGAAATATTTAATCGCTTTAAAAACGGCATATGCCTGTTTCTCTACGTCCGAATATTTCAGCTCAGCACCTTGTAAGTTTGAGCTAAAGAATGCGATCGGAGCTTCTACCTTTTCTTGATTCGCTTGAGTCAAGATTGCAGCATAAGAATTCTCTGAGGCAAACGTGTATAAGACAAAAGGCTCTGAAAAGTTTGGGGTTGCTAGAGATGGAGCGTTGATGATGGCTTGTTTGATTAAATTAAACGCTTCGTGCTCGTCTAGACCCCATTTAAAGTTTGAATTCTTTTTTATCATTTTTTGTAAAGGGGAAATAATACGTGAAAAATCTGGGACAAATCTTTTGACAAAATTGATCTGTCCTAGGAAAGATTGCATGGTCTTTTTGTTATGGGGCATGGATATCTCGGAAATTTCTTTGATTCTGTCCGGTTCAATGTGAATGCCAGATTTGGACACTATGAATCCTAGCAATTTTCCTTCACTCAGCGCGAAAAAAGATTTCTTCGGGTTAAGCGAGATCCCATATCTTAAACATCTCTGAAAGATTTGCTTCAAATCTTTGAGGTGGTCATTTCGGTTCTTGGAGTACACAGTTATATCATCCAGGTAAATCACTACCGATTTATTGACTAAACCTTTAAACGCGATGTCCATAGCCCTTTGAAAAGTAGCGCCGGCGTTGATCAGACCGAACGGCATTTTCCGATACGCGTAGGTACCCCATTTAGTTCGGAAGGTGGTTTTTAACTGATCATCTGGGTGTACCAAAATTGGTTATATCCTGAAAATCCGTCCAAGAAAGACATTAACTCTGAGCCTGTGACTGCCTGTAATATTTTCTCCATAGGTGGGAGAGGAAAATTGTCTTTCTGACAGGCTTTGTTGAGGTTCCGGAAGTCGATGCAGATTCTAATATCTCCGTTTTTCTTCCTAACGGGTACCATATTAGATACCCATTTGGAATGTCTGACCGAGAAGATTATTCTGGCTCTCAACAATTTATTCAGCTCAGTTTTTATCTGACTTTCCAAGTTGGGGTGGATTTTCCTGAGCTTCTGCTGGACAGGTTTCTCGTTGTCAATCATGGGGATAGTGTGTTGAATGATAGAAGTGTTGTAGGTCTTCAGCTCATCGTAATTCCAGGCGAAGACGTTTTTGTACTGTCGTAGAAGACGGATATATGCTGATTTTTCTTCAGGAGCCAGGCCTTGGCCTAGATTAACGTTTTGCGGCTTCTCATCGGTTCCTAGGTTCACTGATTCATAGTTCAGAGTCGAACTGTAAAGTTTGGCATTAGCTGACCTTTTGAACCGACTTTTCAAGTCATATAAGTCTTCTAGTTTGACCACCGATTTGGGTATAGCATTATCAGTGCTATTTTGTTGTATCTGGTGGTCATGACAGTCTTCGTCGATTATCTGGTTTGAGTAGGATCCTTCGGAGGTGAGGAAACTTACGATGTCTGGGTCGTCGTTGAATAATCTCCAGTTAGTGATGTTGTCAGGGATGGACGGTTTAAAAATCAATTCTATCGAAAACCTATCTGGACTAAAGTCTTCGGAGGGAATGAGTCTGGAGACTACGTTAGCTAACAGGTCTGCGCTTGCGTTGTGAAGTCTCGGGATTGACGAAATATTGAATGCTATAAAATGTGCAGTGAGATCTTGTACTAAAGATTGATAGTGCTTTAAATGACTAGACAGGCAGTGTATGGTGTTCCGTACCTATTTGACGATGATCTCAGAATCTCCAAAGACTTGAAGATATTTGACGTTACAGCCGATTGCTTTGTATAGGCCTTGCACCAAGGCTTCGTATTCCGCTGTGTTGTTCGTGCAATCGAACTCTAGTTTGCATGTGAGCATGGTCTTATTTCCGTCAGGGCTAATCAAAACGCATCCTGCTCCCGCTCCCTCGTTGGATTTAGAGCCATCAAAATATAATTTCCAAAATAAAGAAGTATTTACAGGGTTATCTAAGAAACTAACACATTTTGAATCATCAGTCTGGGAAAAGTTTTCTACTTGGGACAAAACTGAATTTTCTAAATATGGTGATATGTGAGCATTGAAATTTCCGAGGAAAGAGTCTACCGAATAGTTTCCTATGATGCTGCTGTTGTATGCTATGGCTTCATTCTCTCCTTCCAAATCCGTCACTATGTATTTTTGGTGCAATTCTCGTTCAACCTTTATTTTATTTGGTTTCCCGTTGAAGGGTAACCACATGTGCGACCAGTCGGTCGAAAAGTATCCGTGGAGTTTCTCGGACCAGTCCCTGCTAAGAATCAGGCCATAAAATTCAGGGATGTCAGCCACTAGGATGTCGATAACTTGGCATACCTTGGGGTTAGACGACAGTCTTATGGTCACTTGATTCAGTTCGCGTATCACTTCGACTTGTGATCGATCAAGTTGAACTATGTGCACTGCGGATTTTTGCGGTTGAACGTTGAGTTTGGCACATATTGACTTGGGTAGAATATTGGTTGAAGCACCAGAATCAACCAAGCAGTTGTGCATGTTTCTGTTAAAGATTTCATAAGTGAGGAGGAAAGGAGGAGTATGAGATCTAGATCTCCCTCCAATCAAAGCGATGTCATTTGGATCGATTTTATTGATCGTGTTGATTGGAGGTCTTCCTATATTATGGGAAGCTACGGCTGTAGGTAAAGGCATAGTAGGTACGGCGTGTAACTCTTTCATCATGATTTTCTGTTGGTGTTTCAATTTGCTCAACTCGTACAGGGTGATATTAGCCCTAGTCTTTTTCATGTCATCGATGATGTTATACTCCATTTCATCCGACACTATTAGTGTCTTTGATGGAGGCGTTTGCTCTGATTGGACTGGGCTAAAAGAGGTCGCTTTAGCAGTTGTTTTCTTTGGTGCGACCCTTTCTTTTGCTGCAGGGCTTGCACCCTTCTGTTTTGGGATATTCTGGGGAGGATCAAGCTGATTTCTGCTTCGTGTGCTGACCGGAAGTGCTTCTTGATCTTCCTCTTGTGGGAGGATGAAATCCCACATTCCTTGCAGTTCCACCACTTCTTCATCGTCGGTCTGCATTTCGATGGTGCTCTCTTCTTCTTCTTCTTCTTCAGATTCCACGTTTGAGACCACGTTGGGTGGCTTCGTCTCCATAGGAGGATTTCTCTTAAAACTCCTAAAAGGCTTTCTTGGGGACGATTCTGCTACTTGTTTCCTTATATCAATCATCTCATTGGACATGGCTTTTAATACCTTTTGTAATCCTTCCATGTCGAAAGGGTCTTTCGTTTGTTTCTTCTTGGTGTCTTCTTTGAAAGAGATTTTCTTAGATTTACGCTCTTCGATTGTAGATCTCTTTTCTAGGGCTACTACGCGTCTTTCAACTGCCAACGCCTCAGCCAAATTTTCGACTAAGGTTGTCTTGCTCGCCCTATCTACGAAGATGGCCAAGTTTGAAGGTAAGGCCGTGATGTACCATTCGCATCTTACTTCCTCGCTGGGTTGAGAAGCAGCGGGGATTTTGTTGAGGATCTTGTTGAACCGTAAGTTAAAATCTTTAATGGGTTCTCTAGCCTCAACTTTGAGATTGGATAAATCGTTGATTAGGGTCGCTGTCGATCTATCATCGCCGAATTTGGTGAGAAATTGATTTTGAAAAATGTCCCAGCTGGTGATAGATCCGGAGGGCAGCGAAAAGTACCATGACCCGGCTGTCCCTTGCATTGTATAGGGGAAAAGTCGGACCACGGCATCTTCATTGGTAACTCCGTTGAGATTAACAGAAAGCATGAAATTATTGATATGTTCTTCAGCTAGCATTCCTGTTTCCGGATTGAATTTCGCCAGCCATTTCTCAGGATGGGCAGGTATTGGACTTAGGGGTGGTGGCATTAAAACCGCCCCAGGATTGTTCCATGGAGATTGGGCCATCGCTGAGTGACTAGTTAACAAAAGTGCAGAAGATGATCTTTGATGTTGAGAAGATGGAGATGTTACGACCTTCGACAATTGCGGAGGAAGGGTTGTAGGAGATGGATGAGTGTTTTGAGGTGACGACGTGGGTGGTAGACTTCGCAGAGAGGGAGTTGAGATGGACGAAGTGGATGAAAGAGTCTCTTTGTCAGAATCTGGAAGTGCTTTCCTTGCTCTTTTCCTAGTAGGGAGAGGGGTTTCAGTTGGCTGGATGCCAAACTTTTCACTCTTCAATCGGGTCAGGGGATGAGCAGGGTTGTATTGCGAAGTCAAGCTGCCTTTAGATTTATCAGACTTGTGGGTGAAGATAGAGAATCCCTGGAGTTTACGGATCAAAGTTTGAACTTCAGGGGGATCGATAATAGGACGGTCTGATGTATCGGGGTGTATAGCAGCGGTGGATGTCCGAGCGACTTCTAGTTCCGAGTTTAGTCGTACTGGAGAAGTCGGGGAAGTTGGTGAGGGTGATTTGCTCTCAGAATGGTATTTGGATTTTGAATTATGTGCCATTCATAGCTCGTGCCCTCCCTCTAGCGCCAGAAATGTTGAGGGCCCCGAAGTCGGGTCAACAACAAGGGGGATACCCACCCGATCCGGAACCTGGTTGGCGGCTCCTTGCTCGTTTGGAGTAGCGGGTCCGACTGGGGATAATGGGACCAGTTTCCCAATGTGAGGGGTGTGCGTGTGTGTGTAGAGTTTGATGATATTAATCTAAAAGGTTTCTCTGAACTAGTCTTAATTATAACAGCTAAACTACTTCTATACTAATGTGATCTAATGAAGAGAAAACAATACATCTAATCTACGCTAACCCGGGGTGTTCTCTTTTGTTATGCGATCTAGAAAGATTTCTAACAACAGCTGGTAATAAAGATCATTCAACTGTTATCAGAATATAAATCGATAAAGATAAACCATTCTGCATAAGAAGTTAGGCAGAGTAGTTGTGAACAGCATATCGCATAATCAGTTTTCTATATGTCAAGCATAAATAAATGACTCCACCGTACAGAAGTGCCAAATGGTAATACAGACATTCATACAGTAACATATAAAGAACTCAGCTGTATATCACTTTGGGGATACTAGCAGAATTTAGTCAAGAGATAAAAGTACCATTTATGACTGATTTCACTAATAAACTTCAAGCAATAATGATTTACTTCTACTTGTTTCTAATATCTGCTAAGAGTACAGAAGTGCAACATCAGTAACAGACATTAAAATGCAAACATAAATAAATCTTGATCCATCCATTCATCAAAAACCTCCTCTGAGGGTGCAGAAGTGCATGTTCTGAGGATAAGTTTTTTGACAGGTTTCCGGACCCTTCTCCAAATGCCATGAGAAGGGTTAAATACTACTAGCTAATTGATATTAATTACACGAATCTAGGGAATCGGCTTCAAATGACCACCCTTCACTAAAAGCAAATTTATTTCTAAAACTTTAAATCTAATTTCTGACCGTTTCTGTATATTCTCTTTAGTGCTGTCAATTGCGCAACGCTTTCCTGGGAAGAGTCGGTTGACTGCCTTCTTCTTTTACTCGGGAGATAAAAGTGGAAATGACAAGAGCTGGCACCTCCTTCTGACAGACCAGAAGATATTTTCGAAAACCTTTCTCTAGCTGGGTGTATTCGCCGCGTGTACACTTAGCACAACCCAGGTTCTTCTCGAACTGATTTTGCTATTGCTGTTTTGGTTTCCGGTCGTGCGAATGACTGAGTGGGTTAGGAGTCGCGCTGTATGGACAACCCTCTGTTTTGAGAATTGTTTCCACTCTTTGTTCCAGGCTTTTCTGGAGCGTCCCCCTTCTTTTGCGTTTCTCTTTTTGCTTTACCCAGTCTGAGCTTCAAGATCTTTTGTGAACACGCTGCTTTTGTGCGCCTTTGACTCTGAGTCCTGGATAGTCTAATTTCATCAGTGCCGGTTGTCTGATAGTCTGGAATCTGCGGTCCTACTGTATGCGGCATTCGTTCGCGGAGGCATCTTCTCTCTGCTATTTAATTGGCGCTTTCCCCTTTCTCTCAGATGTTTCCTGCATATAGATTTATATCAGTTGCGTGTCTTGCAGTCTACGCAAAGAAGAAGGGAAATGAAAAGATTGACGTAAAAACTATTAAATTCTAATGAATGCGTAATCCTGACATGAATCATGACTTGACTCTTCGATAAATGCGATGCAATCATTTCTTGATACTCAAGCATGCGGTCATTAATTTCCTTTAAGGCGCGCGCTTGGCCTTGGGTTTATCGTGTGATGAGTCTTTTCGGATCGCAGATCGCAGTTTAGTGATATCGCAGATCGCAGATATCGCAGATCGCAGATCGCAGATTTTATTCAATGGTTCATGGTGCCATAGCGTGACGTTTGCGATGTGCGATGTCGCATATCGGCGATCGGCGCTTCTTGGAGGTCTTCCTTTTGGAGCGCGTGTGAGATGCATGCGACGCGATGAACTTCGCGTCGCTTTTTCACAGTTTTACTTTTCGTGCTCTAAGTAATGCTTCGACCTTTCTTTGCGATGCGATTTAAGCCTTAGGGAGAAAAATACAAAAATTTAACAAAATATTTTTTGGGATTTTTTGTTCAGGGTCCCCCCTTTGCTCGACGTTATTGCTAATATCAAGCAAAGAGGGGGGGTTGTTGGTGACCACAACAGCTTCCAACACCAATCCTGTTATTAGTTCTGTGAGATGGTTGCTAGAGTCTAGTATCATCATGAGTTGGCCAGGTTTTTTGTGCCTCATCTACATAATGGCCAAGCCACTCTAGCTGGTGTGACATTCACCTTGACATCGGAGTCTATTTCTCTAGCAACCGACATTCCTAATGTCGGAGAGCAGTGGAATAAAAGGTAGCAAATTGACAGGGAACATTATGAGCCATACATCAAGCCCGGTTATTTGAGACAACTCAGCAGAGTTTTTCCCTTTCGGTACCTGAAAGACTCATATGCTCCCTTGATGAAACTCATAATGAAGTATTTCAGCTATGAGGGCCAGTTTTCTCGCCTATATGCCTATCATATCAAATTGTTGATGCACTTGACCAGGGTGAGAATGATGAACCTCCCTCACTTCATGTGCCGAAATATTAAGAAGATGACCACCCTAGTACAACAAAAGACTCCTCAGCAGCAGTTTAACAGTATATATCATTTTGCACTCATCAAAATTGTGGTCATGCATCAGCTTGGTTTGCAGGGCATCTCATGGGAGGATTTCATTTCTCATGAGTTCTTCACGGCTCCTCAGGTACCTACAGAAGCTTTTCATGAGACAGGTGGACCTTCACATCAGCAGGAGGGTCATGAGATACAGACTGCTAGTGTGTCGGTGTTTGTCACCTATCAAAAGGGCACTAGAAGGTTGTTTGCAGCAGCAAATCGAGTATTATCTCCACTCGGGGTGGAAGGGGTCTCGCTTCCTTCTTCAGCAGAGCAAGTTCAGGACAAGGGAAAGAGGCCATTACATGATGAGGGTCCTTCATGTGAGCAGGAGACTGATTTCATTCTCATTCAGGATGATGACACTGATTTGGGCCCACAAAGCTCAAAGCTCAAGGAGGTCATCCAAGAGAAACAAGCAGACATCAATGCTTTGTCCCTCAACTTAGAAAGAGCTAAATGGATAATAAAGTACCTGAAGCAAAGAAACAAGCAACTAGAGGATCAACAAACGATTATGGAGCTTCAAAACATACGAGAAAACTGGCAAGCTACCAAAAGGAGGAAGGTGAAGCTCACATCACTTGAACAAGAAACCAATGTTGATCGTGAGTCTTGGCTTGAGAGAGCTAATGTCCACTTAGAAAGGTTGTTAGAGAAGGCCAATAGGGATAAAACAATGTTGAGGCATATGGCCTACCATTACATGGCAAGAAATAAAAGTTACAAGGCAAGAATCAGAAGCTTGAAGGCAAAGTTGAAGAGGGCATCGAGGAGGCAAAAGGAGCAAGATAGACTTTAGATATTGGCTGAGGCTTCCTTGGCCAACACAGCACTTGATGGAGAACACTCAGCCCAAATTTCAAAAAATTTGGGACACTTTTTGCATTTTTGGAATTTTTGGGCCAAAACACAGGTTTTTCTGCCCAATGCGTCGCGCCACCTGGCGCTCGCTTTTGATGGAGGCCTCCAAATGAGGAAAACTCAGAATTTTTGGATTTTTCATGAAGAAATATGCATGCTCACCAATGGCCAAGAAATTTTGACAAGTTTTGAGCCCCCAAAAGGGTCAAAAACACCCCAAAAATGACCTTTCTGCCCCTATTTGGACACATAGGAAGCAGTGTTGGGAAAACTCAGTTTTGGAGGGGAAAATGGAGGAAAAATTCAAAAATTCCACTTGTTCTGGAAATTAGATAGGCAGACCTTTCCAACAAGCACACTTGGAGTAGATTTGGACACCGGGAAGGCCTCCAAAAGTGGCTGCAAATAGGCACTATGCATAGGGAAATCAGCGCGGCGCATTGGGGAAATTTTGCTCAGTTTGACGAAAAATACTCTGATTTTCACCTAGTTTCTTGAAAGTTTGACTTTTCTCCTTCTTAATGTCAAACTTATGATGTAATTTAATGTAAATTGATGGATCTTGATGTAATTATGTCAAATTTTCACTCATGGAGGTAGATTCATCTATCAAAAATTAGTTTGCAATTGAATGAATCAGTTCCCTAGTTTCTAGAGGCAAGTTGTTCCACTACCTAATTTTTAGTTCTCAGTTTAGAATTAGTTGGAACAACTCCTAAACTTATGAGCTCGACCCATAGAGGCTAGGATGAGTTATGGTTTGTCTATATCTTGTGATTTTTCAGTCATTAGCATGGTTGGACTTTTGAGAAAGCTTGGAGCTTCATTGTATACACATTTCAGTAGTTTTGGCTAAAGAATAGACCAGGGTTTGTAGCACTTTATGGGATTCATGTGGCATCTTGCTTTGGTATTGTGTTTCCTTCTGTAATTGTGAGTTTACTTAT
This sequence comes from Pinus tabuliformis, assembly GCA_031772625.1. Taxonomy (NCBI): domain Eukaryota; kingdom Viridiplantae; phylum Streptophyta; class Pinopsida; order Pinales; family Pinaceae; genus Pinus; species Pinus tabuliformis. The sequence goes on along the minus strand of CM062814.1, from coordinate 154,050,128 downwards.
GTTTTATGTATGCCATTATCTATCTTGCTTCTTCTTAACTAAAACAAACAAGGATAAAGGTAGAATCCATTGAAATTTCAGTGCTCTATCTAGGGTTTTCTTAGTTATTGATGTTTTCAGCTATTTGAAGAGGATCCCTGAGGTTTTCTTGCCCTCTTCAACTCCTCACCTCTCTAAATCTCTCCATTTCATTCAATTTGAAGTGCCAAATCAATTGCATACCTTGCCCCATAAAGATCTCTGCAAAACTGAGCCTCATTGCCCAGACCCAAATCTGCCTTTCCATTTGAGCCAACAAAACATCATTAAATTCAATCAAACTCTTTTTCACACATACCTAGCCTAAAATCAGTCTTCACATCAGTCATCTCAAGCCTCATTGATCATATTTTGCTGAGATTGACAAGGAGAGAGCCCTCTCCCGACATGGTAGGGCTAGCTACCAGGTTAAGTGTGGTTTGATGTTATCCTAGATCCTACCTTTCTCAGCCTGAGGTAGATTTAGGCACTCACAGAAGCCAATCCTAAGGAAAATTATCTCCAAGTAGTTAAGATAATATTCAAGTATTTACAAGGAACTCAATATTTTGGTCTATGGTATCCCAAAAATGCAGACTTTGAACTTCATGATTATACAAACGCAGATTGGACAGATAATATTGATGATCTAAAGAGTACTAATGGAGGAGCATTTTATTTGGGACCCCACTTGGTGTCATGGTTCAACAAGAAACAAAGCTCCATAACTTTATCTATTGTTGAGGTAGAATATGTTACTGTTGCATCTTTCCATACTCAACTTTTATGGATGATCCAAACATTGCAAGACATTCAAATCACTTGTCCTCAACTTGTACCTATTCTCTGTGACAATACTAGTGCCATAAGTATCTCTAAAAATCTTGTCATGCGCTCAAAAACCAATCACATTCCTATCAAATATAATTTTCTAAGAGAACAAATGCTTGAACAAAAGATCAATCTGGAATATGTTCCTTCAAAGGAACAAGTTGCAGATATATTTACCAAGCCAATTCCACGTGATTCCTTTGAATATCTCAAACAAAAATTAGGAATGATTCCCACTTTATCACTCTGCTAATTATTTTGATAGGTATTTCATGTTCAGGGGGAGCTGAGATTATAAATTACTACAATTTACTTTATGTATGTGGATGATGTGAAGGACATACACGTATGTACACAATTTTTGAGTAAGACAAACATGTATACATCTAAGTGATTGGTGAAAATGACATAGGTTCAGGGAGAGCCTCATATATGCATTGATTATTTCCTCTATTTTTGACATTGGTTTGCTGCAATCTGTTGGTTCAGGGGGACCAGCTATTTTCCCTTGTTGGAATTATGGTTTCCAAGCATGTCTTGCTGCATATATTTGCTAATGGTTGGATATTTATACTGTTACTACTAGAGCTAGATATGTTGTTGTTTATCTATTGACATGATTGATGAGGTCGATGTGTTTGCTATGATTTCATGATGCTGACTAGATTGATGCTTCCTTGCCCTATCTTACTTCTTGATGAGGATGTTAATATTGCTTCTATATTGTTGCTATCAAATATTTATCTTGCAATTTCCTTATGGTATATGGTGGTTGTTGGTGGCTATCATAATCCTACAACCTCATTGTTTAGGTCCCGGTTTTGGTTATCTATGTAAAGTTCATGCAAAGACCCATGATGTAATTGTAGAACTTCCCATTGTAGATCACCTGCTAATGCAATGTACTAAAGCAAAACACTTGATCTACTTCTACAAACAATTTAGCAGAAGCTTAATCGAACATGAGCAACATCAATAAGAACACATATAACTGATATGGAGAAATCAATCACACATAACACAGAAGAATTTACCCGGGGAAAGCCTCAGCCTAAAACCCCATCTCTGTATTATCATACAAGTGGAAATATAGCCAGTATTACAAAAAGAATTAGCTCAAAAGCTATCATGCTCTCTTTGCAATACCTCTGCTGCTCATAGACAATCAAAGGCCTCTATCTAACCTGTGGTTTGCCCTCCAAGCCTCCTATTTCTTTGCACAATTCTGATTGGGGTTCAGTGTAGCCACTTGTGTGAATTGGCCTCTTCACACACTCACCAACCTCTAATCCAACTGCGCAGTCCTGAAGGAGATAAATCCTCATCATGGATGAGCTTCCTTTATAGGAAAAATATTCATCCAACTAATAGTACATTGTCCCTTCTCTAATCTTAACTGGGTCTCTGTCTGAACTAACATGCATGAGTTATCCATGAGTGAATACACAATTATCTGAAATACAGTGGTTACATGCATGCAAGCATTGACTAACTGAACTCTCATTAATTTAACAAAATGTTAAATTAATCTAACTGGACTTGACTTAGTTAATTGAGCCAACTAATTACAACTCAATATTACAACTCATCCTTATCTCTTTAACTAAATGGATAAGTTCCTCAATTAATAGATAAATTGTTGCATGTCCTCACATAGACTTCAAGTTTGTTTTTCCTTAACTAATTAACTCAAGATGAATTAATTAATTAATTTACAAATTGTTGTTAATATCAAATTCGAATTTTACTTCCTTTTTCTAGTCCAAGGACTCACTAAAATAGGAATCCATATTGAACTGCTAAAAATAGAATGCCATTTTTAGCACTTCCATTTTTCATTCCCTGTTGCCCAATCCAGCACTGGTACCCAAACTGCTATTTTAGCAGTGCTATTTTTAGCATTTCTTGTTGCCATTTTCAACAATGATCATTGTAATATTTAGTCATGTATAGGCTATTGAGTCATGCTTTGTACTTTTGAGACATTGATGTAATGTTGGGATCAAATCATGCCTTGTATGTAATCCCATTATTTTGGGAGGTTGATGTAATATTGGTCAAATATGTAACCCCAATATGTTGGGTGATTGATGTAATCATGAGTCATTAGTGATAGGAAAGGTCATGTTTGGTCAAATCATAAAGTCTTGAATATCTTCAGAAGGTTCCACATATGCTCAGGGGGAGCATGGTCAACATATGTATATTCAACATATCAAACCTACCACAATCATTGCTCCAAAATGGTAGAGAAGCCTTCATTCAAAATTGGTCAGCCCTTTGCCCTTGATGTCAAAGGGGAAGAGAAGATTGGTGTTTGGATTAGAATGCTTGGTGAGAAGTCTTGTGAGAGAAGCTTGGTATTTTAGCTTGTTGTGTTTACAAATTTATTTGCAAGTGTTTACAGGTGGTGACCAAACACTGAAGTGGTTGTCATCAAGTCCAAAGGGGGATATTGTTCCCATTATGACTAATGTGTTGTCCTTGATGGAAACCTACTTGATAAATATGTCAACATTGTGATAACATGGTGTTTATACATAGTGATACAAATGTCACAAATAGTATGAACAGAGAAAGGATAGTTCAATAAAAAATGGATGGTAAAGACAAAGTTTGAGAAAGTATATGCGGGTCCTATGAAGCAAGGTCACATACATACACAAGTATTGGGAAGAAAAATCGTGTACATAATCTCCACCATGGTTATTTGAATACCAGGGGTCTTTACCATGGTATTGGCCCATAGTAATAGGTGAGTCAACAATTATTTGATCCCGTCAAAGAATAACCAAGGTATTTACCTAAGGTATTGGCTAAGGCAAATACTATATAAAGAGATGGAGATCAAGGTGTTGGGTGTGCAAGTATTGGGTTGTCCATGAATGATTTAATCTGAAACAGGTGTGCACCAACGAGCAAGGAGAAGACTCAAATATGAAAGATCTGAAATATGTTGACATATATGCTTGATTGATTTACTTGTTGCAAATGTCTAAGTAGCTAATATTGATGAAACTGTGATACTGTGATCTAAATGATTTATTTAGAAGTCTGTAGTATTGACAGTAAAGGTTGCAGAAAGTGAAATTGTGCTTGCAGCAAAATTTTTACAGATCTGTACACAGGTGTGTTTGGGAATAGTCGCGTACATACGTGTATCCATCTCTATAGGGTCACATGTATTTTGTGTGAAATAATTTATGTAGATTTGTATGTGGGTGTGGTGAATTATAAGTGCATACACACGCGGATCAATTGTAGGGAAGCCTTATATACATTCTAGGGTTTTACAATATGACTTGTTGATGATATTTGATCATTTCTACTTTGTTTGTTGTTGTCTGTCGATGATGTATCTATCATGATAATCTGTGTTTGATAGTATTGGTTGGGTTGAGTTGGCTATGAATGTTGATTAGTGATGATGCTAAAAAATGGTGATTTGTATTTGATTCAGTAATCTATGATTGGTTCAAGTGATCTATGAATGATAAATGATCTATATATGATTCACTGATTAATGATTCAACATTTAGTATACTGAGATCTATATGCAGGTCTTATACAGAGGAAACACGTACGTGAGTCTTATTCAGTACAATCACGTATATAATTTGATATTTGTTATTTCTGGTTGGGTTCTGCATTCAGTGATTTGATACTTCAGAATTTTAGTTGATTTGTAGTGTGATAGTATCTCAGATTCAGTACTTTAGTTTGTTTGGGTTTATGATTGATATGGGTTCAGTTTGAAAATTTGATGAAAGGTGGCCTACAGGTTGTGTGATGATTATTTGACAGGTGGATCTAGTTTGAAATATTTTGAAAGGTGGTCCACAAGAAGTTGAAGGTTGCAGCCTTTAGAAAGGGGGTAGCAGTTCCCTTTCGGTAGGAGTCAGTAAACAAGATCAAGGGGTTGGAGCTTCCTTCCAGTAGGTGTTGGAGAATGAGAGAAGATTATATATATTTGCAAGTAGGTGTGTGCGTACTGACAAGAGACTGCATCAATACAAATCTAATAGTTTTCTTTATATCATAAGAAAGAAGACAAAGATAGCAATAATGATGGTTTTCTCCCACATTGGGTTTCCACCTAAAAATCCTGGTGTTCTATATATGCTTGGTGTGCTTTCTTTATATTCCTTATTGCATACTAAAAAGTAATTAATCTACTAATGCACTGATTAAGAATAATCATCTGATGAAATACATAAAAATCAGTAAACTGGATATACACAAGTTTTCTTCTCTACAGTAGCGTACATATGCAGGTTGCCTTAATAACAATAGCATATATTTCTCTAAATATAAAAAATGGAAGTTTGAGTTTAAAACACGGATTCACCCATTTTAGTATTTCCCCCAAAAATGTTGCCTTAATAACAATAGCATATATTTCTCAAAATATAAAAATTGGAAGTTGAGTTTAAAACACGAATTCACCCCTTTAAGTATTTTCCCTAAAAATAATAGAGATCGCTCTTGCACATATACTTTATACATATTTATGTAAACAAATTTTTATTTAATAGAAAGTTGTTTTTTTTTTCTTTAACGAAAAAAAAAACTATTAATAAATTTAAGATTATATAATTAATTTTTTTTTAAACCATTATATTTATAAATATGAAAAGAAAAATTAAATTAATGTAAAATTACAAATATGGTTGATCCAGGTGGATGTTGGTGACCACCTACTTGTCCCACTTGGATCCCCACAACTGTCTCTTTTAGTTTTTCATTTTCCTGAATTGTAGCACAATTTACTATTTTTAGCAGTTTTTCGGGTCCTAAAATTACAGAGCCGTTTTGAGGCCCTAAATGAAGTTTTTTTGGCACTATTGTCCAAATTTTTTTTATTTAACTCATATTTTCCATCGTAATTGTCGGAGAGATCTTTCCAATGAGGTATCGTGCACGTCAAGTCGCGACCACGGGAAGTTGGTTGTCCAACTAACCCCAATGGGGCCCATAAACTCTTGGTGTTACATCTCCTCAGGTTAGGGTTTTGGCCATTTAGGGTTTGCTCTTATTGTTTAATAATAAAAATACCCTTAAGCCTCATTGTAACGCAGTTTAGAGGCATGTAGCCGCCACATTTCTTCTTAGAGATAAGCTAACATCGCACGAGCTAGTTTATTTCCATTTATGTTTGTAAGCATATTTCAATATTTTACATTAATGAAATGAAATATTACTTCTGTTGCATCTTTGTATTTATGGTTATATCTGTAATTTGTTGTGTTTCTATTTAAATCTAGATCAGTGGTATTAGAGCAGTCTGCTCTTTCTCCGTTTTTCTTTGCATGTCCCCAAATCAGAATATAAGGAGTTGGGGCTTGAACTAGTTGAACCTTTGTAAGACTAGCCTCGCAAATCCCCCTGACCTCCCATGGCGGAAGACAAGAAAGATGAGGGGGCAGGAGATCCTATCAAAATCTTGCTCGAAGAAGCCCTTGAGCGACAAAGGAACGCGATGATGGACAACTTTTCCCAAATCCTTCAGCGGCTACCCAGGGGTGATGCATCTACTACCAAAAGCTACTCTGGAAATGCCATACCCTTTAAGGTATAAGTTAACTTTGAAATCCCTATATTCGAGGGCCAGATAGATGCAGATGCCGTAGATAAATGGTTAAATCTGCTAGAAGGGTATTTTTCGGTTCATGATTTTTCTGGTCGAGAAAAGATTACTTTCATTCTTCTCAAAGCTGCCCCCCACGTTAAGGACTGGTGGGAAACCTACTTCGAGCAGAAGGATGAAAGTACGACCTCACTATTTTCAGCTGCACCCACTTGGAATTCATTATGGGATGCCATCAAGGAGCAGTACTACCCTGTTGACAGCTATGAGGATAAATACATAAAGTGGACCACGCGGTGGTAGGGAAGGGACCAAGATGTGCCGGAGTTTACTAATATTTTTCGTACCCTTCACACAAAGTTGGGTATCAAGGATTCTGAGCATCATTTGGTATTCAAATATCACGACTACCTAAACAAGTACATCTAGGACGAGATGGAGTTCTTGGACATCTCCTCGCTCGGCACTACATACCAATACATTGTTAAGATTGAGTAGAAGTTTAAACAAAAGAAGCGAGACTTTGGATCTGTGAATCCGAAGAACAAAGGACAAAGCCAAGGCGGGGTGACCCAAGACAACCCGTTGAAGCTACAAGAAAATAACAACACCACAAAGTCAAAGAAGGACACAGGAAAGTGGTGTGAGTTCCATAAGAGCCCCACTCACAACACAAGTGAGTGTCGGACCAAGCAGTCGCTGGTGGCCGAGTTGAAGGCTTCAGAATCAGATGCATGTTCCGACCCTGAGTCAGAACCCGACAAGAGGAATGACAAAGGGAAGCAGATCATTGATGCGGAGCCCAACACCACTGTTGCCACCACCAAGATCTAGAAGAATGAGCCCAAAGATCCAGAGGAGGGGGAGCGTCTTTTCCACTCACAAATGTGGGTGAAGGGTTTGCCGCTGCAATTCATTATTGACAGTGGCAGCCAAAAGAACCTCATTTCAGCAGAGGTCGTGAAGTGGCTGGGACTACCGACCATACCACACCCGCAACTGTACAACATCGGGTGGCTTCACCAAGGACGAGATCTCCGAGTCCGCCAGTAGTGCCGCCTTCCCTACAGCATCAAGCCCTTCATAGATGAGGTATTGTGTGATGTTGCACCGCTTGATGTTTGTGGTGTATTATTAGGCCAGCCATACTTGTGGAAGCGACATGCTGTGTATGAGTCAAGGCCTCACTCTGTTATTATTTCTTTGGGTAATTCATTATACAGGATACCGGAGGTAGCCCCACCTGCTGCCACCTCTTTGATCTCTACTAAGAAATGCAGCAAGATCAGCTCCTAGACTAGGAAATCCATTTTATGTCTGGTTCACTCCCAAAGTAAGGGGAAGATTGTTGCCACATCCATGACCCTTGGGAAGGATTCCTCCACGCAACAGCAATAGATGGATACGGTTACAAAAAATACAGGTACATCTTCTCCTCACCCACATGGGTACCGTTGCACTGTTAGGTCAATCATTCATTCGATCTGACTCCTAGAGCACCTCTAACCAACGGGCCGATATATCGCCGCTCCATTATGGAAAATTCCAAGTACAAGCAGCGACATGTTCAATGTCAGGTGCCACATAAGTTTCAGGTGGGCAAAAAATTCAGGTTGCATCTGCAAAAAGAGCGCCTTACAAGAGCCCATCAGAAGCTCAGACCACTCTGATATGGTCCTTACACCATTACCAAGGTTGTGGGAAACAATTCTTTGGAGCACAACATTCCCCCATTCCTTGTCTTGCACTGAGTGTTCAATGTGGACCGCCCTCGACCATGATTCTCACCATTACGGGACACATCAAAGATTGCAAAACAGCTCACCAGTGACCAGATTCAGCAAAAGTTTCCCCATCTCATGGAGGGACTCAATGCAATGGGGACCATTCCTTCCTATGGGGGAAGGAATGATCCAGGTGGATGTTGGTCACCACCCACTTATCCCACTTGGACCCCCACAACTGTCTCTTTCAGCTTTTCAGTTTCCTTAACTGTAGCACAATTTACTATTTTTAACAGTTTTTCGGGTCCTAAACTTCCGGAGCCGTTTTGAGGCCCTAAACAACGTTTTTTTGAAAAACTTGTACCAACAATTTTTTGCCGATAATCACCTTTTCTGTCGTAGTCCTCGAAGAGATCTTTCCAACAGGGTATCATGCACGTCAAACAGAGATAATATGACCAAGTTGCGACCCCAGGAAGTTGGTTGTCCAACTAAACCCAACAGGGCCCATAAACTCTTGGTGTTACATTTCCTCGGGTTAGGGTTTTGGTTGTTTAGGGTTTGCTCTTATTGTTCAATAATAAAAAGGCCCTTGAGCCTCATTGTAACGTAGTTCAGAGGCATGTAGCCACCACATTCCTTCTCAGATATAAGCTACCATCGCCCGAGCTAGTTTATTTCCATTTCTGTTTGTAAGCATATTTTAGTATTTTATATTAATGAAATGAAGTATTATTTCTATTGCATCTCTGTATTTATAGTTATATCTGTAATTTGTTGCATTCCTGTTTAAATCCAGATCAATGGTTTTTCAATGCAATATTATAATGTGCAACTCATTATAATAAGACTCAGAAGAAAATCTTGAAATAAAACTTCTTTACAAGTGACAGATTCACCATGATAAGATTAAACAAATAAAAACCATTAAATTTAGCATAGTTTGAATAATATTACAACCAAGCAATGGTTTGAATATGCAAGGCAACTCTATGAGAAAGAATATGAGGCAGAGTCCCCCCCAGGATCAACACAAATTCAAAGCTCTTCACATTACAGAAGGTGGAGAATGGTATTAAGAAGTTAAACACAGGAAAGGCAAAGGACTTGGTTGAACTTGAAGCAGAGTATCTAAAATGAGGAATGAATGCTATTGCACTGCACATCATGGAAATATTCAACAACATCATTCAGTAAGGATTCATAAGAGACTGGACAACTAGCCTGACAATACCCCTTTTTAAAAGTGGAGATATTAATAATCCATCCAACTATAGAAAAATTATGATCAATCCTTTGTTTGCAAAGCTTTTCAGTAGCATGGTAGAAGATAGAATTAGTTAGTTGGAAGAAGTAAAAGAAAATAGGGCAAGAGGACAAGCAGGTTTTAGGCCGAAACATTCTACAGTGGATCATGGCATCGGGTTGGGACACATTGTTGAAAAGGTTTGGGAGGACAAAGAAGAAGTATTTTGCTGCTTTGTTGTCTTCAAAAAAACATTTGACATGGTCCCTAGGGATAAGTTTTGGCGTAGAATGGAAGAACTCGAAATTCATGTGCATTATAGAGCCGTTTTCCATAGACTTTATGAAGAAGTGAAAGTCAAAATTAGAACCTCAACAGGTATTTTAGAAAGCTTTAGAAGTAACATTGAAGTCAAGCAAGGTTGCCCTCTATCCCCTACTCATTTTGGTCTATATATTGATAAACCTTCTTTTATATGCTGATGATATTGTATTGATTTCTAAATCAGCCCATGGATTGCAAATGCACTTATGTGCCCCTGAGAATTTTTGTAGAGGAGTGGGGATGCAAGTCAATACTAGCAAGACCAAAATAATGATTTTTTTCTAATAAAAGGAAGCATAGCCAACATACTTTCTTCTTTGAAGACAACACTCTTAAAGAAGTAAATGAGTACAAGTACCTTGGGATTGATTTCAACAACAAACTCAATTGGGAGGACTGCAAAAAGAGGAGAATTTTAGGAGGGTGGAAAGCATTATATGCTCTTCAAAACAGATGTAGAGAGGCATAATTATGGGATTGGAAAACAATTAAAGTGCTTTTTGGACTCCTAGTTTGTCCAGTGATGATATATGGGTGTGAATTGTGGGCTAGCAACACTCCTATCTCAAAATGAAAACAAATTGAGAAAATCCAAAAACGCTTGATCATGAGCAAGTTAAAAATAAAAAGTTCAGTACCTTATGAGATAATGTTGAGTGAAACAGGAGCAACTCCCATTAAAGCAATTGCTATGGTGCGGCTCATCAGATATCTAAAAAGAATTGAGCAAATGAGAGTAGGTAGATGGCCTAATGTTATCTTCAATGAAGGCATGAGTGAAAGAAAGAAAACACAGATGAAACTGTAGGACTCCATCCTAGGGTCCTTTACCAGATTTATATTTTCTAATTTTAAATGCAATAAAAGGGCAATAATTTATTTTCTTACAAGACATTTATACGATGATAATTTACCATTTAAATTTAATTCCTACAATTTAAATAGTGAACATTTCATTTCAATCACTTACATGAGTAATCCATGGATAAAGGAATACCTATACTGATAGCCTGGTGGAGATGCCCTTGAGCTGCTGATCCTGTTGGAACGCTCCTCTTAACTACCGACTGGATTTACCTCCCAGCCAACTAGGAAGTATTCCTAGCCTAGGAAACTTCCACAGGTTCCCTAGCCCTCTGAGCCCAAGTCCAACCACATGTAATGTGTCCAAGATAAAACAATACTCCCTCAAACAATTCCTCCAAAACCACAGCTAGACCAAAACCAAAACCAAGACCAATGGAACCCCCCTCCTTCCCTCATCCTTCCCCTTTTATGCTCCCCCTTCTCCTCTCCACCTCAACCACCTCTCATTAATGTCATAACTACTCCCTCATCCTTACATTTGACTTTTCTTCTCCCAAGTAAACATGAGAGGACATTTGGGGATGTGATATGAATATAAAATTGGGTAATTAATTGGAGAGGACCATGTTTTCTCCCAAGTAAATATTTTGGGGATGAGAGATGAATATATAAATTGGTAATTAATTAGAGAGGACCATGTATTCTCCCAAGTAAATATGAGTGGACATTTTGGGGGATGTGATATGAATATAAAATTGAGTAATTAATTGGAGAGGACCATGTCTTCTCCCAAGTAAATATGAGAGGAAATTTTGGGGATATTTAAATTGGAATAATGGAAGGAGACCATATCCTATCCAAGATTAAATTTGAGAAGACAAGTTGGGAATTGAATAATAACAATAATAAATTTTATATCAGTAAATAAAATTTACAGTTTCCCAAATGATGGTATTCACCAATATTTCTTGATAATTATAAGTCAATATCTTCAGGTAATTTAAACATTAATAAAAATTGCATGATAAGATTAAGTGGGGCATTACATACACCCCTCCTTCAGAAAACTTCATCCTGAAGTTAGAGTGAAAAGATATAAGGAGTTCAAAGGCATAAAAAAATAAAGAGAGAGTTATAATAGTAAAATTTAATAAGTCAAGCAATGATACCACTTCCCATCAGGAGTCTCCAACTAATCTATATCCTCCTATCCTTCCTTACCTACTTTTGTTCCCACCCTATCCATCCTCTGCTATTATATACTATGGCATTGGCTATACCAATCTAACCACTGATAAAACCAATATGGCGGAAGCATCGACTATATTGACCTAACTTCCCTAGCAGGCAACTGGTAATCATCATCACATGTCTAGGGGAGCGTGTCCACCACTACCTGTTGTGGGGAAAAATGCCTATGCAGGACGATCCTATCCACCTAAGGTGTGACAGTGCCTTAGCAACAAACAAGAACAGCTATTCTGGTTTCTTCCTTTATGAAGTGTGAAAGAAGAGAGATAAATAGACTTACCAGTGTCTTCCGTTTGTCCCTCGATGTTGGAAATAATACTGAGAGGGGGGTGAATCAGTATTATCAAATCAATAAAACTTTTTCAATGCTCAGAAACATATACGCTACTTCAGTTAAGTGAACCAGCGTGTACACGCTACTGTGTCTAAAGAAACCAGTGTATAACCATAAATCTTATAATTCAGTTAGTTTATCTTCAGTTAAATGCATTAGGACATTATTCACCATATTGAGAGTAAACAGATGCAGTATAACAGAACAGATCATCACATAAAAGCCACACACATGAACACCATGATATAAGGTGGAAACCCAATGTGGGTGAAAACCACCTGCTGCAAGTCGTCTCTATCTTTTTTTTTTAATAAGAACTTCAGTTTACAATCTTTTGTACTGGTGCAGCCTTATACCAGTACGCAGGCTACAACCTGCAGAAGGCTTCAACCTTCTCTCGTTCTCCAAACTTCCTTGGAAGGGAGCTCCAACCCCCTTTGCTCTTGTACTAGTTAAGATACTAGTACGTAGGTGCAGGCCTACAATCTTCTTTCCTTCAGGTACCACTTTTCATACATTTTCAGACTGGATATTCCTGAAGCACAACATTACAATCTGAAGACCACAATTCATTCAAATTTCATAGCAGATTACAAAACAACCAATACTCGCATCAACAATCTTTGAATCACTGAACCACTGAAACCCTGTCAAACCCAGTCACCAGAACACAGAGCAGACTACAGAACTCTGCAATAACAGTCAGACCCAGCTGCAACCCAAAAATCAAGCTCCAAAAGATATACGCTACTTCAATGAAGGCAACCCGCATATACACGCGGTTTTACCGAAGACAACCTGCGTACAGATCTAAAAATAATTTTTCATAACTTGCAGCTGTACCAGATATCAGTTATACCCAGAACATAACATTACGTCAGTATGCAGATCTAGAAATACGCATAATCAACCATATAAAGATAGTTCATTTCAAACCATTTGATCCCGATCTCTCCTAAGATCTTGTTCTCCATCAACCGATGAGATCTCTCCTTAGCTCAGATCAAGCAATACATCATCAACCAATAACCTGCATACTGGATCTAATACTTCATCAGATATTCAAGCCTTTTCCGATACCTTTGCCTAATGATCTTCTTCTCCTTATATAGCCTTAGGCCTTGCTTAATACCTCGGGCCAAAACCCTAGTAACACAATACCATCAACTTCAAAACTAGGGATCAACACGTCCGTCGAGACACCATGGTCCAAAACCATAGGCACAACTTCCAAGGAATAACCGCCATGGACCAAAGATAAGTTTTCCACATACACGCACTTTTACTGAATCCAACCTGCATGTACATGCGACTTGGTATATAGCGAACCTGCATATAGGCAACTTGGTATATAGTGAACCTGCTTGTATACGCGACTTGGTATATAGTGAACCAGCGTGTATATATTTTTCTTCATACTTGTAGACTGATCATCAATTCATTGCTGCTATCCTTCCGCACTATGATTTGTTATCAGTGTGATTTGCCATCAAGGACAACACTTGTCTCATAATGCCAACAATCTCCCCCTTTGGACTTGATGGCAACAACACCAAATCAAATCACTCTCCCCCTTTGTCATCAAGGGCAAAGGGTTGTGCTCCCCCTGAGTACATGCTGATATCTTTGCTTGGCTGTGCTGAAACATGCTCCCTCTGACTGTAGGCAAGATCTGCAAAAGATGTTCTTCCAAAGAACCAAGAGTTATACACCATAAGGGACCTTCCTATCACCAACAAACTCAATACATACATCCATACTCCCAACCAAGAGGGGATACATTAGAACCAACCAATTATATTACATCATTCATCCCAGGCATAGTGGGGAAACCAACATAGGCCGTTACATGACCTTGACACCATAAAAGAGATATCACAGAAGAGATACATGACATAGAGACAACAAATCTAGACCAAGACTTATGAAAGTCACAAGCAGCATCTGATACACATCTTTTAGATCAGCAACCAAGATTTCCTTCTGAGCTCCTTCTCCTGAAGCCAACAACAGTTGTGTACTAGAACCAAAACAATCTAAATGCCAACAATGCTTTATGAGACTTTAAGCTGCTCCCCCTGAGCCTGTGCCTGCTGCACCCCCTGAAACTGTGCCTGAAGAATTCTGGCATACCCATCTCAGACCTTCTCCAACCGGAGTCTGCCCTTGCTGTTCAAAACTCCATATACGCGACTTCTCCTGCATAAAACAGCGTATGCACGCGGATATGCTTTCTGCAACACGCGTACACCATACACGCGACTTTCCCACCATAAATCGGCGTATATACGCGGATATCCCTTACGTAACTTGTGTATACCAACTTTTTTGTAGAACAGGCAAGCTTCAACAGCAGGATGAAGCATCAACTACTCCCAGCTTTTGTCTGAGATATTCAAAAGTTTCCCTGGGCAGTGGTTTTGTGAGAATATCATCAACTTGTTCCTTAGAAGGAACATACTCCAGCTTGACCTTCTGCTCAAGCACTTGTTCCCGAAGAAAATGGTACTTGATTGGTATGTGCTTGGTCTTTGAGTGCATGACTGGATTCTTTGAAATGCTGATTGCACTTGTATTATCACATAAGATAGAGACTGGTGGAGTGCAAGTGATTTGAAAATCCTGCAAGGTCTGCATCATCCAAAGAAGTTGTGTGCAACAAGATGCCGCAGCCACATATTCTGCTTCAGCTGTAGATAAGGCAATCGAACTCTGTTTCTTGCTGAACCAAGATACTAATCTTGAACCCATGAAGAAAGCACCACCACTTATGCTTTTCCTATCATCCACACTTCCGGCCCAATCTGCATCTGTGTAAGCATGAAGAGTGAGATCTGTATCTCTAGGATACCATAAGCCATAGTTTTGGGTCCCTTGAAGATACTTGAAGATTCTTTTGACTGCCTGAAGATGAGTTTCCTTTGGGTTGGCTTGAAATCTTCCAACAATTCCTACTGCATGCATAATATCTGGTCGGGTACCTGTCAAATAAAGCAAACTCCCAATCATGGATCTATAAGTGGGTTGGTGAACTGCTACTGATTCGTCATTTGCACTGAGGTTGCATCCTGTAACCATGGGGGTACAAACTGGCTTTGAATCTTCCATGCCATACTTCTTCAAGATCTGCTTGAGGTACTTGGTTTGAGACAAGAAAATACCTCCTTCATTTTGTTGGATTTTCAATCCAAGAAAGTATGTCAATTCTCCAAGTAATGACATTTCAAATTCTTTCTGCATAACCAAGGCAAAGTTCTGACTCATAGCCTCTTCATTGCTACCAAAGATAATATCATCTACATACACAACAAGTATTAGCAAATTGTTATTTTCAACTTTCATATAGAGATTGCTATCTGCTGATCCTTTTGAAAAACCTTGTTTGTGAAGATATTTGTCCAAACGATAGTACCAAGCCCTTGGAGCTTGTTTGAGACCATAGAGAGCCTTTTTCAATCTGCATACAAGGTTTGGATCATTCCCAAGAATGAAACCATCTGGCTGCTCAATATATACTTCTTCTTCTAAGTCTCCATTCAGAAAGGCTGATTTCACGTCCATTTGGAATACCTTGAATTTTTGAAAGCTTGAGAGAGCAAGGAACATTCGGATGGCCTCAAGTCTTGCAACAGGAGCAAAGGTCTCTTCAAAATCTATTCCTTCTTGCTGCGCATACCCTTTACAAACAAGTCTGGCCTTGTTTCTAATTACTTCTCCATTTTCATTCAATTTATTTTTGAAGACCCATTTAGTCCCTATGACATTTTTATCTTTTGGTCTAGGAACCAATTCCCAAGTATTGTTCTTTTCGATCTGCTCAAGTTCTTCATCCATTGCTTTGACCCAACATTCATCTTTGCATGCCTCTTTCACATTTTGTGGTTCAGTGGAAGAGAGTAATGCCAAATAGCTTGAAGCTTCTGCAATTCTTCTTCTTGTTTGTATTCCTGCTTCTTTCTGCCCCACAATCTGAGATTCTGGATGATTCTTCTGAACATATCTAGATGGAGTCTTCTCTTCTATTCTTGTCTGCTCCTCTGGTTCTTCTTAAGGTTCTTCTTCTTCTTGAGGTTCTTCTTGAGGTTCTTCTTCTTCATCATTCTGCCTTTGAGGGTAGCCTTCATCTTCTTCAATGTCTTCATGATGAACTTGCCTAGGAATATATCCCTTCTCATCAACCACTACATCAATGTTGTCAACAATTCTGCCAAGTCTTTTGTTGTAGCACTTGTATGCTTTGCTATGTGGAGAATAACCAAGAAGAATTCCTTCATCTGCTCTTGGTTCAAGTTTTCCAAGTTGCTCATCAGTATTCTTAATATAACATTTGCTCCCAAAGATTTTGAAATGCTTCACCGAAGGAGTCTCACCACTCCAGAGCTCATGAGGTGTTTGAGTGTTGTTTACTCGGACATTTGTTTTGTTAAGAATAATAACCGCAGCATGTGCAGCCTCACCCCAGAAAGTTGCGGGAGTACCTGATTCATCAAGCATAGCACGAGCCATTTGTTGGATTGTTCTGTTCATTCTTTCCACAACCCCATTTTGCTGAGGAGTTCTAGCTGTAGAGAATTCTCTTCTTATCCCATGTTCTTCACAGAAATCGAAAAATTCATTTGAGGTAAATTCCCCACCTCTGTCAGATCTGAGGCACTTAATTTTGTGTCCTGATTCATTTTCAACCAAAGCTTTGAAGGATTTGAATTTTTCGAATGCTTCATCTTTGTGCTTCATAAGCCCTAACCAGACAAACCTGGAGAAATCGTCAATGAATAATATCAAATATTCTTCTTCTCGAGGTGTCCTTTTCCTAAATGGATCACATACATCTGTATGGACTAGCTCAAGAGGTATGCTGGTTGATCCTTCCTTCTCTGGAAAGTTAGTTCTGGTTTGCTTTCCAAACTGACAAGATTTGCATATAGTGTTGTCTGGAATTTTGATATCTGGAAGACCATGAACTGCCTGATATTTGCATGCTTTCCTTATTTGTGAAAAGCTTAGATGCCCCAACCTCCGATGCCATAGCCAGTGTTCATCATCCTTGCTCAAATAGCATTGTTTTGGTCCTTCTTCAAATATGTATAGATTATTTGGAGTCCTTCTTCCTTTAATCACTGTTTTACCTGTATCAAGGTCATGAACACAACATCCATTTGATCTAAATATTACCTCTGTTCCTTGATCGCACATATGATTGACACTCAGAAGATTATGCTTCAATCCATCAACATACAAAACATTTCCAGCTTTGACCTTCTCTTTCAATGGAGCAACACATTTTCCTTTTATGGCTGCAGAGATATCGTTTCCAAAAGAAACTTTCTTCCCCTTTTCTAATGCGGTATATGACTCAAGCTTTTCTTTGTCCCCTGTCATATGCTTCGAACATCCGCTGTCAATGTACCATAGACTTTCTTGACCTTCTGCATAAAAAGCTATCCCACATATTTCTGGTTGCGGTTCCTTTATTCTCCATGTTCTGACATTTGAGGTTTGTTCCTTCTGAGTTGTCTTCCGGAACCTGCTCCTGCATTCAGAGTCTTCATGACCAAAGTTATTACAAATAGAGCATTCAACTTCATTTTCAAGAACCGAAAAGTTGTTATAAGTCCTTTTCATGGTTCCAGTCATTCTCCCTTGCTTTTGAGCTTCTTTAGTCATGATTTTCTTGTAGGCAACACATTGAGCTGCTTTGTGACCGAAGTTATGGCAAGAAAAGCATTGGCCATTAAAGAAACTTCTGCGATAATCAGATCTATCATCCAACCGATTGTAGCTTCTATTCACATTCATTCTTGGAGCAAATTGGGAAGATTTTACCTGAGCTTGATTGTAGCTTTTGTTTGTCCTTAGGCAGTTTGTCCCCGAATTTCTTGATGGTCTTTATTTGTTCTTGAGGTAAACTGTCCCTGATTCACCTGATGACTTTTATTTGGCCTTTGCTCGCTTCTCCTTGCTGCATCAAGATAGCTTTTAGAGGTAGATGCTTGAGATGTTTCTCCATTATATCCAAGACCTGTCTTGATCAGAGGAGATCGCTGCACATTGATAATCTCATCCAAGGTTTCGAATCCTTTAACAAATTTAAGATTAATCGATTTTGTTTTCTCAATCTCCTTTCTAAGACAAACAATCTCACATTCCAATTTTTCAAGATGTTTTTCCTTTTCAGCTAGTTGACATTGTAGAGAATCAATAATAGCACTCTTCCTTTCTAAGAAAACTTTGAGATCTTTCATTTCTTCACAAAAACCTTCTACATCTATAGCATCCATATAGTCATCATCTTCAAAAGCCATTAAAAGTTTATATCTATTACCTTGTTCATCTTCATCACTATTTGAAAGACCATCACTATCTTCATGAGTGTAATAGCTTTTCTTCTTTTCATTTTGTTTCTTGTTCCATTTAACAGGTTCCTTTCCCTTGTCATTCTTATCTTTGTGAGGACATCTGGCAGCATAATGACTTACTCTTCCACAAGCAAAGCATTTAAAAGGTAACTTACCTCTGAACCTTCCAGAACCCCTTTGAAGATTTCTGACAAAATTTGATTCCTCTTCTTCATCTTCTGGCACGTGACTTGCTTCATAATAATCTTCTTTGCCTGAAGCCTTGAAGGCAGCTTCTCTTCTGTCTGATGGACCTCCCTTTCTCATTTCATAAGCGGTTAGAATTCCGTGAAGCTGAGACATAGTGAGAATTTGCAAATTTTCCTTTTCTTCTATGGCAGACACTTTAGACTCAAACTTGGGGGACAAAGATCTTAGAACCTTTTCAACCACAATAGCCTCTTTTATTTCTTCACCCAAGTTTTTCATGCAATTAACAATCTCATCTACCCTAAGGAAATAGTTAGCCACACTTTCATCATTATACATTCTGAGAGTCTCATACTTAATCCTGAGAGTTTGAAGTTTAGCACGCTTTACCTGTTCGTCTCCTTCATAGCTCGTGACAATTTTGTCCCATATTTCTTTTGCAGATTTATAGTGCATTACCTTCATGAATTCTGATTGAGATATACATCCCAATAGAGTATTGACTGCTTTCACATTTGTTTCATATTTCTTTTTCTCGGCTGCATCTGTAGGAGTAGCTGAAGGAAAAGTGTAGCCTGTCTCTACGATGTCCCAAACTTCTGTACCAAGAGATTGAAGATAGGCAGTAACTCTTACCTTCCAATAATTGAAGTTTGTCCCATCAAAAACCGGTGGCCTGATTGATGCTTCTCTCTCGTAGTTGCTCATGATGAACGATCTACCTTCAAGCGATCAAGCTTCTCTGAAGGACCTGCTCTGATACCAATTGTTGGAAATAATACTGAGAGGGGGGGTGAATCAGTATTATCAGATCAATAAAACTTTTTCAATGCTCAGAAACATATACGCTACTTCAGTTATGTGAACCAGCGTGTACACGCTACTGTGTCTAAAGAAACCAGCGTATAACCATAAATCTTATAATTCAGTTAGTTTATCTTCAGTTAAATGCATTAGGACATTATTCACCATATTGAGAGTAAACAGATGCAGTATAACAGAACAGATCATCACACAAAAGCCACACACATGAACACCATGATATAAGGTGGAAACCCAATGTGGGTGAAAACCACCTACTGCAAGTCGTCTCTATCTTTTTTTTTAATAAGAACTTCGGTTTACAATCTTTTGTACTGGTGCAGCCTTATACCAGTACGCAGGCTACAACCTGTAGAAGGCTTCAACCTTCTCTCGTTCTCCAAACTTACTTGGAAGGGAGCTCCAACCCCCTTTGCGCTTGTACTAGCTAAGATACTAGTACGTAGGTGCAGGCCTACAATCTTCTTTCCTTCAGGTACCACTTTTCATACATTTTCAGACTGGATATTCCTGAAGCAGAACATT
Organism: Pinus tabuliformis; assembly: GCA_031772625.1. NCBI lineage: Eukaryota > Viridiplantae > Streptophyta > Pinopsida > Pinales > Pinaceae > Pinus > Pinus tabuliformis. The sequence goes on along the minus strand of CM062814.1, from coordinate 154,030,114 downwards.
ACAATCTGAAGACCACAATTCATTCAACTTTCATAGCAGATTACAAAACAACCAATACTCGCATCAACAATCTTTGAATCACTGAACCACTGAAACCCTGTCAAACCCAGTCACCAGAACACAGAGAAGACTACAGAACTCTGCGATAACAGTTAGACCCAACTGCAACCCAAAAATCAAGCTCCAAAAGATATACGCTACTTCAATGAAGGCAACCCGCGTATACACGCGGTTTTACCGAAGACAACCTGCGTACAGATCTAAAAATAATTTTTCATAACTTGCAGTTGTACCAGATATCAGTTATACCCAGAACATAACATTGCGTCAGTATGCAGATCTAGAAATACGCATAATCAACCATATAAAGATAGTTCATTTCAAACCATTTGATCCCGATCTCTCCTTAGATCTTGTTCTCCATCAACCGATGAGATCTCTCCTTAGCTCAGATCAAGCAATACATCATCAACCAATAACCTGCATACTGGATCTAATACTTCATCAGATATTCAAGCCTTTTCCGATACCTTTGCCTAATGATCTTCTTCTCCTTATATAGCCTTAGGCCTTGCTTAATACCTCGGGCCAAAACCATAGTAACACAATACCATCAACTTCAAAACTAGGGATCAACACGTCCGTCGAGACACCATGGTCCAAAACCATAGGCACAACTTCCAAGGAATAACCGCCATGGACCAAAGATAAGTTTTCCACATACACGCACTTTTACTGAAGCCAACCTGCATGTACACGCGACTTGGTATATAGCAAACCTGTGTATACGCGACTTGGTATATAGTGAACCTGCTTGTATACGCAACTTGGTATATAGTGAACCAGCATGTATATATTTTTCTTCATACTTGTAGATTGATCATCAATTCATTGTTGCTATCCTTCTGCACTATGATTTGTTATCAGTGTGATTTGCCATCAAGGACAACACTTGTCTCATAATGCCAACACTCGATCCGGTCTCTCTTCTCTTTGGGAGTTCACAGCTACTTGCCTTCTCACTCGCCCAGCTTCAGCAGGTTCATGCAAGATCACAAGAGAACAACTACTTGCCTTCTTGCTTGTCCAGCTTCAACGGGTTCCTGCAAGATCACAAGAGAACAGCTACTTGCGACAAGAGAAGAACACTACACAAAGACAGATATTCACATTCATAACTAGTTTAGGATTAGAAATAAACCAAATACACTAATGCAATCATACATCAAAGACACATCAGTATATAGGAGAAACCAAGATAGCTTTATTGATGAATAACAAGGTTCAGGAAGAGATACAACCTAGAGGGCTCCAATCCAACATCTCCTTCCCAGCAAATGGAATTCCTATCTTCACCCCCTTCAAAGCATTAAGCACCCAATGATTCCAATCTCAAACCAACAACAATTCTTTGCAATAACAAGATTCCAGCCCTTAGATCTCATGGAGGAGAGATCCATATATAGATGTTTGGAGAGAGGATGAGTCAGCTTGAGATCTGACTAGTGTCCTCTCCCTCTGTCAGTTCTTGATTCCACTTGGAGGTTCTTGCTTCCACTTGGATATTTGGAACCTCTTACTCATCACCAGTCGAATTCCCTGAGGCAAGTGTCATTTTGGAAGCTTCCTGGGTTTTGACACCTTGAGAAATGAGCCTGCCACATGTCCATTCTCGTTCAACGCAGGTAGCCAGTGTTCCCTTTGACATTCAACGCAGGTAGCCAGTTTTGGCTTTGACATTCAGCGCAAACAGCTAGTGTAGCCACTGAAATGATCCTGATTTGACTTGTTTTTGAGCAGTTTCTGGTGGAGAACTTCTGTGAATTGCTATGGTTTGTTAGCCTTGTTCCTCTAGGGGTAGGAACAACATGTTTAGGGACTTTGGATCCCTTAGATTATGGACATTTCATGCTCAATGTTGTAAGGCACAAAAATGTCTATAACAGTTGCCCCCTAAAGTATGAGGCTGTTTATCGAGTGAAATGCTTTATCAGGGGGATCCGAAGTTCATCCAATGCTGAGAGGAGACCTATAATAAGATACAATACAATACATTTTTCATACTGCTTTCATGATCTAGCTGAGGCGGGTATTCCCATGCTCAGCTTTATAAATTCATTTTTCTGTACATAGAACAGACAATCGTCTGGTGGTAGACTGATAATTTTGATGAAATTATCATCCTTTGAGTAGGATGATTATCTGCTGCAATGATGTACATGTCAAATGTCTTTATCTTTCCTGAATATATATCGCAGCCCGGATGGATGAAACTAGATCCGGGGTCTTCAAACTCGTTCGATCTTCACTCTAAGTACAAGTCGATCCATGTGAGAAATGTTCTGAAGTCGAACATGGAAAGACATCGCTTGATTACCGGTCAATGAGGTAAATCGTTAACAAGCGCGAGAGGAATCACTGATAATGATAATGACCCTCAAGGTACTGCAGTACAATTCACGTGGTGTGAATAAAAGACTTGGCATTGAACACCACGCAAAATCTTTCGGTCGAAGGTCATTGATGTATACCTGTCGCCGGAAGTGAGAAACTTGCCATTGAGGCATGCAAGCTTCAAAGTACTGAAGGGGTTGTTCCTAGATCAACTTCTTGGATAATGAGTTGATGTCGACAAGAAGCGATCCGTCAAAGGAGGGCCTTAATGAATCCCACATCAATGACACGGAACGGAGCTAATGATTTTAAAGGAGGTGAAAACGATCTGAGACATATGATTCAGGGTGGCGGTCATGAAAGGATGAAGGATAATGTATGGCAGTGGATGGGACACGGTTGACTTTTCTAAACGACTTCTCTTGAACATATGGCGACACTGATGCGATGGATCGGTAGCATTACCCCAAATATGGATGGTATGGCGAGACCATGGTGATGTGACCGGTGAATGAAACAACCCAACCCGATTGTGGTACGGAGGAAAAGTGTCATGTTCAAGAGCGACTTGCTACCATCAAAGTTTTCTCGAGTTTCTCCCAATTTTTCCCCAGTCATTGCTGACCAGTACCTCTTTATTTTTGTCAAGCTTGAGGAGGATAACATATGCTTGTTCTATAACCTGCCCTTCGGGCAAGCCCATCGCTATGTTTTAACAAGCCTAGCGATAGTGAAACTCGTTCTCGTCTAAAGACAAGTTTGTCGCTATTTAATGATTTTAACGAGTCTAACGACAAAGATAACTCGGTTCTTTTCATTTTTAGAGAGTCTGAAAAGGTACATAAAGTTAACTCCAAAAGTCCTTTTTCGTCATCTAATCCCTTAAGTCCGAAAAAGTATAAAACAATACAGAAGGGATGAGTTTTCGATAGTTTTAACGAGCCGAATAAAACAAGCGCTCGATCTTTTTGTGCAATAATCCCTCAGGTCCAAAAAGATTAAAATCTAGAGGAGCGATAGCACTTCCTGTCCCTTTAACGAGCTGGAAGGCCAAGGACTCGGCAATCTTTTCATATTTTACGAGTCAGTTGAAAAGAGCTTAAAGAAGACTCGTCTTTTGAGGAACGAGTGATAAACAGGGTTAGCAGCTGATTCCAGGTACAGGTTGGATTTTTCCAATCACGGCAGTGTCACAAGGATGGCTAGGTGAAATCACTCTTCGCAGCTGTTCCTCAAAATGGGTAAACAATCATATGGAGGTGAACGATCGGCCAAATGAAAAGTGGAGGTGACGGTGCAAACACGACCAAGGCTTTAATGGCTGATAAGGTTACATTCACAGTGGTTATTTACCGGGTAGTGGTTCATTTTTTATTTTAAAATGAGCTTAAACGCTGGTGGAAACACTTGCTCATTGCTTATGTTTATTTTTTAACGAGCATGAAGTCCGCGTTAAAACTACTCGGATCTTGCATTTATTTTTTAACGAGCATGAACTGTGTGCTAAAACTGCTCGAACTTATGTTTATTTTTTAATGAGCATGAACTATGTGCTAAAACTGCTCGATATAAGTTTGCATGCCCCCATCATAATAACGCAAATCGAGGTGCATTCCCCCCAAGCTTCATTGCATTCAACTTGGTGGTTGGAATGAAGGTTTACCTTTGAGATTTGGAAAGGGGATTGTTTTCATTTTTTAATGAGGTTGACACAATAAAAGAACTATCCTCATGACTCCTTGTTTCATTTTTTAACGAGGTTGACACGAGATAAGAACCGTCCTCAGAGCCCACTGTATTTACAGTATTTCTATCAGGGCGATGATCCACGCTGACAAAATGTTTAGGAATCTTCCGAATCCATTAGATATAGAAGATTTCATATTGTAGGTTTCCATTGTGGCCACTTCCGCCAGATTACTTGCAGGCGGTAGGGTAAAAGTACCCATTAAGGCAGGGTCTTTTAGGAGACCTACTCCAATATTTTGAAGCGAATGATTGCTTCCATGGATCATTGGAATGCTTCCCGTAATTTGTGAACTGTCGGGGAGGAAAGTTTGTTGGTCAATGACTGTAATTCCTCCTTGAAAGGGAAATGCAATCTTCCTGAAGTAGGTCGACACAACTATGGCCATGGCATATATCCAGGGCCTTCCCAGTAGGATGTTGTAATCGAGGTTTCCATCAATTACTTCAACATCAATTCCTACTGTTTTGCCCCCTAGTTCAACTTGCAAGTTACTTAAAATCCCGTATGGAGTGTATGATCGTCCATCAAATGCTTTTAACGTCGTTGACGATCTCGACAAGGGTGGTGAGCCTAAATTCTTCCAGCAACTCATCGAAATAATACACGTAGATGCCCCCTCATCAATAATTGTTCGATGAACAGTATTGTTGAGGGCTTTCACTTGAATAAGGAAAGCTAATTGAGCTGGTAACTGAGGGTCATATCCTTTATGATTAAAGGCCACAAGATTGGAGTCCATTGGGTCAATTTCACCTATTGTTGATAATAAAGCTTGCTCTTGGGAGAGGCAATTTTGCGGTACCTCAAGCGTCGACATAGCGGACGACGATTGGGTCAGGTCCTCTATTATATTATAATTCTGTGTTATTTTTGCACGAGGATTAAATGTCGACTTGTACACTACTCCCTTTGGCGACTTTATCATTTGTTCAGGAATGGTGGGTGGCACAACTTTGGTCAAAGTTGTTGTCGAACTACTAGGTTGTTCATTAGCCTTGTTATTCGACACCTGTGGATTCCCGTAATCTTTATTCCTTGCCAAAGCATCATTTTGCTGCTTTGAGATAGACAACATAAGCACTTGGGATCGGGAAGCATTTTGATTAGCAACCAGTTTGGTACCCGAGCTTGGAAACGGATCAGTCAATACTGCTGATGTTTTTGAACTCTTAAAGAGTTTCTTAACTTCAGCTATATGTGGACAATCTCTCGTCCAATGATCCTCAACGCATATATGACACCCCGCAGGGGGTTTCCTTTTTCTCCCTTTCTTTTTCTTCTTGCCCCCTGGTTGCTTCAGTTGTTTGCCCTTGTCGGTCGACGCGACATTTACTTCCGAGGCAAGAAGTTCCTCATTTGCATTTTGACTGGAAATCTTACGGGCCCTTTTAGATGTAGCCTTTGTTGATTTCGTGTCTGTCGTGCCAATCACGCCATCGATGGCATGAGAGTCATTGTTTGATTTAGGAGGAGGAGGAATTGAGAATTCCGGTCTAGGGGCGTCAGGTATTTTGTCGTAGAGCGTGCCAGACTGAGTATAGACTAAGTCCAGATATTGTGCACGAGCGATGACTTGCTCTTCCGTTACGACTCCCCCCTTTGCCACATCTTCCGTGATTGTAGGAAGTAAGGATTTGATAAACCATTCAGCTAATAGCTGATCGGGAACGTACGTTTTTACCATCCTACGACGACGTTGCCACTCATGTATATGATCAGATATGTGAGTGGTCGTTGTCTGTTTGAAGTTGGTTAGGAGTTCCGTTCCCGTTTCATACCTTATCGGTAATTGAAAATGGGTTAAGAAAGTCGTGGCTAAGGTACTGAAGTTGTTAAACGAAGCTCTAGGCAATTCAATATACCATTTTGCCGCTGGACCAGTTAACGTCCTCTGAAAAAGGCGAAGCCTAATCGAATCATCGTTTAGGGTGTTTGATGAACACCACTGATGAAATGTCATCACATGATTCGACGGATCTTCACCCGGATTTCCATTAAATTTAGGAATATCTGACGGAAGTTTATGCGGAATCGCTGGCCACCAAGGGGCATAAGCAATTGGATCATTCGTCAGCCGGTTTAGATCTGGTAATTCTAGAGTTGCTACAAAAGGCAACTGTTGATTCAGGTTAGGCGAAGCATACCCAGGATAAGATGGAATCGCCTGAGCAGTGGGTCTTTGCATACCAACATAATGTATTTGATGCTGGTAACTTTGACAAGGTTGATGGGCATAACCATTATAATATGGTTGTTGATTACCATTTTGGAAATGCGATTGCTCATTACTTACAAAGACTTGTTGCTCAGGTCCTTGATATGATTGCTGGAATGGGGGTTGTTGAGTTTGAACCAACTCTGGTTGTTGAACCATTTGCTGTTGACCAATACTAGATGATTGACCAAGATGAGGAGTCACAGTACTTGTTTGATCCTGAGTCGCTCTAGATGAGGAGGCACTAACCTGAGGTTGTGATTGAGTCGTTGAGACAAGAGGTTGTTGTATTGCAACCTGAGAAGAACACTACACAAAGACAGATATTCACATTCATAACTAGTTTAGGATTAGAAATAAACCAAATACACTAATGCAATCATACATCAAAGACACATCAGTATATAGGAGAAACAAAGATAGCTTTATTGATGAATAACAAGGTTCAGGAAGAGATACAACCTAGAGGGCTCCAATCCAGCATCTCCTTCCCAGCAAATGGAATTCCTATCTTCACCCCCTTCAAAGCATTAAGCACCCAATGATTCCAATCTCAAACCAACATCAATTCTTTGCAATAACAAGATTCCAGCCCTTAGATCTCATGGAGGAGAGATCCATATATAGATGTTTGGAGAGAGGATGAGTCAGCTTGAGATCTGACTAGTGTCCTCTCCCTCTGTCAGTTCTTGATTCCACTTGGAGGTTCTTGCTTCCACTTGGAGATTTGGAACCTCTTACTCATCACCAATCGAATTCCCTGAGGCAAGTGTCATTTTGGAAGCTTCCTGGGTTTTGACACCTTGAGAAATGAGCCTGCCACATGTCCATTCTCGTTCAGCGCAGGTAGCCAGTGTTCCCTTTGACATTCAATGCAGGTAGCCAGTGTTGGCTTTGACATTCAGCGCAAACAGCTAGTGTAGCCACTGAAATGATCCTGAATTGACTTGTTTTTGAGCAGTTTATGGTGGAGAACTTCTGTGAATTGTTGTGGTTTGTTAGCCTTGTTCCTCTAGGGGTAGGAACAACATGTTTAGGGACTTTGGATCCCTTAGATTATGGACATTTCATGCTCAATGTTGTAAGGCACAAAAATGTCTATAACACTACCCTCCCACGATTCCAGGTTTGGAGGTTACACAGTGGGAAATAATCCACCCCTCCTTACAACTAGGGTCAAAACCCTAGTATGGACCACACTACAGCGCTGGTTGGACTTGTCATCGAATAATCCCGTCAGGTAGTCTTGCCACCTGTCATTTACATTTTATCCATGTCATAAGAGTGCATATCAAGTAGATACCAAATGTAATAGAAAAATGTACATCATACCTTTCCTCATTAGATGTCTCGACCTTCCCCAATGGAATAGCAGATCTTGGTTATCATATGGTTCTTTCTAATCTACAGGTTAGTATAACAACAAAATAGATTAGATACATCATCTCATGTTATTAAGTCTAGTATCCACGTGTCAATTTTGTAGTTCATACTGGAAATAAATCTTACATTAGATAAATCATAATTTCACTAAGTCATTCATTAGATAAATCATATCCACTTAAGCCATACATGAAACAACAATAACTCTGATAAGTCATGCACTAGATAAATCATAACCAAGTAATTCATACATTAGGTCATACATCAAGCATTTCAATCACCGATACCTAATCCATCTAATGCTTTATATACGTAGTTTCACTTGTTCAACTAAATGCATCAATATTACATAGCATTCATAAATAAATAACATGGAACTACAAATAGAGCCTTGACATAGGTAGCTATTTGAGTCAAAATGGACATCATAAATGGTCAAAAGTGAGGGGTAATTGCGACATACAGCCTCTGCATCCTCCCAGATAATAGATCTTGGTTTAGACTTGTCCCCTTTGTATCTTAACTTGGTCCACTGAGTGATGCCTGAGCCATCGAGCCTTATGGTATAATATGCATATTGGTTTGATCATTGTGGTTCCTACGTCTGAGACCTATAATTCCCTCCAGTCGAGTTTGTGGGATTCATCAGAAACATAATGCTATAGGACAAATACATAAAAACATAATGAGTTTTATGCAAGTGGGGTGGTAGTACAAGACAATAGGAAATTGGTCCAATTTTTCTCTTTGATTCTAAAAGATCTTATAGATCGATGTGGTAACTTCACACATTTCTCAAATTGAATAGGAATAGAATAGGTGCTTGCATAGTCTTCCAGTGCATAATGGTAGACATTTGTATAGATTGCATTCCCCCTTTTTTTCTATAAATCTTTGTTTGTGGGTCACACAATAAGGAAAGAGATTGTGTCATCACTGATGCCCTGGGCTATGTTCCGGGCACTGGAAAAGATGCGTCCCTTTGTAGGAAGGAATGGAGAATTTAATCATCTTTCTTTACCCTATCTTCAAATAATAGTTTGTTCTACTTGTTTGATGTCTTCAAAAGTTGGGAGGTACACATCCCCTATAACAATGTCAAAAAACTTTAGGGACGATCCAGGGTTTGAAATACTTCACTCAAAATCCGCCTAGAAACTTGTCAACAAGTCGAATCTAATCACATACACTTCTGACCACTCTTAGAACCCTTCAACTCTTCAAAGGCAGTGTTGGATTTGCTTTTGGTATTTTCTAATCTATTATCGGTAAAATGTTAAAATTAACAATCTACTTAAAAAAATAAATACCACTATCTTCCATCTTCATACATTTAAGAGCTAAAACATCAATTGAATATTTGTGAAAACTTTGATGAAAACATTGAAATTAAAGCGAACCCAAGGGGTGGGTTCTTCAATCATGATATGGGCTGCTCCAATTAACGATCAACCCAATGCATCTACAAAAGACAACTTTATCGACACTCAGATTGTTCTAAGCCATAAAAATATGTATCCAACAGTTTCCTTCCTTGCTTCTATGGTGAAAGGTAAGGTTAAACGGTATAGAATGTTCAAAAGAAAATAAATAAACTCCTTGAATTCTATAGGCCAAAACACTCATTTTTAGATGCAAATATGCCTTTATAAGCACATACTAGGAAAGAAAATAAACAAACTCGTGAAACTATGCAACAGGTGGAAAAAATAGATAAAAGTCTCTAACTTCCAAACCAACTATCCAAGATGATGCACATAATTTAGATTTTTAAATTTTAAACCAGAAATGAAGACATGGTTTTCAAATTTAAAACCAGAAACGAAGACATAATTTTCAAATTCCAAAATAAAAATTTGAAATATCTAAATTATACCAAATTTTGTGTTTCACATTAGGAAGCAATATCTACACTATACAAATTTGTATTTCACAATAAACGGCAACCCCATTTCATTTTTAAAATTCATTCCTCATTAAGATGTAAGTAGTAGGAGGAGTTACCTGGGGTTATCTCAGGTGGTTAGGTGGAACAATTATTATCCTTCTTACCCAGGTTCAAATTCCACATTGTGACATGATGCTTTCATGAGCCATTTGTTGACTACCATGATTATCATGAAATTAATCTAGTTTACCCTAGTTACCATTCTCCGAATGAAGGTAAGTGCCCGGTGCATTTCTTTAGGATATATATATATATATATATATATATATATATATATATATATATATATATATATATATATATTTCAAGCAAGGGAAAAAAAAGGACAATTCAAAGCTGCAGTGTGTACCCTGGCCCAAGGGGTTGTACAGAAACAGATTCAATGAATCAAAATAGAAAAATTGCACAGAAGTACAGGAATAGAATGAGAATACAAATAATTAATGTTCTTAGGCAGAGAGACCATCATACAATAATTGCATGCTCTGCTATCTATATAAAACTAAATGATATAATGTACAATTTCATCAACTCCAAAGAGATGAATCAAAGAATTAAAAGGGTGGGATAGATTAGAGAGACAAAAATAAAACCTGGAAAAGTAGATGAAAGTTTCCAGGACATTCTTTCACAACCTCCTGCTCAATGGTTCCACCAAATATAGCTGCCATGGGATACAACACTCCACTAAAACCACTTGCAAAATATTCGAATACATTATAGTCAACAACATTAACATCCATCTTAACCCGCAAGCTATCATTTTAAAACCTTTGCCACATCAATGACATATTGGCATCTTCCCAAGATGAGAAATGGAACACCCAAATTTATGAACAAATTTATCTGGGGTTTAGACAACCAAGCATACAAGGGGAGGGCAATCAAACATGGAGAATCATTGAGAAGAAGTTTGCTAGGACCTTCAAGTGCATGAAACTTTAAGAGCTTGGATTTCTTTTCCTAAGCGATTATGCCACCCATCTCATAGCATCCAAAATTTAGTGGTATCTTCATGGACGTGGAAAGAATATGGTCTTCCAGTCTCCGCCTTTCTTGGCTTCCCATCACTGAATTCATTCATAACTTTAACTTCAGAGAAAACAACAAAATCACCATCCTTGAAATGGAGCCTTTCATCATCAACCACACATGACACAAGAGTAGGATTGTAGTTAGAATAGAAGAAATGATGCCCATCTGTGCTTCCATAGCATTCACATCAACCACATTAAGCTCTATCCCAAGGTCACAAAACATACTGCCAAACAGTCCCCGAACATTGGATTTGATTAGAGCAATTGATGGTTTATGATTATGATAGAAATCGTTTGTATTCAACTGCTTTCTCGACACCTATGTCTCTGAACACTGTCCCCTGCAATTGCATGGAATATGGAATCCATTACCACTTGGAAGTTCCATCATTTCCTAGGAAATTAGGCATCAACGAAATTGCCTGGCAACAAAAGAGGTGTTGCTGTCATATCTTAGATTTAGCAGAAACTGAAACTGCAACACCAACATTTAATTTCTGCAACTTATTACAGCAAGCAACTGCCTCGTTTTTGCCAATATTAGGTTTAGTAAAATAGAGAATTGGCATAAAAGTCCTACCTTTCAACATTTGATTGGTCATGAAAAGTCACTGATTCTGCTCCTGCTAGTATCACATTGTTGACCATTTCAACCCCGAGGCCTTGAAGGCCAGAGATGAGAACATTTGCACTGGCTTGGCATCTGATAGCCCCCCCTTCCATAAACTGCCAGATGTCTGTTGTGCAAACCTTCGTCTATGTATTTGCTTTCGTACATGATCAGAAGGAATTGAGTTTGTGCTACCTCCACTAGAAGACATCATGTTAATTATGTTTGTGTTCTTCACTCAAGATAAGATGATCCATTATTACCACCTCAAAGCACTATCTATTCTTATCTTGATCTAACGAGGCCAAGGACAAGGACAAAGGATGTACTTTCTTATTTGAGGTCCCCTCTACCATAATATATAGTTGTTCAATATATCATGGCATACAACCCATTCCTCTATAGTCATGACATCATGAACTACTCAATTAATTATACATTATGATGACTAGTCATAGTCATTCCTACTCATTGTGTGTCTGCCTCACCTTTCAAACAATTTATTTTCCTAAGGCCAACCTTAAACTACCTCACAAATTTTTTTGTGTTTGCAAACTAATATGATCCTCATTCCCATCTCAACCTTCTTGAAAATATCTTCACACTATAAGGGAAAAGCCAATCAAAGTGGCATGTAGCAAGTCAGCTCTCTTGCTTCATTATTACAAGTCTCATCCAATCTCTTGTTTGAATTGTCATACAAAGTCTCTGAATATTTGATCATCATCATCATTACTACTACTACTACTACTACTATTATTATTATTATTATTATTATTATTATTATTATTATTTAATGTTTTTTTTTTGGGTGAGAACCATGTTATATTAGCTAGTAGCTTGTTATCTATGAAACTTCTAATGTCTATTGTTCTAAATTTGATGTGGTGGGATGAATCCAAACTTTTCTTCATCTAGAAAATGGTGTCATTTTGCATGGTTTTGCTCACTCTCATTATAGTAGTGTTGGTGTTGCTTGTTGTAGCCTCTTTCAATAGCCTCACAGTACCTTGGTCATTGATTCATCACTTTGTTTCTAACTTTGCTTCCTTTCTAGCATCATCTACAAAGATAATATTGTGCATCTCTATTTTGTTCCTTATATATTACTTTAGTTCAAGCATGTTTCATTGTTTCAATTTCTCAAATGTTAAACCAAGTATTCGTGTTACCGAAATACCATTCACAGGTATACCCATCCACATTGCCCTTCTAGCATAACCTAGTTAATTTAGCAAACCCTCCTTAAATAATTCATTTTTTTTTACTGCACCCCACTTAACAAATACATTAATTGTTTGGGATTTCCACATCAACCAATCTTATGCAAGCCATCGAAATGCATGGAACCAACAACTGGGCTGAACTTCAAGTGTTGGATCTACTTCTTAGATTGGTAGTGGATGGTTATTTAGATAGATTACAGGTTTTGGGAGATTCCAAACTTATCACTGATTGGATGTGTGCCACTGTAACTTTCATAAATCTAGGGTTTCAAGATTTGTTGGATCAGGTACACTCCCAGAATCCAGGGAGATTCTCTGGATTATGTCTCTTTCAGGCACATAAGTTGTGAATGAATACAGTGGTAGCTATGCAATCCAAATCTGGAGTTGATGCGCAGTTAGGGATGTTGAAACTATAGGAGATAAAAGATAGTGTGCATACTGAGTAGAATAAAGGGAAAGAAAACACAGAACTAGATGCAAAATCTGTAGTTGAGCAGACGTCAAAAGAGAAGGGATTTCTGATAAAAAAAGAATGATGAAAAGAGCATGAATTGTCAAGGAGATCAGAATAAGAAAAGTTTTGACGCTAAAATTGATGACTCAACACCCCAAAGTGGTCCATTTTCTATTCAGCCTCCTACGATTATTGTTAAAGAAGCTTTGAAGCATTATCTGGGTTGGATGATTCAACTCAAATGGCAGTAACAATTGTGTTTGGTGTAATAGAAAATATGATTGAACACTTGGAGAAAGAAAATCAACATAAGCCAGAAGACAAGAAACCCATTAGAAATCAGAATCAAGATCAGGACCATTCATCACCTCAAGAGGGATCTCCTGAGAGTGATAAAGGAAATGGATTAGGAAAGCAGGAACAAGTTCCAACAGTTTCTTCAAATTTGTTTGTTAGTTTAGTTAACACAATGAAATTTATTGATGTTGCTGAGAAATCAGGTGACACCAGAAAAAGAAGCATTCTTTCATCTTCTTTCTAAAATAGGGAGCATTCATTACCTCCTCACTAAACAATGTAAATTATACTCTTCTTTCTAAAATAGGGAGCATTCATTACCTCCTCACTAAACAATGAAAATTATACTACTTTCACCTTGGGTAAGGAACATTCCTTACCATCTTACTAAGCAATGAAGGTTATATTACTTTCTCAACTTGGTGGATAACTCATACTTGAAGATCAAAAGTTCCTTGGGTGATTGCTAGATTTTGGAAGAACTCCAAAGTAAAGCGAGTAACAGCAGCAGAAGAAACGAAAAGAAAGGAAACATGGCACAAGCAGTGATGGTTGCACGCTTACAGACAAATTCACTTCTATACTCGTTGACAAAATCTTCCAAGAGGTATTGTTGGTTACTACTTTTGGAGACGATTTTCAATCTCTTTGTGACGAGCTTAATACTCTTAAAATTGCGTTGACAGATGTTGAGCTATTGAAGGATGTCCAAGAGGGACAGATCTCTAGTTCAATGTCAAATTGGTTACGCAAAGTTCAGAAGGTTCTCATTGAAGCTGAGTACATTGTGGAGGAATGCATTGCTGCTACAAATCGCAAATTTCGTAACCCCATTTTCCGCTATACAATGGGCAACAAGATTAGGGGTTTGAAGGAGAAAATAAGTAACATGGAATGGAGTCGCAAGAAATTCAAGAATTTTGAGTCCATGCTCGTTATGAATGATCATCCTAAGAAATCCAATAAATCAGAAGACAAGGTACATCCATGGATTGTGTTACAGAGACATACATAGTAGGGATGGAAAAAGATATTAGTGAAATTACTAATCTTGTATTGCAAAAAGGCAATCCTCAAATCATTGCCATTGTGGGCATGGGAGGGTCAGGAAAAAATATTCTACTACAACATGTTTTCAGGAATGAAAAGGTCAATCAAGAAGGGTTCGATTATCGAGTCTGGTTGTCAGTATCTCATAAATTTGAATATCCATCGCTGCTCTCAGAAATATGCAAGAAGGTCAAACTCTTCGATCAAGACCAAGATTCTGGAAGGAAGAAATGATGAAAGTGAGCTCAAAGCAGCGATTGAAAAACATTTAAAGGGCAAATATTGTCTATTTGCTATCGATGATGTGTGGGAGGATTTTGTTTTGGAAAAGACTGGATTGACCTTGTCCAGCGAAAATAAGATTGTGATCACTACACGTCATCACAGTGTGGCCGCAAGTTACTGTTATGTGCACATGTTGAATCGATTATCTGATGAAAACAACTGGAAACTGTTTTACTATCATGCCTTCCCAGACACAAAAAATCACAGCCCTCCAATAGCGTAGCTTAAGGTAGTCACTCAAAAAATTAAAGAAAATGTTGTGGAGTACCATTGGCCCTAAAAACAGTAGGACATTATATGGCGATATCTAGAAAGACGATTTCTGATGATAAGGAATGGAGGATGATTCCTAATGACTGGGAATTGACACTGAAGCATCTAGAAACAGAGCATCTACAATCAAAGGCCATGAGTGGCATTATGCCTTGTTTGATGTTGAGTTACGAAGCTTTGCCATATCATTTGAAGCCTTGTTTTCTGTATTTTTCAGCCTTTCCTAAAAATACTGAAATTCAAGCAGAGAATTTAGTGTATGCTTGGATTAGTGAAGGATTTGTTTCAACCAGGGAAGATGCATATGCCGTAGGACGTTCCTACTTAAATGAACTTATTGATCGATGTTTAATCGAAGGCTCAGAATTTAGTGGGAATGGGCAAGTAAAGAGTTGCAAAATACATGATTTTTTGCATGATTTGGCTGATTCCATCCATCAACCTACATGTTTCTTCAAGCCAGGAGGAAAATTGGTTAAACTACCAGTGCAACAGTGCTGGAAAGTGTATAGAATTTCATTGATGAAAAACAATATATTGGAAATCAAGGAGGCCTTCAGGGATCAAAGGATTTGTACTTTGTTGCTATCTTACAATGTGAATCTTAGATCCATTTCTACAAGGTTTGTTAAGCATTTGAGTTATCTCAGTGTATTAGATTTAAGTATGACTTCTATCAAGTCATTGCCTAAATCTATTGGGAAATTAAATCATCTAATTTTTTTTTTTGAATTTGTCCAGTACAAATATTGAGAAGCTGCCTCATTCATTGAAAAATCTTACGCGCCTACTCTTTTAGATGTCAGTGATCGCAACGAGCTAAAAATGTTGCATCCAGGGATAGGTAAGCACCAGTCTATGCTACATCTGAATGTCGAAAGTTAAATTTGTTCTTTTTGAAATGGCTGCCTATAGGTATATCAAAGCTCGTCTCTTTGCAGACGTTGAAAGGCGTTCAATTGGAATCCAAAAATGCCAAGGCCTTGCAGTTAAGGGATCTCAAAGGATTGACCCTCCTAGAACAACTATCATTAAATGTCGATTCTGATCAGTGGACTGTTAATGATCCTTCAACTTCATCAGAGGTGTGAGGATCCACAGATTCTTTGGCACAATCTAAATCACACGATAACCTAGTTCCAGAGTAAGTTGTCTGCCAGGGACTTGGAACATTATCAACACAACCATCTCCTTCAATTGCAGGACTATCATTATAATTAACCTTGACAACAAACCCAACCACTGGTATGTAATGTAAGTCTCCATGAAACATTCACATATGCCATAAACATAATTTAGAGTTTAGTTAGCGCAGAAATAGACTTGTACAAAACTTTGTGAAGAAATCCACTCGACAGGAGCCACAACCGAGACGTTAGACCGGGGATATAATAATCCCACTTGAGGGGAGCGCGAGAACAAGCAACAATAAACAAGAAATGAAATCAGCACCGACATGGATTCACTGCTGAGAGGAGAGATATGGGCCGACCACAGCCGACACTAACAAAGAATCCACCCCAAAAGCCCTAGTTGCAGAAATGCAGACAATATGAGTCTGCCCAGAGAAGGCATGAGAATGCAAGAATATTGTTTTTGTCAATAAGCAGAGCAGAACCTCCATTAAAAAAAACGCTATCTTCTGCGATTTTGCCATAGACGCCGAAGAATAGAATCTCTAACGAAGACACAATTCCCAGGCAGCGAGTAAATCTGGTCATCTCAGACAGACAGAGCCACCCACTGTTTTCAGTAAAATACGTTACAGGTACAGACAAGTGTGATATTTAGGGGCAGCCATGGCTACATCTCAGGTTGTAGACTATTATGCTTACAAAGACCCCATGTGGCAGAATATCCAGCTCCTCCGGGAATGGAAATAGACGGGACTATTCTAAAATCAATAGAAGGTCTATTTCATTTAATAATTCAATTTATTTTGGTTTTTAATATAATTAAATTTGTTTGAAATATATATTTTTTTTTCTAGTAGGTAGGCTTCAAGGTCCAGATTTTGAATCTGGGCTCTGATACCACGTGTAGAACTCCATCCTAGGGTCCTTTACCAGATTTATATTCTCTAATTTTAAATGCAATAAAAGGGCAATAATTTATTTTCTTACAAGACATGTAAACGATGATAATTTACAAATTAAATCTAATTCTTATAATTTAAATAGTGAACATTTCATTTCAATCACTTACATGAGTAATCTATGGATAGAGGAATACCTGTACCGATAGTTCGGTGGAGTTGTTGATCTTGCTGGAACGCTCCTCTTGACTACCAACTTGATTTACCTCCCAGTCAATTAAGAAGTATTCCTAGTCCAGGAAACCTCCACAGATTCCCTAACCCTCTGAGCCCAGGTCCAACCAGATGTAGTGTATCCAAGATAAAACAATACTTCCTCAAACAATTCCTCCAAAACCACAGCCAAACCAAAACCAAAAGCAAGACCAAGGGACCCCTCCTCCCCTCATCCTTCCCCTTTTATGCTTCCTCTTCTCCTCTCCACCTCAACCACCTCTTATTAATGTCATAACTACTCCCTCATCCTTACATTTGACTTCTCTTCTCCCAAGTAAACATGAGAAGACATTTGGAGATGTGATATGAATATAAAATTGGGTAATTAATTAGAGATGACCATGTCTTTTCCCAAGTAAATATTTTGGGGATGAGAGATGAATATATAAATTGGTAATTAATTGGAGGGGACCATGTTTTCTCGCAAGTAAATATAAGAGGACATTTTGGGGATGTGATATGATTATAAAATTGAGTAATTAATTGGAGAGGACCATGTCTTCTCCCAAGTAAATATGAGAGGACATTTTGGAGATATTTAAATTGAAATAATGGAAGTAGACCATATCCTATCCAAGATTAAATTTGAGAAGACAAGTTGGGAATTGAATAATAACAATAATAAATTTTATATCAGTAAATAAAATTTACAATTTCCCAAATGAAGGTATTCACCAATATTTCTTGATAATTATAAGTCAATATATTCAGGTAATTTAAACATTAAGAAAATTTGCATGATAAGATTAAGTGGGGCATTATAGAAACAAAAGTACATATGGATGCAAAAATGGAATATCTACTTCAATGACTGTCCAACAAATAGCAAGGAGCTAAAGGATTTTGTTATGGAGAAGTTTCATAAAAAGGTATGGGGAAAGGAGTTGGATAGAAAGAAGAAATATTACATTAAGAAATTCAACCCTACGTGTGATCTACAACAAAAAGAGTTCATTGGAGCTAGCATTTCGTGGAGGGCAAAGGTTCTTATTGCTCAATTAAGGACCAACTCACATCAACTTCGGTGTAAACCAGGACGTGGAAAATGCCTAAAGAAGCTTGGGAAGAACTAGCGTGTACATTCTGCATGTCTGGGGGTGTGGAATCGGAAAAGCATTTCATTTTGGAATGTGATGCATTCAAAGACATAAGAGAAAGTTATGAGAACATGTTAGCATCAGTTTCTTGGCATTATCTTTTTAGTGAGGGGATTGTTGGAAGGTTGGGCCAGCTCATCATCAATTTGAATCAAAAAAAGATTGAATTACAAAAAACCAAAAATAGGGAACTAATGGTCTCATAGACTATTTTAAGTTAGTAGACCTTAAAATATCATTTCATTTTATTTCAACAACATATGTAAAAATAAGATAAATAAGATAAGAACTGCAACGTATGGACATTAAAAGCCTGTACAATTTTGAATTGGACTTTTCAATTTCACGGATGTTAAATGCTGTACACTTTCACTGTCTAAAACCCTGTGCGTGGCCAAGGGAAAACCTGTGAGTGGCCAAGGTAAAAGCAATAATTCAAGGCCATAATTTATCGCTGTGCTCCACACCACACGGCGTAGGGAATCTTTGATTTTTTGCAGCGCAATGGACGCTTATGATTCAGTCACCAGTCAGCACATCCGATCCAGAAGAATTATTGTATGTGGCACACCAATTTCCTTTATAAAAAGAAATAAATAGCCATATATCTGCTCACAGAAGAAGGTTCAGGATGGTTAGGCAGATTGGTTCTTGATTTTGATCTGGGGTTGGCTTAGGTTTGGAATTTGTTTATAAGATTCCCTAGGGAATCCATATATCTGGTTAATGGAAGTAGAGTTAGGCATGTTGGATTTTGATTTTGATTTGGCTAAGGGTTTGTTTATTGGTCAATCCAAGAGCAGCCATATATCTTGTTACAGAAGGGTTAGCCAGGTTGGGTTTTACTTTTGTGTTGGAGTTGGCTAAGCTTAGAATTAAATAGAATTTGCTTATCACAGACACCCACAAGTTTTCTGAGCTATCTGTTAAGGTTGGACAGACACCCCTGTTATCTGTTACATGGTTGCACTGTTCAAAACTCGAATAAGAGTGTAGAGATTTTGAACTAGCTAATCTATTATATGTATCTTAAACAAACAAACACGTTCTTACCTTGCTCTGTTGGTTATCTGTTACCTGGTTGCGCAGTTAAATGATTATTACAGTTGTTTATTGGTTACCTGTTACTTCGATGCAGTGCAGAGATTAGCATGGCCTCGCTCTATATTTATTAGGCTCCCATGTTCTAATTGTGGCTGACGGTTCACCAATTACCTGTTTCACTGTTTATAATCAAGGCAAGAGTGTAACATAATTATGTTAACCCAAATATCTGTAATATATATTATTTTTATTATTCAATGTATGGTTGCTGTACATGGAGCAGTGGAGCCAGGGTCCAGCCTTAAGCCTTCCTTCTCAGGGCAACAAAAGTTTTGGAAATCCCCAAATGGCAACTTCAACTTTGGATTTCACCCTGTTGGGAATGATGGGTTACATGTTCTGGGCATTTCAATTAATGACACTATGGTGTGGACTGCAGGGGAGAATGGTGGTATCAGAGTGGCTGACAAAGCTTCCTTTGATTTCCAGATTGATGGCAACCTCGTTTTGCGCAGTGGACTCAATACCACGCTGTGGCAAACCAATACTGCGAACCAAAGCGTATCGTCTGCGGTCATGCAGGACGATGGCAATTTTGTAGTGAAGAATAGCACTTCCAACAGCGTTTGGGAGAGCTTTGCCAATCCTACTGATACCCTCTTGTTGAATCAAAGTTTCCATGTGGGACAGAACCTGCGCATGTATGATTATTCATTGACTCTGGAGCGCAGTGGGAATTTCACATTGAAATGGAAGAACAACATCACATACTGGAATCAGGGTTCCCCTAATGGCTCCAGAGCACTTTTGAGCAGTCAAGGGATTCTTACACTCTCCAATTCTTCTGGAAATAAGGTCTGGATGGCATACAGCAGCGATTACACTGATGCTTCGATCACATTGCGAAGGATCAAGCTCGAATCAGATGGGAATTTGAGGTCCTATGGGTGGGTTAAAAGCTCCAGAACATGGCAATTGGGCTGGAGCGCAGTAGAAGACCAATGCAAAGTGTATGGGTGGTGTGGGAACTATGGAGTGTGTGCTCACAATGACACAGCCTCGTACTGCACATGTCCATCTGCAGATTTCGCTCCCAAAGATCCCAGGGATTCGACACAAGGGTGCAGGAGAGTGCAGGACATTGAAGGGTGTAGTAACCAGAGCATGGCTGTATTGAACAATACTGAATTCTTCTCGTATCCTCCAGAATCAGAGTCAAAATCAGAGATATACAATTTGGGCATAACAGATTGTTGGCAGAACTGCCTCAGGAATCCTCTCTGTTTTGCATCTACACTCATGGCGGATGGTTCTGGCACTTGCCGTATGAAGACTGAGAATTTCTTAAGTGCCTATCAATCTGCGGCCATTCCAAGCACATCTTATGTAAAGGTATGTGGTCAAGGTCGTCCTCTGGCACCGCCACCCCCTGCAATTATGTTCTTGGAGTCAACCAAAGAATCTGCCATTCGAATTGTAGGGGCAGTTGTGGGACCTATTATTGCCTTGATTACTATAGAGATATGCATCTGGTTTATTTTCTGTAAAAATAATCCGAGGGTTAGATTTGGGCAGTTACCATCTCAATATACGCTTCTTGAATATGCCTCGGGGTCTCCAGTTCAGTTTTCCTACAAGCAGCTTCAGCACTCAACCAAGAATTTTATGGAAACGTTGGGCTCAGGAGGGTTTGGAACGGTGTACAAGGGAGAATTGCCCAACAAAACAATAGTCGCAGTAAAGCAGCTGGAAGGGATTGAACAAGGGGAGAGGCAATTCCGTATGGAGGTGTCAAACATCAGCAGTACTCATCACTTGAACTTGGTTAGGCTAATCGGATTTTGCTCAGAAGGCCGCCATAGATTACTGGTTTATGAATTCATGAAAAATTCTTCTCTGGACACATTCCTGTTTTCTTCTTCAGAGCAATCCAGGATGCTAGATTGGGATAAGCGGTTCGGTATAGCCCTTGGAACTGCAAGGGGCATCGCCTACTTGCATGAAGAGTGCAGAGATTGCAATCTTCACTGCGATATTAAACCTGAGAACATACTCCTAGATGATAATTTCAGTGCAAAGGTTTCTGACTTTGGACTCTCCAGGCTCATCAATCACAAAGGTCATCGCAAGCGTGCATTGACTAGTGTTAGGGGCACCAGAGGATACTTGGCTCCAGAGTGTCTTGCCAATTTACCCATCACTACCAAGTCTGATGTTTTTAGTTATGGCATGGTTTTGCTGGAGATCATAAGCGGTAAAAGGAATTTTGATACCTTGACATCAAGGAGAAAGAAATTCTCACTGTGGGCGTTTGAGGAATTTGAAAGTGGAAACTTCCTAAACATTACAGATGAAAAACTTGGTAGAAATATGAATATTGATGAGGTACACAGGGCAGTTCAAGTTAGCTTTTGGTGTCTCCAGGAGCACCCCTCACAGCGGCCAACAATGGGGAAAGTTGTCCAGATGCTGGAGGGGGTTTTTCCTATTGACAAACCACCTGCTCCTAAATCTTTGGAAACCTTTGAAAGCAGTACCAGCGGCAGTACTAGCGAAATGGCAATCTCAGTGCTTGCAACACCCTGCCATCCAGTTTCTTCTATCTCCTCTGTGAATGCCACTTTGTCATCAGATGTGAATGCCACTCTGTCATCAGATCTCTGATAAAAATCCGGAACAGAGACTCTCCAGCCACAATTAGCCATGTTCTCCCGACCAGTTAAGTTGTATGACAAGACAGGTTCTATCTTCATTCCTGTCCAGTCTGATCAATAGAAGGATCACCATAACTTGGTTTCAGCTTAAAATTCAGGGGAAAGGAATTATTTTGCGAGTGTCAAAAGTGATATTATTTACAAATTTAAAATGATACTCGCTGCTATGCAATTTTCTTTTAGTCTGAAAGTTGCAACTATGGATCAAATTTGAAGGAAGATCCTCACTGTTGTGCTATCTTCAATTTATTATTTTTATATAATGTGGGATTACAGTTTCTAAAAATTGATAATATATATAAATATAAATATTTTAATTTTGAGTTTGACTAGTTTTTTTGGGTGGTGGTGGTGTGGTGGTATATTTTGTTATTATTTTTATAATTAGTGTAATTTTTTTTACATAATGGAAAATCTATCATAATTTAGTTGTCAAATCAGCAGCGAGGATAACCATCTCTAGTTGCTAACCGACCACGAATGCACGCTGACTCATCACCATTAACCATCTCTAGTTGCTAACAAATGCACGCCGACTCATCACCCTTATTCAAGGAAACCCACACCACCTGGAATAACCTGCTGGTAGTCCGTAAGGGGCAGGTTTTCACTCCTACAAGATGCCTCTTGGTCTTGGGCCGTTAACATGTGCTCTTACCCAAGCAGAAATAGTTTTAGGGAATTCCCCAGGCCCTAATTAATGTAAATTTATTTCAACTTTAAATTCTTAAAAGATCAAATATATATATATTTTTTTAGAGTATAAATTTGAAAAAAATACTCTATATATCTAAAAATTTAACTTTTGATTACTTATTAAATTAGAGATTAAAATAAAATTATACTGATTTACACCACCTATATTACTATAAAATTATATTTTCCCTAAATCCCAATTTTAATTAAAGATTAAAATAGAATTACACTAATTTACACCACCTATTTTACTATAAAATTCTCTTTTTCCCTAAATTCCAATTTTCCTTATGGATTTCAGAAAGCAATTGCATTATTATTGGTTTAGATTTTGATAACCAATTGAATTATTATTTTTCCTGAATCCCGATTTTAATTATGGATTTTATAGCATTGTCATTTCTTCAAATTTTGATAACCAGTTGCATTATTTTTTAAATAAACTAATAATAAATTGCGTATATTTTTTATTTATGGAATGAATTGTATGATACATTTCAATTAATTACTGATTTTAGAAATCAGTTGCGTTACCATTGGTTTAGATTTTGATAACCAGTTGCATTATTTTTTAAATAAATTAATAAAAAGTTGTGCATATGTTTGATTATGATATATTTCAATTTTCCCTTTTCATTGTGGGCAGCTTTTGAGTTGGTATACATTTTGATAGCCAGTTGCATTATTTTTTAAATAAATTAATAATAAGTTGTACATATGTTTGATTATGATATTCAATTTTCCCGTTTTTTGTTGGCAGCTTTTGAGCCCCGTTTTGTGTGAGATCAAATACTTTAAACTGTATTTTTATAAAATATTTTGTCAAACAAAAAGTTTTAAACTTATTATTTAATCACTTTTTTTTTTGGCATTGACAAGGGGCAGCCTCGTGGCTCGCAACTAGTGTTGCACGGGGTTGACTCGTGTTGCACGGGGTCGATTTTGACCACTAACTTTATAACCACTAGGAGTTGGGTCCGCCTCTCTCTATAGAGCTGGGTTAGTCCAGATGAATTGAACTCGTGACCTTCAGTACAGAGCCCGTCTTTCTAACGAACTTCACGGTAGTGTGATTACCAACTCGCCTACCCGGTGAAGCTCTATTATTTAATCCTTTCATTTTAACCGTTTTATTTCTTTTCTACATGAGCACATTATTATTTATGCAAATTTTCTTTCCCCTCGTAAATTTCATATCTTTTATATTATAACATGACTTTAACATCCCATTTTATTATTTTATTATTTAATCATTTAGTTTTAATTCCTTTATACATGAGCACATTATTATTTATACAACATTTTTCCCCTCGCAAATTTCATATCTTTTATATTGTTATATTTCACATGACTTTAACATCACATTTTATTCTTTTAAACTGCACATTTTATTATTTTATTATTTAATCATTTAAAGGTTACCATACTTTATAGGAAAGAGACATATTAGCGAATTATTATTTATACAAATTCTCTTTCTTTTTACAAATTCCATATCTTCTATGTTATGATATTTCACATGACTTAGAATGTGGGAGCACCCACATCACAACAATTGTAGAGGAGGCATCGACTATATGGCTCTGATGAGCTTTTAGAGACTAAGCCATTATCATTCGACAAAGCTATAGAGCAACCAATATGGATTGATGCTATGGTAGAGGACTATGATTCCATTGTCAGAAACAATGTTTGGGAAGTGGTCCCAAGACCAACAGACAAATCAATGGTTGGTTCGAGATGGCTTTACAATGTAAAGAATGCAGCAAACAAAAGCATAGAGAAACACAAAGCCATATTTGTGGCCAAGAAGTTCTCTAAGGTTGATGGAGTTAACTATGAGGAGAACTTTGCTTCAGTAGCAAGGTACTCACCCATCAAGTCAATTCTCGCACTATTAGCGCAGATGAGGTGGAAGATTCACTAGATGGATGTGAAGACAACATTCCTCAATGGAGTTATTAAGGAGGAGGTGTATATTGAGCAACTAGAGGGGTTTGAAACCTTTGACAAAGAGTCACATGTGTGCAAACTCAAGCGAGTGTCGTATGGACTCTAGTAAGCACCCCATGCTTGGTACACTGGGATCAATAGCTATCTCACTGGTTTGGACTTCACTAAAAGTGAAGCAGATGCAAACCTCTATCATATTTTGGTATATGGTAAATAATTTATCTTTGTTTTATATGTTGATGATTTGATCCTTACTGGTGATGAGAAGTTGATCAGATCTTGCAAGGAGGACCTTGCAAGAGAGTTCAAGATGAAGGACATGGGCCTCATGCACCACTTCCTTGGATTGCAAGTATGGAAAGGTGAGGGGGAGCTGTTTGCCTCTAAGGAAATTATGCCAACAAGATACTTCAGAGGTTCTGCATGGACAAGTGCAAACCCATGGAGACTCCTTTAGCAGGAAACTGGAGGAAAGAGGATGCTACTTCAGGTGAAGTAGTGGAGGCTACCATTTACAGGTAGCTTGTGGGTTCACTTATGTATTTCGTGAACACACGACCAACCATGTGTTATGCAGTTAACCATCTTAGTCAAGCAATGGTTAAGTCAACCAAATTGTATTGGAAGACAACAAAGCATGTGTTGAGATACCTCAGAGGCACTATTCAGTTTGGTCTTTGGTACAGACAGACAAAGGCAGTGAAGCTGCAAGGATTCACAAATGTAGATTAGGTGGGGAATCCATGAGACGAGAAGAAAACACAATGAGGAATTTTCAGTGTTCGGTCAACAATGGTTTCTTGGTACAACAGGAAGCAAAGATATGTGGCACTCAGCTCAACAGAAGTAGAGTACATGGTTGCAAGTCAAGCAACATGTGAGGCAATCTAGATGAGAAAGATTCTTGTTGGGCTATTTGGTCAGATGATGGTTCCTACTATGATTTAATGTGAAAATGAAAGTTGTATCAAACTCTATGAGAATCTTGTATTTCATGATCGATCCAAGCATATTGATATCTAGTATCACCATCTACGAGTTTGTGTTCGGGGGCAGTTTATGTTGTTGCAGTGCATTCCGACAGAGGAATAAGATGAGAATATTTTGACAAAGGCTTTGTCAAGAGGCAAATTCAAGTTCCATAGATGCAGGATAGGGTTGGTTGATGATCCCTTTCTTACTGAGTGAGAGTGTTGAAAATGCAACAAAAAAATTCAGTTTTGACTTTGCCTTGGTCAAACTAGATTAAACTTTGAATTTTTATTTCAGCAGAATACTTGGAGGTAGTTAACTAAGGTGACATGACTCTTGTCACTCAGTTAAATCAGTAAACTCAAGTTGGAGACACTTGAGTTCAGTTCTACATGATTGATTGCTAATTTGTAGCAATCTGTTTCAGTTAATTTGAGTTATTGTCAGTTTAACTAGTTCTAACTGTCAGAAGAACTAGTGGAGATCAAGTTGTGGAAGTGGAACTTCAATCGCACTCAATGATCAACCAATTAATTACCGATCAATAAACCCAAAATAATTGTTGCATGCAGAGAATTCAAGTTACCTAGTTGAGATGGAGATTCCAAGGTAGTGCACTATTAGTTGTAGCATATTCCCATGTGTACAGGTGGTCATGCAGTCAGAGATTGACCTAAGACTATTGCGCAATTCCTTGGTGTGAAATTCTTAAAATTTAGGGGCAATTTCCCAAGGTAACAACACAAGGAAATAGGATTTTGGGAAGGCTTGAAATTGATTGTGTCAAAGATAAGTGTTTGATTTGGGACTCTGATTGGATAGCCTTCCCAAATGTTGATGAAGTCATTTTTAGCCATCAACATTTTTGGCGCTAGAAGGAGGGCCACATTAAATTTTTTCTTTAAAAATTTTGTGTTTTAAAAGTTTTATCTTTGTACAATGGCTCCTTCTAAGCAACATCTTTGGAGTTGCTTCACTGGAATTCCACTTGCCACCACTCCACTAAAGGTAGTAAATCTCTTTTCAAAGACAAAATTCAACGGTAAGAAGAATGTTTCTGCTTTTGATCATGTCCTTCAATTCATTTTAAATTGTAATAGTTTTGATGTTGATGAAGGTGTAGTGTGTAGGGTTTCTCTCACTTTGACAGGCTTAGCCAAAGATTGGTGTAAATCATCACCATTTGCGTCCATTCACACTTGGGACGAGTTTGTAAAATTTTTCCTACATGCTTTTCAAGATTATGACTACAAAAAGGTATGCGATCAACTTGAGGAACTTAATTGATTTGAAGGTGAGTCATTGGACGCTTTCCTTATTAGATTTAAATAAGTTTGTTTCCAATTTCAACTTGAAGATTTTCCTCCCGAGTTTCAACTACCAAGTTGGTTTAGAGAAATAGTTTCTCTTCCTTGCATTCTAAATCCATACAAAACAATTTCAAGCTTTAATGAGTCTTCTTCGACTTCTATTAACATGACTGAAAATTCACATTTGGAGGATGTGCATGCCAATAATGATGAAATCGTTTTAGCCATGTATGATAAATTCCTACAAATGGTGCATACTTCCTATAACGTTAATGAGCACTGTGATGCTCTCTCTCATGTTAATAATTCACAACCACAAATCTTGAAAGAATTGGACAATCAACTTCAAGAAGATGTCGACAACATGATTAAATAATCAGCTATCAATAGATCTAAAAGTCAATCAGAAACAAAATCAGAAAATCAGCAAACACAAACACAACTCGAAGATTCCAATAAAGGTCATTTTGCCACAAAATCTTCTTAATTTCTCATGTTTATCAATGACAAAATCTAAGGAAACCAAGCATAAATCTTCAAGAAAGTATGATCAGCCACATAAATGATTATGAAGTTGAAATTTGCATTGGAGAAAATGCACAAGAGTTTGCAAATAGAGAGATTTTCAGGTTTACTTCTTCTAATTCTTATTTCTCTCTTTATCTTGATCTTTTTGTTGATAGCAATAAATTTCCTCTTTACATAGATAATATTTTAGAGAATAGAGGAGATGACATAAATGTTACCAATTAGTTTTAATCAAGGCAAAGAGACATTTAATGATCATTATTTTAACAATGTTGAAAATGTGCTCCTTTTTTTTTCTTGTTCTGATACATCTTATGGAAATGATGGGAATACTGATCAAACTGATCAAGTCATTTATGATGATTATTTAGAGTTGGAGTATAATGAGTCATCTCAGTCCTTATCAATTCATTACACTCTTGATAATTCTTGTGTGTTTCAAAATGAAGTTTCTCCTTTTACTGACATTCCTATTGAAGGGATTCATTTTGAAATTCCTTCAAATCATAATGAATTTTCCATCCCGTTTATGATTTTGTTAGTCTTCAAGTTCCCACTCCTAGTCATAATCTTGAAACTCTTCCTCATTCACAAGTTTATGTCAGTAATTGTTCCAATTGAATTATTATGGCTAATTCTTGTGAAGAGAAAATCACCTCAAATGAGCCCCAATTGTGCTATAACATTAGCTATAAAACTAATGTGGATAATGATTTGATTTTGTTGTTTTTGATTCATTTTTAATGGTTATTTTCAGATATGTTTTCTTCTTTCATTTTGCAATTCTTGGATATCCTATGCTGGCATATTGAGCAATTAAGTCTCCCATACTAGTCAAGTGCATTTCCCAAGTGTGGAATGAAATTCAAAGCATTAGTCATGAACAACAAGAGCTTTTGATCTTCCAATTTCATTTGATGTTAATCTCTTATCAACTCGTTTTTCCTTTTAGAATACATATTCCACATGAATTAATACTTGTGAGTACATCAATACAATATGACCAACCATCTAATCCAATTAATGATCTTTTGAATTCTTCACTAATGTTCCATCCGTACTTTCAAGACCCAATTGAAAGTTGCTTGAAAGACTCAATTCAACATAATATTGCTAATATTATGTCTTATGTACATAGCACTAATGATTGCTCGACCTCTCTTTCATTTGACCTCTTCCAATCTCTACCAAATATTCATCGATATTTTATGACCCAATAGTGATTTGGTTGGAGGAAAATCTTTAAAAGAGGGTGATTATACATAAGCTTCGTTTTGTAAATATGTTAGCAACATATATACATGTTGCATTCAGAGTTATTTTTGTTATCTTAATTATATCCATACTTTTATTACTGATTTTGATGTGTACATACATGTAGAAAATAAAGTGCTTGAATGGTTATACTAGAAGTATGACTATACCTAGTCATATTTTCCCTCATACAATTAGATTAGGATTAGAAATAGGATAGTTTTAATTTAGAATGTTTTTTCTTTTCTTTTTATTCTAAGAATGCAGGTAGAAGAATAAAGCGAGCAACTAACCTTTTCCTAGTCACAAACATGTTTAGGGAGATATTTCCTTTCTCATCAGAAATTTTATTTTTAGGCTTTGTATAAGTGTTTTGCTCTATATTTATTTTTCTTTGCAAATTTACAAGATGAATCATGATGATATTTCACTTTTTGTTGCAGCTGAAATAAAGTGCTCGGCTCCTGTTTTTTTTTTATTTTCCGTGGACCTTTAACTTCTCAAGTTTCAAATGATCAATCAACGAAAGGGCTTGAAAGCAAAGGAAAACCACAAAGGAATCTTGCAGTAGTTGTAAAAACACTCTTTTCCATGGCCATACCTTTTCACTTTATAGAATCTTACAGTTGTTAAAACCATGCTGAATCAAACCTCTACAACACACTATTAATCATGTGTCTTCTCTTTAATTGCGCCCTTTCATGAATTCAGGGATGATTAAGTGCCTACAAGTTTATCTAATTAACATACTGAATGCACATGTGGCTTTATTGTTGTGATTTTACTGGGCATTCATTCTTTGTTTTCCATGTGAGCTTGGAGCCATCTCAAATAGGTTGTCTTTGAAGCATTCCTTCTAGGATAACATGTATAGTTGGGCCCCTTTTTTTGCCTTCACTCCATCCTTCCACATATTTCATTCTACTCTGCTACCCAGAATCCTGTAACCTCTTTAAATCTAATTCCAAAAGCTTCCGAGCATGCAAGCTCTAGGCTTCACATCGTCATGAGTTTCGATTTACGTGCATTAATAGTTTGGCCCCCACTCCTGCATATTACCACACTATTTTATGGGGATTGGCCCCACTCATCTTTAATAGGCCGTGAACCCGAAAGCCTGTAACTTTTTCCAAATTCCAATTCATAATATCCTCACGGAATCTGGGCTCTAGGTAGTCCTCTCTCTTCTCTACTGAGCCCTGACCTTCCTATTTACAAATTCATTGAACTTCTGGGCACTTGACCACTATGATGACGTCATACATTATTACCCCACGCATATTTATGAAACTCCGAAACCACTTATGTTCTCTTTCCCAAATTCTCGCTCGCTTAAGTGATTTTGGAATTGTATTTTATTTAAACTCCGGGACCTGGGCACTTTCATGTAATGTTAGGAGATGGGTCTCGCTACTATCACACCTGCTCATCCAGATACCCGCTGGCCTGGAAGATTTCAGAAATGAATTTTCCTAAATATTGGGTTCCCGACATTTTCATATCATAATATGAGATGGGTCTTGCCTTGTCTTATCAGTTAGCTTGTCCCTATTAAGCCCATAAGTATTTCTAAATTCATTTTTTCTGGACAAGTCAGCCATATCATCCTCCGAGCAAGCTTAGATGGGTCCCACTACTATTTTTCCTGCTCTTAAATAAATCATGTAATTTCCTTTCAACAATTTCATGTTCCTCCTATGCTCCATTCATCCAACATGATATTGATGTACATAATGTTTACCGACTTATGCTATTTTTCAAATCAAAATCTACTATTTTTCATTCCAGAGCAGCTACTATGTGATGCAGTAAATTGATGAGCACACCCAAAATTTTGCAAAGGTAGTTTATATAGTTATTCTTTATAGGAATTTTGGGGGATTATCTCGTGAATTGATTACATATATGCTCATCCACTCTAATGCCCATTATGAAAAGATTGAAATCCAAGTTCTCTCTCTATATTTATATGAACCATTACATCGGTTGGGATTTTGGATTGATCTCTTGGGGATTTTATGGATATTTAGAGTATGATATAAAATCAAAAGTGACAAGAGGAATAATTGTTGCTGCAATTCATAACCAAACACAATTTCGATTTTGTTTCTGATGATTAGTTTATTTTTAGTTCCTTGAACATGAATCATTATTCTTTAAGCTTGATGGTCACTCTAGTCTAGATTTAATAAGTGACAGTCTTGGACAAATGAAATCTTCATTAAAATGCAACTTATTCATGTTGTTAATCTCAATTTAAAGAAGAAGTTACCTTTTTGAAGAAAATCATTATCTTTCAAGTAAATCTTAGTGAAATTCCTCAAGATAAGTTTCATATGCTCATCATCATTTGCTATTTTTTTCTTTATGTTTTATATTTTCTTTTAATGTTTGTTAATCTAAAGCTATGTTTTTTCGTATCTTCAAGAATCCCTTTGAAAACTTTACACCCCCGCTTGCTCATATTTGGAATTCACTCTCCTCATTTTGCTTGCCTTTGAGCTTTGGAAAAGCAGTTATGATGTCGATCAAATTGCAAATCAACTAAATTGGGAAGTATTTAAACCTCTAATTTGTTTTAGAAAGCCTTAGTATTTTTATTAGAAAATCGTTACAAGGTTTCCAAGCAGCGTCAGTTTCAAAACAAGAAAATTTTCAAAGGGAGAAACTTCTTATTTGGCTTCACTTTCTATCATAACTGCTATCTAGAGTTAGAATTTTTGTTTGAATAAAAGTCTAATTAATTTCAACTTTGCAAGACAACTTAACAATATATAAACTTAAGAAAAACTTAAATTCTATCCCTCCTACTTGTTCTTTTGTTTGAGACATTATTCATGAAATTTCTTGTTGAGGTTTTCTTTCGATTTCAAATTTTCATTCAACCTTTTTCATATGTTCCCAACCCTCGTACGTTCAATGACATAATTTTCAATTAGAAAACATTGTGTCGGGATTCAGTGCTCTATGATCTCGAGATTGAGATTCATCCAAGAAGTCAATAGATTCATTGGATGGGACATGATCAAAAGAGGGGAATAATGCCTCCTCCATCGCCTCAGAGAAACATGAGTTCAAGTCTGCTTCAATACCACCACATAGGGATTTTTTTTTGTATTTTGTTTCTTTTCTTTTCCTCTTATAAGGATCAGATTTATCCAATTTTCTACCTGCAGAGATTACCCCAATCTGTAAGAAATTTATCTTAATAGTCATTGGTTCTAGTCCCAATGACGAATTATGCGCTAAAGCCTTGAAATCAGTGTCAAGGGGAGAGGTCATTCAAATGGGAAGATTGATGGTAGATGGGTGATAATAATGTGTTTTTTCTAGCCTTCTGTCTTGTAGAGTCCTCACCTTTTTTCTTGCATTTTGTTGGCGTGATATTTAGATGATGAATTGTGATCTCAGAGCCCTTATTAATATTGAATCTAATATGGTCCTAAATAACTTCTTAGCACCAACTGTGGGGCCAATCTGAGCTTGGAGATCTTCACAAAGACTGGTCTGGCTTTGACTTTAAAAGGACAAAACAAATTGGATCGATCCCTACCTATTTTTCAAGCCTCATTGGAAGACGATTTTCGATTGTTGTCTATATGTCTACTCAATACCTCTCACCATTGTGGCAATTGTGACATTCCACAAGCAAGTGCCTAGAATTATGATAACCAAGGCACCGGTAAGGGCCTCGATAGTCAATTTATTGTATGATGGAGAAGGTGCCCCAAAATATGTCGATGGTAGCTGGAAGACCTCCAGAGAGGTCAAATTCAAACAAAAATCAAGCCATCATTTTGTCGACCAAACCCATGCATATTTCATCAATGTAATATAGATTTCCAATCCTACAAGTAATTTCCATGATTGTGCCCTTTGTCCATAATTCTATGGGAAGGCTTGGTAGTTTGGCCCATATAATTTTCCTTTTGGGCGACTTTGATACGGGATAAAAGCTAACTTTCCAACTTTGTAACATGAGAGAGCCTCTTCCTTTCACCCAAGGCATCACTGCAACCCAAACCATCTATTCACCATCACACTAACTTTGGATTTGTATCCAAGAAGGGAGGGCCAACCCTTTTGGACCAAGTCTTTTATTTGTGCTCCATTCATCCTCATGAATTCCCAGCAAACCATCCACATATGTTTCCTCAATATAACCATGTCCTCCTAGTAAATATTAACACTAAGAATAATATTTTGTACTTCATCTGTTGCCTTGGTCGACTTTTTATTTTTGCTTCTAGAGCTTATTTTATGAATGTTGGTCTTGGGGGGGGATCCCCGCTGGAAATGCATCTCCAGTCCTTTGTGACGAACCCACCTATCTTGATGTAGAAGCATCATTTGATTTGTTGTTCCAGTGTCTGGCAACCACCTCATTTTCAGCTGCCACAGTGACTTCAATATTTTTTTCCACATCAATGATGTCATCAATTAGATATGCTTGACCCATAATGTGTGATGCAATTAAATCGCTACACCAACCACCAACAGATTTGAAAATTTGAGCAATAAATTAATGGGGATGGGAAATATATTCCAAGCCCATTTAGTGGACATGCATGCATAGGGCCCGAAAACTAGGGCTAGTAATATTTTCTGATGTCGTGATCGTCACTCTCACCAACCAATAAGGTGCAAGCATCTAAAATTACGGCACTAGATTAACATTGGTTAGGGCATTTCCGACATTCTTTACTGAGATTTCTCAATTGTTTTGTGGGTCCAGAGAGAATTTAGATCATCTTAAAATGGAAACTTGATTGGAGGCTTCCAACCAATATACTTGCTATGGGCTCACCACCCTTCTTGGCACCAACAACAATTTGAAAAGTACTCTTCATTATATGTGCCATAGGTAACTCAAAGAATTCAAAAGAATACATGCATTACTTGATTGGAGCCATTTTCACGGTGCTTAACACGTTGATGGCAAGAAAAAACCAGATTGTCAGATGACTGCCTGGGGATTTCTCCAAATCTGTTTAATTATACCATTCTCTTGACCTCATTAATATCAAGATACCCCAACATTCGAATCAGGTCCCATTTCACCAAACTCATTAATTTCCACTTAATGCAATCAATCACCCTTTACCACCCCTTGCCCTAGGAAACAACCAACTCCTGATATCGATGGAGAAACCATATTGCTTTGTCCATGTTTAAGAAGAAAAAGAACTAGAATCAATGTTGAACTAACTCAGTGATGATTCATTCATTTTGCCTGACCAATATGAAGAAAAGTGATATCCACTATATCTAGTGAGACAAAGCACTTTCTATTCAAAAGTCCCAATCATTATCATACATATTGAGTCCATCCACAATAGTTTGTACACTAACATAGGCTACATTTAAGTCATATGCCACTCCATTTGCACTTGAAGCTCCCATTGTTGCTACTAGTTTCACCACCAGCTCCGGTCAATCCCTTGTTGTTTGAGTCTTCCTCCTCACACATCAACTGTTGTAGAGTTTTGGAAGGTTGCATTGAGATATAAAATTTGTTGTAAACTTTACACTTTTTGGACTAAAATATTCCAAATTATTTGACCTTCTTTATATAAATCCTCTATGGGACCCTACCAGAATCATTTTATATAGTGTATTTTGGAGAAACCATCCATTTAGCCAAAAGGGACTTGCATATCTAACGAGATTTATGCCTTCTAAACTCTCTATAGTCAACTATAATTAGAAAAATCAAATAGAAAACAACAACCACTAACCCCACCAATTATAAGATTTTTAATATTGAAAACTGTCATTTTTTATTATTTTGTTATTATCAGGCATCCAAAGATCTTCAGGGAAGTGAGCTTACCACTTATACTTTTAGATGCGATCCCAAGAGATTCCATCTTAGCAACGACTACATCCCATCATCCCAACTACTTGTTTCTTTACCTTTCTGCACAACCAACTCTCCAACTGTATTGTATGCTCTCCATAGCCAACTCCCTAGAGTGTTTAATAATTGTTTGGGGGGTTTCCATTTTTGGAAGTGTTCACTATAGCCATCTGGTTGTCCTTCCCTTGCCATTTTCTGGTCCTCATTCTATAGTTGAAGAAATTTCAGGCCACACACCTTGCTGCACTTCACATTAATTCAGATTGCAATTGAGAACTTTCAATAGTTGAGGTGTAAACAGAACCCCAACTAATACCAATCACATGTAGCATATACAAAATTTCTTATTAATTTATGTACAAAATAATGCAACTGGTTATCAAAATCTAAATCATTGATAATGTAATTGATTTCTAAAATCCATAATTAAAATCAAGATTTCGGGAAAAAGAAGTTTTTTTTTTTTACACCTTAGAAGAGATGAAAATTTTATAGTAATATAGGTTGTTCAAATCATAAAAAAATATATTTTAATATCCAATTCATTAGGTAATCAAATATTATATTGAATAATTTTCCAATTTTGTACTCCGAAAAAGGAAAACTTTAATCCTTAAAGTTAAAATAATTTTAAACTAACTACTAAAATAATATTTAAAATATCTAATCCATTTTTTTATTAAAATTAACCATTATATTAACCTTAAAATTATATTTTAATAAAAATATCACACTCCAACAGTAATAAAATGAAAAAAATTTAAAATAACACAAAAAAATACCATCTTCAAAATTAAAATATTTACACTTATGTCATATTATTAGCTTTTTAGTAACTTAATTGCATTCGAAATAAACACTTACGTCAACATTTAGTAACTGTAATCCCACATGATATTAAAATAATAATATTAAGATAACATAGCAGTGAAGATAACAGTGAGGATCTTCCCTCAAATTTGATCCATAGTTGCAACCTCATAACAATGAGGGTTTGTAACAAATGACATTACTATATAATTTTAAATATGTAAATACCATATCACTTTTGACACTTAAAAATAATTCATTTTCCTTAAATTTTACGCTGAAACCAAGTTATGGTGATCCTTCTATTGATCATATTCAACAGGAATGAAGATAGAACCTCTCTTGTCATACAACTTAACTGGTCTGGATAAAATGACTAATTGCAGCTAGAGAGTCTCTGTTTTGGATTTTTGTCAGAGATCTGAAGACAGAGTGGCATTCACAGAGGACACAGAATAAAATGGATGACTGGGTGTTGCAAGCACTGAGATTTCCATTTCACTGGCACTGCCACTAGCACTGCTTTTAAAGGTTTCAGAATATGTAGGAAAAGGTGGTTTGTCACTAGAAAAAATTCCCTCCAGCATCTGGACAACTTTCCCCATACTTAGCCGCTGTGAGGGGTGATCCTGGATACATCAAAATCTAACTTCAAGTTCCATGTTTCCCTTTGCCACTAACACAATTTTATGTCTGTCAAAGTGTAGATCGTTTAACATACACTAAAATTGAAATTTATGAGATATGTTTTTTATGGGTTGGTATGTTGAATTCAAAATTGTACAATCTTTTACTGTACACATGTTTGTTGCTATCATATTACAAAGATTTTCTATACGCACTCAAAATTGTATTCACGTGAAAATAATAATACAATATAAATACATTACGCTATGTCTTGAGATAGCTAGTCTATTTTGGACATACAATCTCTTGGTTGAGTGAATATCTCAAGCACACACCAATATAGGAATCTAACTAGTTGGAGAGAATCTCTCAACCAACTAGACCTCAACAAACTCCCAAATACTAGGAACAAAATTCCCCTGTACATAGGATGAATCACAACAAATACAAGTAGGGATTATCTTTTTCCAATACCCCCCTTTAATGACTACTTGTCTCGATCTCAATAAGCAAAGTGCAATTGTAGTCCTAGTGTTTACAAACATGATCAAAACTAATATGTCGACATCCATATAAAGGAACAACCATATACCAAAATGCATGAGTACCAACCGCTGCAACCTCCAGTGTATTAGGATGTTGTTTGTGTACATGGTTCAATCAACTATTATCTTCATACCTATATATGTACCTGTAAATCTCCCTCCATCATCGTCATCATGGTTTTTCTTGGATTACCCATAACCATGCTCTGGGTTTTATTAGGTTACCCTAAACCATGCCTAGGGTTTCGCCGACTCACCCTAAACCATGCCCAGGGTTTCGTCGACTGACCCTAAACCATGCCTATAGGAATCTTTGTCCACTTCACTCTCACACATGGTTTTTGGCTTACCAAAAACAGACACTACAAAGTGGTTTCTGATTTACCACAAACTGACACTACAAAGTGGTTTCCGGCGTACCAAAAATTTGAACTTACAAAGTGGTCTTAAAATTACCACGGACTTTGTTGGGGTACACATGCCTTAAAAGGGAAAACAACAAAACTTCAGGTACATAATATTACAAACATTTCAAGGACTACTACAAAACACCATAGACTTGCTTACAATTAGTAGGTGTGACTCATAATACAACATGCTCGTGAGTCTATCCCACAAAATCACACAAACTTTCACTTAGTTTTCCATCATCCTTTAATCTAAAATGCACCTTCTTTCAAATGCCATCTTCACTGTCATGTATTTAATACATCTGGTAGTCAATAATTGTTGCAAATAAATTTGTTTATTGTTGGAATGGCCAATTCCAACAGAGACTCCAACGTGTGACAATAGTTGGCCAAACTAATCGTCACAGCAACAAACATCTAATTTTTAACTAAATTTACATTCATGCATTTACATCATCATCTCCAAACACACACAAGAGATGAATGGAAATAAAAAAAATTGCACAGATCACATAGCAAGTCTGTTCCTCCAAAGCTAAAATGCACACAACTCCATATTCCTCGTCCAGCAACTGCGTCTACTTTAGTTTTTGTTCGCTTAACAATCTCAACATATTGTTGATAACCATCACTAATTTCAGTCTCTTCTTGTTCACAACCCATTTGGACATCCAACCAACATGATTAAGTTGAACGATAAATGTTACCAAGCATGCATTCAAATCTTCTACGCTCTAAATTACACATCCAGTTTGCATGATACTTCCTCTTATCCACTTACTTTCTTCAGGCACCAACCCCCAAGCTATGTCCTTGGGAAGAGATGAAATTTCTACCACCGTGGATCCATCCTTCATAGTCTCCCACTTTTCCTACACAACAAAGTCGCATTTCCTCAACATAGGGCAATAGCTTGCGCTGAATATCATTACATAAGTATTCACATTATCACTTAAACTTAAGATATGTTTCCCTTTAGTGAAATTTGAATCCCATTTCTTGGCAGTATTTAACGAATTGACCACATTCTTGAATCTTGAAGAAGGGACCTTGAGCACTCTGTGGCCACAAATGGCTGTTACCGCCGCCTCTCTCATTTTCTTGGTAGAAATATCGATTCCATTTTTGGAACAAATGATCTCCAACCATGGTGAGTCTGATCTCCGGTTGCATATAGTTCAATCTATTACTGGACACATTTATCGCTGGCGTGCAACACATATCTCCTCAATGACGCCTCATTCATGGATCATGAATGGATATTTTCTTCTGAGCTGTCGAGTGCAGTTGGTATTCTACAGACAACATGATGCTTATAGAGAATTTATTCACTCTCCAACTCCCTTGGCCAAGAAAGGGCCAAGGCCCAGGCCCATACAGGCTCCGATACCAACAGAGGCTTTCTAAATGCACTCAAAATTGTATTCACATGAAAATAATAATACAATATAAATACATCAGGCTATGTCTCAAGATAGCTAGTCTATCTTGGACATACAATCTCTTGGTTGAGTGAATATCTCAACCACACACCAATCTAGGAAGCTAACTAGTTGGAGAGAATCTCTCAACCAACTAGATCTCAACAATCTCCCAAATACTAGGAACAAACTCTTATACGTAAGATGAATCACAACAAAGACAAGTAAAAATTATATTTTTCCAAATATAATTTTACATATATATTTTTATTATGATAAATTTATTATTTGTTTCTTGCTATCATATTTTTACATATGTTACTATTGTATTTTTACTATGATAAATTTATTATTTGTTTGTTGCTATCATATTTTTGTATATCTCACTATTGTATTTTTATTATAATAATTGTATTATTTGTTTTATTTTTATCATGGAAAATATATCACTGCTCATTTTTATAACAAAAATGTTTGATTACCGTTTTTTATTTCAAGTTTTATTCCAACAATTTCTCATTATACGATTCTTAATATAATGAGTCAAACATATTTTTTGATATTGAATTGATAAATTTGTATTGTATTCCCAATCACACAAATTACTTTCCAAAACTATTTAACATGTCTTTTCATGATTTGGTTTAAGTTCAACCTAAATAGACATCATACAAATGATGATAATTTTTTTAATAACTCTGATATTGTGTTGAAAGACTATACTTGTAATGTTACATTAATTCAATGTAATGTTACATTAATTCAAAGATTCTTTTCATATTTGTAAATATAATAGTGAAAAAAATCTTTAATCCTAAATTTGATAATAGTTATATTGTAATCTAACTACTTGTGACAAGATAGTTTATCAAATACATACTTTGGTTGATAGAAATGTTACATACTCTTGTTGAAGGAAATGTTTTATTATATACAGAACCCGGTTGATAGCAATGAAAAGGTAAATAGAGTTGGCAACAATTGAAATATATCATAAATTTCATCATAATTCAAATATTTGTATTTTTTTGATTTATTGAAAATATAAAAAAATTGATTAAAATAATTTAAATTAATAATAATGTTTGATTAAAATAACAGTAACAATAATAAATAATTAATTAGTGGATACGACAGGATGGTGAACATAAAAAAATAGAATGGAAATAATGTTTACTTCCATTGAATTAAGTTTGTTTGTTAATTGATAATGAATTTGAATTTAATTTGATTGTAAATTTAAGGAAATGAAAAGTTTTAATCATTATTATTAATTAAAATAATATTAATAATAATTAATAATTGTTTAGTTTCTCTGATGTAATAGATGAATATTAATGTGAATAGAATGTGTTTATTTTTGGAGATTTTAGTTTTGCTAATTTGAATTTAATTTGATTGTAAATTTGGATTAATGGCAAATCAAGTAATAAAGTTAATCATTAACTTTATAGGAAGGTTGTCAAATCACCCAAATTTATATTCAATTGCCATAATTTAATTAATAACAAGAATAACTATGATTAGCACAATCCCTGCTTCTACCGCTATTCAATTGATTTTTTCGCATAATGTTTTCTTGCTAATTACTTATTCGTTTTCTAATAATAAATAAAATAAATAGCTCCGCACAATGAGTTAAGTTCAACACAATAGGCTATAATCTCTCCACAATGAGCTAACTTCGCACAATAGGCTAAATTCCAATAAAATAAATAGCTTCGCACAATGAGATAAGCTCCGCACAATAGGCTATAAGCTTCACACAATGAGCTAAGTTCCGCACAATATGCTAGGTTTCCCGCTTCCACACAATAGGGTAAGTTTTTCACACAAAATTTATTAGTTGTTTTTTCAGTAATGATGTATTCGCTTTCCAATAATAAAATAAAAGAAAAACAATATTAATAAAACAATTTTACAACTTATTATGCTGAACTTAGCTCATTGTGTGGAGCTCTACTAGTAAAATGTGTGGGGTAGTGGGCTATAAGTCTCACATTTATGAAGTATAGTGTTTTCTCAGTAATGACGTATTCATTTTCCAATAATAGAATAAAATAAATAGCTCCACACAATCCAACTTATGGTTTATATGAATAGGACATTTTGTGCAAAAGTGTGAACATTTTTGTTTAATAGTAATATTTGTGTGTTGATTGGGCGAAAGTGTGAACATTTTTATTTAATAGTAATATTTGTGCTTTTGTTGTGCGAAAATGTTGTCCATATAAAATAATTATCGAAAGCGGAAAGAATTAATGTGAGAGAACTAATAGCTATAATTAAATGCACAATAATCTATTAATAATCAAGTTAATAATAGTTAAATGTAATAGCTATTGCAATGCAGAGTTTAACTCATTAATTGTTAACTACTAGCAATTTTCCCAAAAGGTACAAAGAGAGGCCGATAGAATTATGAAGTTGGAATTTTTGAATTTCCGTAGAAGATTAAAAAGTACAAGTGGTTAGTGCACATCTCTCAAGGCATGGTTATAAGTGTGGAAGATGAAGGCTTGGAAAATTTGGCTTCACTTCAATGTTGAATGAAGGTCACAAGGCATTACACCAAATAATCAGCAATGTTAGTTTTAGGGTGAGGAAGGAGGGAGTAAGGATACTATCAGGAACTTACCATGAAGCCAACACTTTTAATTCGAAATTCTCTTCAGTTTCAAAAAGACAATGTATTTTTCAATATCAACAAAAAACCGACCATGAGATCTTGTATGGGTATACTTGTTTTTCATATTCTGATATGATAGAAGAATTCTGGGCTAATACTCAAATTATATACTTTGGATCAAGCGAAAAGGCAAATCACTAAGACCACATTTTTTATTCAATTAGATGTTGTGAGTGCCTTTGTGAGAACAATCAACAAATTCTAGCAGAAGCGATGGGGAGAATGGAGACATTTTGAAGGGATTGGAAGCACAATTATGAAAAAGAACTAAAAGCAACAAGAAAACAAATGCTTAGGATGAATACCCAGCTGGACAAGCATAGAAAGAAAATAATCCTTGTGGAAGTAGGGGAAGACTGCATTAGGTAGAAACTGCAAGATCAAGAAGACTTAATACAAGAATTCGTGGAGGGAGTTCGACATTTGGAGCTCGAGCAACATCCTGGGTTTGCAATTCTAAGGTCCCTTGTGCCTCACCAGCAAAATCTTTGGTTCCTTTGGACAAGAGGAAGCAGTAGCAAAGAACGAAGACTCTGTGGAACAACATTCTGAGCATTTCAGGAGAACAGACCCATCCACGGTGTCATCAGTTGTAGGAAGAATAAGGACTACTCACTTTGGGCATGATAACAAAAATGGTTAATATTATGATGTATTTCAAGTTTGTGATTTTTCTAGGCCAGTTTGTAAGGCTTATACTGGCCAGACAGTTAATTGTGAGTGCCTTTGTGACAATAGTCAACAAATTCTAGCACAAGTGATGGGGAGAATGGAGGCATAGATTCGCATATGGCCCCGCCCCACTGGAGAAATCAAACCCAAAATGGAGAAATCACTCTAAATAATAAGAAAGGAACTTCAGTTCATCTCCACTCATTATCTCCACTCATTATGTTACAAGTTTACACTACATCATTTCAGTAATTTTAGGAAATCCTGAAACAAAACATTAGTATAGTGCCATTTTCAGACCAATACTACACTAAAATTAGATTCAGAACATCTAAAGTACAATATAGAGATTAAAAATTCATACACGATCTGCTTCTAGATAAAGTCAGCAGCTTTCTAATAAATGTAAAAACTCAAAGTCACAGTACTTGCATAGAATTATTTAAGGAAACCATTAAACATAAAAGAGGTTTAGTTTATGGACTCCACGTGACACTAAAGCATAGCAACATTTACAACAAAATGCAGTTTGTCATAATGTAAGAAACTACAACAACCAAATGAAAATATATTTTTTCTCACTTTATTTTGTAACAAAGAGAATATATGGGAGAAGATGAATATGTGATTGCAGCTGTTGCACATTTTGAACATGATGCAAGATATGCTTTTGTGGTTGTGGATA
Source organism: Pinus tabuliformis (assembly GCA_031772625.1). NCBI lineage: Eukaryota > Viridiplantae > Streptophyta > Pinopsida > Pinales > Pinaceae > Pinus > Pinus tabuliformis. The sequence continues at coordinate 153,987,591 of CM062814.1, read as the reverse complement.
TTGTTGATGCTGGAAATGCTGCCTTTTTAGTCTGTTGCACATTGAAGTTGTTGAAACCAAACAAGTTGTAGTCATTGAAAATGCAAAGGCTATTTTGAATGATCAACTCTAGATATTTCTTGCAATGGTGTTGTCACCATTGCTTTGTATCTAAGCTGCATGAAATGAGAAAACATGTACTAGTTTTGGAAATGGAACCACCTAGAAATGCGACTGCCCTCCCTCCCCCTTCCATGGTTTAAGTTTTTTTTAACTTCATATCTGTCCCATGCCCCTCATGGTCAGTTGGGGGTTTCCAAGAATTTGTCAAGGCATTTCCAAATTTCCACGAGTTTCTGGTAGTGGTACATTGGCAGTTTGGTACATTGATTGGATTGTTGTCACAAAATATTCAAATCTCTATTGTATCTGTATCCATATTCCAAGGATCCATGCCTATTGAAAGTTTAAACCCTGACTTGTCTGTTTCATTATCTTTTCTACCCACCTAAATTTTTTATTTATGTTTACCTTGTCATCCTTAATAACAAAAACTTCAAAGCAGATTTGCTAGCGTCCTTCTTCCATCAGAACACACATGGTTTCTTGGTATGGTTAACATGTAATCAACCACAAAATGGATAGACTCAATATTCATTCCTCTTGCAGGTGAAGTGATATCCAAAATTTAGTTTTCAGCTTATACCCAAGATAATTTACCGCAGTCCTAACTTTCCCAAAGCTTTTTTCGCTAACCAAATTATGATTGTTTCTGTCAGCTTTGAAAGCAATTGCTTTACCATCTTGTCTCATCTGCCTACCACAATCATCTGACAAGATATATGGTCTTATCTCAAATTCAGAATATTTTTAAATCCGCATTTGGTAACGTATATTCCACATAAAGATGTTAACTAAACCAGATCTCAATCATTTCTAAACAAAACTACAATCTAATTTTCAGAGCAGTGCAAGACTCTATCTTTCAGTTAAATGATTTTGAATTTTCATGACAGTTTATTCCTGAACTATTTTCCAGTAATCAGATAAACAAAGATGCTTTTCCAACGAAACAGTGACAATGGCTTTTAACTTTTGTAATTCCCATTCATGAATGACCAAATCATCTTCCTCCATGAGTGTTTCTCAGCCGTGTAAAAATTACAAGACTAAAATCTATTAAGTTCATATCACTTTATACGCAAAAATGTAATAAATGATGAAGGCATCCAAACCCAGCTTCCACCCCACAGACTACAAATCTAGGCTTTACATGAGCCAAAAGAACTTATTTTAGTTAAAACTTTCAGCGATGTCTGCATTGAGATCCTTCAACAAGAGCAAATCCAGAAGAAAATGACAAATTCCTCGTAACGACTAAAAAAATTGATAGAAGGATAAGATTTCCTGTTAATTATTCCCCAAATTTTGATTGCAGACATAATTCACAATATTTATTATATCTAACCTGAATTGTGATCTTGACCAAGGCACTAAAGTGCAAAGATGCCTAAAGGACCCCTCCGTCTTCCACTTCTGGCAAAAACCATTAAATGACCCCCTAGAAATTAAACTACTAATCCTTGTGAACCAAACTATTGTGTACCTATAGTGCCAAATCATCTGGAAAACCCATCAAGCGTGCTACTTGTAATCCAGAGATGGAGCAAGTGCACAACATAATGCATCTTGTTAATTATTATTTATACATTGGCCTGTTTGTCCATGCCCCTGCCACATGCCTGTTCTTGCAAACATATGCCCGAACCCTGGGCTCACTATCATCATGATATTCCAAAGACCTTCTCAAATAGAACGCAACAAGCATGTCCCAAGTCCCCGTGGATGAAAAACATGCACAATTCACCAACGATTTCTTAGCTTTCATGTCCTTGATGTTTCTCAAGACATAAGAATTCTTGAAATTCTTAAATATACCCCTAAATAATCTATAGCTTTTCTTCTCTTTGGAGTGTAAACAACCAGGCAAATCACATATATAAATATTATCACCACGAAAGCTACTTGCAAGAAGCTTATTACCTTGTTCTTTGGTGAGATTCCAGATATCGCTGGCTAGATGGGGATCACCTAGGTTCCCTTTCTTCCATTTTTTTGCATCATAGTATTGATGATCACCAGCCTGGTCATATGAGGGGTTCTATTTTCTTTTGACCTCAATTAGGTCTCTTGAATTATAGGTGACCCCCGGTGATTTATGTGCAGCTCCACTGGGCTATCAATGGACTTAGAAAACTCATTCGTCTTTCCTTCAACTCCTGCTATTTTTCCAATTGGAAAAGCGTCATCTGTAATTTCTGCATTTAAGCATTCTCTCACCGCCCTTAGATGGACTTGGTAGCTCTCATCCATCTCTGTAGCTCCATTAGGCTTATTTGGAATTTGTCCATTTGAGCATTGAGTAATACCATTGCCCATATCTCCAATCACATTATCTGAAACCTGATTCAGCTTATTAGCAAAATTCATGTTTTCTCCATTTGAGTTCTCTGCAGCGTTGTCTATGATTTTTCCACTAGGCCATTCTATAACTGCGCACTGATTGCTTTTACAGCTATCACCCATATCCTCAGTTGGATTCTCGACAACTCTGTTGGGCTTATCTTGGATTTGTCCATTTGGATCTTGTGCAACTCCATTACCCATCTCTCCAATTCGATTCTCTGCAACTCGATTTAGACTTTTTGCAATATTTCTATTTTCTCCATTTGAGTTAACTGTACCTCCACTTAAGTCAGCGTTAACTACAACTTCTCCATTTGGGTGCCCTCTACTTGCGCACGAATTGCCTTTACAACTCTCACCCATCAGCCAAATTGGGTTCTCTGCAGCTCTATTGGGCTTGCTTGGAATTTGTCCATTTTGGTTCTGTGTAATTCCATTACCCATCTCCCCAACTGGATTTTCTACAACCTGATTCAGCTTATTTGCACTATTCTCGTTTACTCCATTTGGGTTCTCTGTACCTCCAATTGGCTCAGTGTTATCTCCAATTTCTCTATTTGGTTCAACATTATCTACAATTTCTCCAATTGGGATCTCCGTAACAGCACATGGATTGGCCCCAAACCCCTCCCCCTTCTCTCCAATTGAGTTTCCCGTAACTGCACATGGATTGCACAACAGAAACCGGGTCGTGCACAACAGAAACCGGAAGCATGGTTATGGCAGCATGTCCTAGAAGAGCAGAAATCAGAACAATTTTGGAGAGGGAGAAATCGTCCGAGATATGTAGCCAAATGTTAGAGAAAACCATAGGCCAAATGTCAATCAGAGAATCAAAGTGTAGACTACTAAACTGATTCAAAAGAAGGTCTATGGGCCTAATTAGTTAAAAAAGTTAATATTTATAACGTTATAATAGTTGTTCATGTAAAATAATTATCAAAAGAAAGCATTAATGACGGAGAATTGATTGCTATAATCAAATGCACAATAGTCTATTAATAGTCAAGTTAATATAAGTTAAATGTAATAGCTATTACAAAGCAGAGTTTAACTCATTAATTATTAATTATTAATGAAAATAGTTAATCACTATATTATTATAGGTTAGTAGCCTTCCTTGTAATAGCTATAGTATTATAAAAATGTAATAGTTTTAGGAAACTATTGTTGTTTTTTAATTATTACAATTATTAATAGTTATAGTTCATTTTGCTATTACTATTATGTTGATATCATTTATAGTTTCATAATTAACTCCGGATAGCTAATTAATTAATAACTATTAGTTATTCTTCGTGCTTTCATTGCTAATTTTATCGTTAATGTTTTGTGTAGAGATTTTTTATTTCGTTTTCGTTGTGTGTAGGCACTCCTAAAACAATTGAAATAGAAATAACTAATTTAAAAAGTTGAATGGCTAAAGAGTGTGCGGAGCATTGCTTGTGCAAAACTTTTCACACACAAATCTTGACACAAGCAAAGCTCAAAAGTAGAAATCATTAATACAAGAGAATTAATAGCTATAATTAAATGCACAATAGTCTATTGATAGTCAAGTTAATAATAGTTAAACGTAATAGCTATTTCAGTTTGGAGTTTAACTCATTAATTATTAATTATTAATGATAATATGAATATTTTTTTAATAGTAATATTTGTGTTTTCGTTGTGTGGAAAAGTTGTCCATGTAAAATAAATATCAAAAGTAGAAAACATTAACGTTAGAGAATTAATAGCTACAATTAAATGCACAATAGTCTATTAATACTCAAGTTAATCATAGTTAAATGTAATAGCTATTGCAATGCATAATTTAACTAATTAATTATTAACTATTAATGAAAATGTGAGCATTTTTGTTTAATAATAATATTTGTGTTTTTGTTGTGCGAAAAAGTTGTCCATGTAAAAATCTTATCAAAAGCAGAAAATATTAATGAGAGAGAATTAATAAATATAATTAAATGCACAATAGTCTATTCATAGTCAAGTTTATAATATTAAATGTAATAGCTATTGTAATGAAGAGTTTAACTTATTAATTATTAACTATTAATAAAACAAATTAATAGCTACAATATTATAAAAGTTGTCCATGTAAAATAATTATAAAAAGAAAGCTTTAATGACGGAAGAATTAATAACTATAATTAAATGCACAATAGTCTATTAATAATCAAGCTAATAATAGTTAAAAGAAATAGTTATTGTAGTGCAGAGTTTAACTCATTAATTATTAACTATTAATGAAAATAGTTATATGTTAGTAGGTTTTCTTGTAATAGCTATAGTATTATAAAAATATAATACTTTAAGGAAACTATCGATGTTCTTTAATTATTACAGTTATTAATAGTTATAGTTCATTTTGCTATTACTATTGTGCTGCTATCATTTATAGCTTCATAATTAACTTAGGACAACTAATTAATTAATATTTATTAGCTATTTTTTATGCTTTCATTTATATTTTTATCGTTGATGTTTTGTATGTAAATTTTTGCTTTCATTTTCATTGTGCGAAGGCATTGCTAAAACGGTTGAAATCAAAATAACCAATTTAAAAAGTCAAACACAACAAGCATAAGGATCTCTCTACATAGTGAAATCTTTCCACACAAAGCTCTTTACACAGTGAAAACTTTCCACACAAATCTCTTCTTCACACAAGCTTCAACAATAGTTTAATTGAGATGAAATGTTCTATGAAATTTTTGAGGAGGGGTATGCTTTTGGAAATTGTGATAGTCTTAGAGATATCGTTTGTAGTAGTAGTGTGAAGAAGTTGATTGTGCGGAGAAATATGCTTTTTCCCCATTGCCGCACAATCATTCACTCATGTTGTGCACTTAAGCCTTTAATAATTTGAATATATAATTTAAAGTTGGATTGAGTTACAATTACATTTTTTAATAATTTGAACATATAGTTCTATTTATGGTTTCAAGATTAAAAAATAATTACGTTTTAATAATTTAAATATATAGTTTTATTCATGTGTTCGAAGTTAAAAAATATCATAAAAGAATAAATTTTCACATCAACCATAAGCATAATAAAGGATAAGATAATGTTTGTAGTAGTAGTGTAGAGAAGTTCATTGTTTGGAGAAATGTGTTTTCTCTATATTCCTGCACAACCATTCACTTCTTGTGCAATTAAGTTTTTAATAATTAAAATATATAGTTTTATTTATGTTTTTGAAACTAAAAAAACATTATAAAGGATATCTAATTTGAATATATAGTTTAAAGATGGATTGAGTTAAAATTATGTTTTTAATCATTTGAATATATAATTTTATTTATGTTTTTGAAATTAAAAAACAATTACATTTTTAATAATTCGTGTATATAGTTTTATTCATGTTTTTGAAATTAAAAAACATCATAAAGTTTCTCGCTTCTGCACAATGGGCTAAGTTTTGTTTCTCATACAAAAGTTATTAGTTTTTTTCTTGGTAATGATGTATTTGTTTTCCAATAATAAAAATAATATTATAGCTTATTGTGCAGAACTTAGTTCATTGTGCGAAGCTATGCTATTGAAATATGTGGGCTTGTGGGCTATAAGTTTCACATTTATCGAGTATAGTGTTTTGTCAGTAATGACATATATGGCTTATATGAATGAGACATTTTGCGTGGAAGTGTGAACATTTTTGTTTAATAGTAATATTTTTGTTTTCATTGTGCGAAAGTGTGAACATTTTTGTTTAAGAGTAATATTTGTGCTTTCGTTGTGCGGAAAATCTATCAATGTAAAATAATTATCAAATGCAGAAAGCATTAATGCAAATTAATAATTGTAATTAAATGCACAATAGTATATTAATAGTCAAGTTAATAATAGTTAAATGTAATAGTTATTACAGTGTGGAGTTTAACTCATTGATTATTAACTTTTAATAAAGAAAAGTTAATAGATATAGTACTAGCATAACCACATTTATTAAATAAATGTGTTTGATATACGTCGATAGGCATATATCAATGACATGCACAACCACATCAGTAAATGAGGTTGAAATACTCTGATATGTATTAATCCTATAGATTTAATATTTATATTAATATCGATATTCATAAATATATAAAAATAAAAATAATATTTATTTTATTATTAAAAATACAATATTAATTATAATATTATAAAATATTTGATAATAATAGTAGTAGTAGTAATAATAAAAAAAATAATTAATTAATTAATAATAATAACAATAATATTATTATAATAATAAAGTAAAAGATTAATAAAATCAAGGGATGTGTATTATAAACTCTATAGATTAATAACTAATGGATTAATATTATAAGCCCTAGGGATTTAAAACCCAAGGGATTAATATTATAATCCCTAGAGATTATAAACCCATGGTACTAATATTATAAACCCAAGGGATCAATAAACCCTAATTTTGTAATGTTGAGAGGCAACAATGGATTGAATTTTTCACGATAAGTATGAAATTAATTGTCATCTTGCAACATTATTTGTCATAATGTGATGTTAAAAAATTGCAATGCAATGTAATGTAACTTTTCAACAATGATTGTCATATTACTTATCAAAATGTGATAATGTTTGTCATAATGTGAAGTTGGATAGATTTCTTCACTATTGAAATGCTACAACATTAAACCCTAATGTTATTTTAAACATAAGGGATTAGTAAGCCCAAGGGACTAATATTATAAACCTTAGGTAGTAAAACCCATAGTGATTAATATCATAAACCTTAGGGATTATAAACCCTAGGAATTAATATTATAAAGCTAAATAATTAATAAACCCAAGGGATATATAAAACATAATTTTGTGATGTTGACAAGCAACATTAAATAACTTGCAATGTAATGTAACATTGCAAGAATGAGTATCAACTTAATTGTCATCTTGCGACAATGTTTGTCACAATCGAATGTTGGTTTGATTTTTCTAGCATGCAAACATCACAATGTGAAGCCCCACTGTAGTGTCACAATGTGACATTGAAAAAATTCCAATGTAATGTTAGGTTCCAACAATGATTGTTGTATATCTTGTCACATTATGATAATGTTTTTCGTATTGTGACATTGAAAAATTGCAATGTAACGTAGCTTTCCAACAATGATTATCATATTGCTTATCAAATTGCGACAATGTTTGTCATAATGCGACGTTGGATAGATTTCTTCACCATTCAAATGTCACAACATTAAACCCTAATGTTATTTTAAACACAAGGGATTAGTAAACCCAAGGGAATAATATTATAAACCCTAGGGATTAATATTATAAACCCTAGGGATTATAAACCCAAGGGATTTATAAACCCTAATTTTGTAATGTTGAGAGGTGACATTAAATTAATTGCGATGTAATGTAACATTGCAAGAATGAGTTTCAAATTAATTGCCATTTGTGACAATGTTTCTCGCAATTCAACGTTGGATTTATTTTTCTATCATGCAAACATCATAATGTGAAGCCCTATTGTAATGTCGCAGTGTGACATTGAAAAAATTACAATGTAATATATGGTTCCAACAATGATTGTCATATTGCTTGTCACATTGTGACAATTTTGGTCACAATGCGCCCTTGGATAAATTTCTGCACCATTCAACCGTCACAACATTAAACCCTAATGTTATTATAAATCCTAGGGATTAAAAACCAAAACGATTAATATTATAAACCCTAGGAATTATTAACCCAAGGGATTAATATTATAAACTCAAGGAATTAATAAACCCTAATTTTGTAATGTTGAGACTCGACATTAAAGAAATTGCAATGTAATCTAACATTACGACAATGAGTATCAAATTAATTGTCATCTTGCAACGATGCCTGTCACAATGTGAAGTTCGATTGATTTTTGTACCATGCAAACGTCACAATACAAAGCCCTATTATATTGTAACAATGTGATGTTGAAATATTTTCAATGTAATGTAAGGTTCCAACAATGATTTTCATATTGATTGTCACATTGCGACATTGTCACATGGTCAACCATGGTTAACCATGATTGGCCATGGTTGACCATGATTAACCATGATTGGCCATGGTTGACCATGATTCATTTATATATTGAGAAAATCCTATGATAAACCTTAAGATAAATATTATAAACCAAGCTATATAAACCATATGATAGATATTATGAATATTATAAATAGTAAAATAAACATGGTTGGCCATGGTTGATTTTCATATTCATATAGTCATTGTCACCATGCGACGTTGTTCCATGGTTGAGAATGGTTGATCGTGATTAATTCTCATATTGAGACAATCTTTGTTAGAATATGACACTGGACCATGGTTGACTTTCATATTGAGACAATATTTCTGACAATGTGGCATTGGACCATGATTAACCATGATTAAACCCTATAAATAATCTTATACCCTAGGAATATGATATTATACCCTATAAATATAATTAAATTTTAATTTAATTGGATAATTTAAAATTAAAATAATTTTTTTAATAATATAACAAATTCTCATAATAAATTTAATAAACATTTAAATTATTTAAAACTAAAATTATTATTTATTTATTCATTTTAAAATAATAAAATAATTTGGCGGAAGAAGAAATGGCTGAGGATATCTTAATTGTCCAGGAAGATTCAGAGGATGATATAGAGATGTTTGACTCGGACCAGGACAGAGGGGAGCAGGCACAAGAGAAGACTAGGAGGGTAGTAAAGCCCGGGACGAATGACAAGCAGGAGACCAGGGAAGATGATGAATGGAGAGGTCAAGGGCGAGAAGGAGGTCGTGATTTCGGTAGTGCCTCGGGCACGAAGAGTCGGGGAGGCAGAGGAAACTACAGGAATAGAGGAGGCACAGGAGGGAGACGGAGACAACGTGGAAGGGGAAGGGGAAGAGCAGGAGGTTACCGGGAAGAACACGCAACTACATCTGCTAGAAAATCCAGAAGATCCATAGGAAAAAAGATTCAGTTCGCAGAGAGAGCTTATTGTGAGAACACCAACAAGGACATTAGAAGGATAATACAGCAACTGGAAGAGGAAGCAACCCAGGGAAAATCAGACTTTGAAATGGAAGACTGGGAATATCTCCTCCCGGATCCAGGAAACACGAGAGGCCATATGACTCTGTATAAGCAGGCTCTACACGTATACTGGGTAATGAAAAGACTGCTAGCTAAGGCAATGGAGCAAGTAGCTATGGAAATGGCAGAGCTTTCTCAAGGAATTCCAAATCTAAGGAAAGAACTGAAGAACATCCAGATTACTCTGTTAATGCAGGACAGAAAAATGGATAAAATACAGCAGCAGATAAAGGACTACCACCCAGACATCAAGAAAGAAGTGGAGCAGCAGACAGACATGGCGGCGCAATAATGGAAGATATGTATATATGCTGGTTTCAAGAAAGTGTTAGTTAGTAGAGTGGCATCTTTAGTTCCTTTTTGAAGTTTAGAATGCAGACTCGAAACAATAGAAATCTTTATGACTGTTTAGTATATTTAGCATGGACAAGAAGAATTAGAACTTTCTATTTTTGGATGGCTGTTAAAAATTTAAGGTGGCCAATAAACCCGGTTTCCCCTTGGGGCGAGTTGAGGCCACCACAAGCATGTAGTGGTTTTGATTTGCAGTAATAGAAAAAGAAAGGTTCCTCCGTAGTTTACAAAAAAAAATAAAAATAATAAAATAATAAAATTAAAATTATTATCAATATTCAAATTAAAATAATAATAATATTATTATTAAAATTAAAATAAAATAAAATTACTACTATGATGATGATGGTGGTGGTGGTTAACGTCGGCTGAGACCAAACATTGGTCTATTGGACCTAAAGAAACAAATTATTTATTTTGATTTAAGATTTTATTCCTATGCTCAAAAAGCTTGGAGAGAAGCCTCCCGAGCTCACTATAATTTTGATATTGTAAAAGGCTAGGAAGGTCAGTATTGTAACAAATATTGTAAAGCTGACATCTAATGTGGTTGTTAATATCAATATAACAAATTCTCATAATAAATTTAATAAATTCAATAAACATTTAAATTTATTTAAAAGGAAAAATATGGTTTATTTATTCGTTTTAAAATATCACATTAAAATATTAAAATTAAAATTATTATTGATATTCAAATTAAAATATTAATAATATTATTAAAATTAAATTAAAAATACCGACTCATCTTCAAACCCGAACGACCGACCACTTCAAAAGCCTTCCTTGACATCTCCAAGGTCTAACTAAGGTATCGTGGACTTGTGCTGACCTGTTTAGAGGCCCGACTAGGTCTTGGTACAGAACGTAGTTGGAGGTCAGCGAAGTCAACTCTTTGTCACACTTTGCGCATCCTAATTTAAAAAGAAATCTTAATAAAAAAACACAAAAAACTATAGTTTAACGAAGAATCAATAATTCCTTCCTTCTCTAATAAATAGATGCAATAATGGGTAGTTTTAGACCTTTGGATAATGAAATCAATGGTTATTAACCTCCATAGTCAAGTGAATCAATTATAGCGATCACCTTACTCATCTCGTACAAAGTACAGTGTTTGGGATTGAAAAAAAAATATTCATGGTACATACTTCAATAAAGTGATTTATTTGGTTTGTTATAAAAAAATTGTTTATTTTACTTAAAAATTAATTAACATTTTTATAATTTAAAGTTATTAAATTTTAAAAGATGGAAAATTTGTAATATATTAGATTCATTATTCTTAAAATAAAATACACACATTACCCTATTTTATCCAAAATCCTAACTAAAAATCCAAAAAAATTGCCTTTTAACGTGAAACCATAATGCCAAGAATCTAAAAGTTTGCCTCGTCAAAGTAGGTCATTGATGGTCCATAAACTTCCAGAAGTAAAATAGGTCAGTGGTTTTGAACGATGAAGTCAATTGTATGCAACTATTCTCATTAATTTGTACTAAGTTGGGTGACGTAATGAATCAAAATGCATTGTGTTTATGAATACTTTTTAACGATGAAGTCAATAGACAACAACTCTTCACGTGGTGTACATGCAAGCGTTTACCTCATTGCCCTGTAGTAACCTAACCTAACTGGTAAGGTATGTAAAGTCGTAGTTTAACAAATAGTTTTTTTTCAGAGAGAAAATCCATATATGGCCGCAGCCCTCATGATTACAATATGGCCGAAGCCAGTCAGAATACGGCCGAAGCCGGCAGATACGGCCGAAGCCAAGCAGAATACGGAATACGGCCGAAGCCAAGCAGAATACGGTCGAGCCGTCACAATTGCCGAAAGGAGGACCTCCGCAGGTTCGAACTCGGCTGGGGAGAGCGAAAGCCATCCGCCCCAGCTGTCTAATCATGCACGCTGGGTGCGTAGTTTAACAAATAGTTACTAAGTTAGAATTCGAATTTGCTATTGGATTAGATAAAAATTAGGAAAAAACTGTGTATAAACATGCAATGTGTTTATGAAAACACAAAATGTACGAAATTTTTTAATGATGAAGTCAATAGATGGCAACAATTCACGCGGTGCACATGCAAGCGTTCACCTCTTAACCCCTACTAAGCTATCTGGTATCAAATATATGACATATTTTTATATATTTATGATATTTTCATGAATTAAATTATTTTGTTTGTTTTAAATGATATTAAGGTAGTTTCTTACCAGCTTGTATCAAAAACCATTTTTTCAACATACAGAAGTTTAATGAAGATAATGACTCATCCTTCAAAATAATTTAACTATAAAATGCGAATACAACTTCCCTTTCATTGGATTAGTGTAAAACATTCTAGATATAATATATATATAATCTACAAATTAAATGTTCTTCCCCTTATTTAACAAACCCTCACGTTGCATTAAATACACTTCTTTTTTTAATTTCCCATTTAAGAATGTAAATTTTGCATCTAGTTGGTGTATCATCCAATGATGTTTGGTAGCTAAAGCAATTAACATTTAATTGTGTTTAATTTAATTACAGGAGCGAAAGTTTCCTCATAGTCTATACCTTCTTTTTGTGAGTACCACTTTGCAACCAGCCTAGCTTTATATTTGTCTATGCTCACATCTGCTTTAAATTTAGGCTTTTATAACCATTTGCAACCTATGGGTTTTTGCCTTCAGGTAGTTCAACTAGATCCCAGGTTTTGTTTTTAAGTATTGACTCATATTCTTCTTCCATCGTTGCCCTCCATTCACTAGATTGGCTTCCTTCTTTATAATTAGAGGGTTCAACAACATTTAACATACTAGTTATAAGAGCATGATCCTTATATCTTGCTCGCAACTGAATTTGCCTACATGATCTCCTGAGTGATGGAATAGCTTCAAATATGTTCCCATCATTTCTTGGTGGACTTGGCCTGCTAACTGCATATGGACCATGCACATCTTCCTTTTTCTGTTGTTGTTGTTCCTGCTCATGGTTGTCCTTTGTTTCATCACTTCCATCTACTACCAGCAAAGGCATGTGCCATTCTTCATTGCGTCTATCATGGTTTCCATCGTCAACCTGCTCATGGAATACTACATCTCTACTTGAAAACAGTTTATGAGTAGAAGGATTAAACAATTTATAAGCTTTAAACTTTGTGCAGTACCTAACAAAAATGCATTTAATGGCCTTTGAATCCAGTTTCTTCCTATCCTCTTTTGGAACATGAGAAAAAGCTTTGGAGCCAAAAACTCTTAAATGATTAACTGCAGGCTTCAAACCTAATAAAGCTTCAAACGGAATTTTAAAATCAAGGCTTTTTGTTGGACTCCTATTCTTCAAATATACTATAGTATTTATTGCTTCTGCCCAAAAACCATTAAACAGGTTCTTACCTTTTAACATGCTTCGAGCACACTCCACAAGGGTTCTGTTCTTCCTCTTTGCAACCCCGTTTTGAGGATTGATGAGCCTCAGTGTTGCAACAAGAATGCTGCAACTCCTAAGGCTACTAACTTTACTTATCAACTCGGGGTTCGTACAAACTTAAGAGGTATTAGCACTATATGTGCGGCATACAATGTGTTCTTCCTTTGCTGTCATGATGTAATGGAGTGCATGTACTAAAGTCAAATCCTAAACTAATTGTAGAAAATGAAATGTTCAAAATGGAACTTGAACCTATTGCAAGAAAAAAAATACAAGGAAAGAGACAGAAATTCAATGTTAATTCACACCATTTCCTAATTAACTGCCAAGAAACTATGCTTTGCAATAATGCTAAATTATCATGAACCAAATGCTACTATCTAAGCATGGAAGTAAGAAGCATCAAACATCACTAATGTGCAAGTAAAGGGACTGAAATAAATCTATTTTTGTCTTTTTGTCATTTCATGGGAAATCAAATATGCAAACTAATGTCTTTTGGTGATGCGGCAGGTGAATTAAGGATGATGGAGGATGGATAGAAGGGTTAGGAGATGGTTGGATGGTGTCGGAGACTCTTGGGAGGCGTTTTGTGCCTTTTTAGAGGTTTTATCTCAATTAGGCCTCAAAACAGGCCATTTCAAGAAAACCTACAAGATGTACTAAAAACCTACAAGCTCCCTTGAAAACCTACAGGATACAACCCAGAGCAAAATGGAAGGTGTTGGAGGTGATGGAAGTCTTAGGAAAGGTGGTAGATGTGTGGAATGGAGTAAGAAAATGCATAGGATCACTCATAACTCAAAACCAAAGTTGGGAGATGGATGGATTTGCTCAAAAAGCTTGGAGAAGTTTCGTATAGGATGTACAAATTCACTATAATTTATCGAATGACCAGGCAAATCAAATCCAAATTGGACGGGACAATTTTTTTTATTAACTAGGAAGTCTTAAGTCCCAATTACAAGTGGAATCACTCAAAAATACCTATGTTAACCCATGCTATAAAAATAAAAAACATTACTAGTCGAAAATCTAGAAATTCGAGAATTAGTGAGACAGTAAATATAAAAATTCCTAACCAAATCAAGTGAAAATTCAATGGGTAATTTTTGTTATGAACTAGAATGTTTTTGTGATCTAATTCAAGTGGAATCAAGTCGATTGAAGCCTGTTAGCATGATCTAAAAATAGCAGAAATTCACTGTTATTTGCTAAAAAGGAGGTCTAACAATCTAGATTTTGGAATAAGAAGACTAATCCAAGCAGCTCAATGATTACTATGAACTTCCAAAGCTTTTCCATTGATGAAATAATGCTTGTGATCCTGCAAAAGAACTTACATCAACCATTTAACTCAATCCTACAACAAGAAATCCTTAATACTAAATGCATAAATAGAAAGAAATAAAAACTAGAGACGCATGTGAATAAGCAATGAAAAGAAGGAAATAAAATGATACAAAAAGGCTCTAAGGTTCCTGGGATGGCTAAGCCCAAGGAAACTCAGAGACCTATGGAGGAGAACAAGATTTAGAAGCTGAACATGATACCAATCTTCATTATTTTCATCAATAGAATTACATCCCTGCAAGAAAATACAATGGAGCTACAAGAATACAAGTTCTCTCCATAATAACACTAATGAAAATCTCCCCCTAGAGGAAAATTCGACTTGGTACTTATACAAAATGATTAGGAATCATTCCCCATGAATGGAGGAAGCTTTCCCCACCAAAATCCCTTGATTAGTGGATATAGTCCCCAATACTAGGAATTTGCATTAAATGGCAGGGAACACATTCCTAGATTTTCTCAATCATTCCCTAGAGAAAAATTCGACTTGGTACTTTTACAAAATGATTAAGAATCATTCCCCATGAATGGAGGAAGATTTCCCCACCAAAATCCCTTGATTAGTGGATTTTCTCCCTTGATTAGTGGAATACATTCCTAGATTTTCTCAATCATTGGAGTTCCACAATTTGTGCCATAATTCCATAATAGATTGTTGAATTATTATTTATTATTGATCCTCCAGTAGTAGGGAACAAGTCCCTAAATTATCTCCTCCTCCAACTCTTCATAATCTGCCCAATATTCTCATAATATTCCACAAAAAAATAAACAATATTAGACACAAATATTCAATTATTCGTAAACCTTCCTAATGAATATATTAAAGTTAAAAATAAATTATCTAATGTAAAAAGAGAGGCTTAATGTGCTGAAGGATGGGAATAGGCCTTAATTTATGTTTTAAATTAGAGGCGTGGGACTTAATTTAGGTCTAATTTAGAGGCCCATCAAGGAATGTGGGGTAACGTGAATTGTTGAACTATCTCATGGTTCTTGCAATATTTGATGAAACCACCCTTCTTGCATTCCCCCCTTGATCCGAGCAGAGAATTTTGATGAATTTTTCTCTCTGTTTTTCAATCATGCTTCTGAACTCCTTAAAATAATCAAAAGTATGACTCTTCTTTCCGAGAAAATATACCCAAGTAAATCTTGTGCATTCATCAAAAAATAATAAGAAATAATACGCTGATGGGCTCCAGTATTGTAGCAATAATGCTACAACTCCTGGAGCTTCCTATCTCTAATTTTATCAACCCGGTAGTTCGTACAAACTTGGAAGCGACGGTGCTGTATGCACAAGTACTAGCTCTTGTCGCAGCTGTCACTTGGTCAGCTGGCACAAGTCCGCTAGGGCTCAAGCCAACTTCTATATGCTCACAGAAGAAGCTTTATGAATGATGGACGAAAGCTAACTCAAAGGAGACTAGTCTAATTGCAGAAGGAAACTGAAAGCCAATAAAGCATGAAAACCCTAGTAAACCCTAATTTGACTAGGCTAGACCCTAACTATGCAAAACTGTGAATGAAACCACTACCAATAATGCCATTACTTGCAGTGAACTGAAATACATGCATCTAAGCTACTTGTATCTGAAAAGACATGTTTTTGTATTTTTTCATTAAGTGGTTGGATTTGTTGTGATGATGCTTTTGATTAGGGTTTGGTTGTGCAGGAGCGGTTGGAATGGAAGGAAAGCATGGGCAAGGTCAGGATGGCTAGGGGAGGTCCCAGAGGGTCTCTAGCATCAGTCCACAGAAGTCTACCACGTTCGGATGCTTAGCAACCGAGTTTGCAGGCTTCTACAGGAAGTCTTCAGGGGATCCTACAGGAAACTCAGGGATTTCTACAGGAAGTCTGTGCAATTCTACAGGATGTTTGACCGTGGAAGTTTTGGGAGATGGTGAAGTGTTGGAGTGGTGTGGGAGGATAGGTGAGATGGAGATGGAGCTGGTGATGGCTCAGGAGCAGAGAAATCAGATGGAGGAAGAGTGCATGCAGTGGGTTGATGGCTTGGAAGGATGGGATCAACGAAAGGTTAAGTAAATGAAGCTACGTGGCAATAGATGAGTTGGAGGATAAATGAGCTGGACAGAGGCCGAGTAGGTGGATTGAGGAGAGATCAAGAAGAAGAAGAAGGAAGTGGAATGATATGGAGCAGCGTAAATGAAACAAATGACTTATGTATTGCATCAACAACGAGAATTCATTAACCTATGATAACTGTGCCATTAAACCTATGAACAACAATGGAAAACCAAGAAATGAAACTCGTGCATGGAAGTGAAATGTAGAAGTATGGTTCAATATCAAGAGTGCATGGATGGATCTTTAACGAAAATGTCTATGTTGCAGCTTGCATGGAAGTGAGAAGAACTGCGTTTCTTTTTGGTGGTTGGTTATGGACTGCACCCCAATCCCTAAGCGAGATGGCAGTGAGCCTTAACAACCTTTTTCTGGAGCTCCAATGAATTATACCTATCCTCTTCTAACCTAAGCAACTGGAAACAAATTCACCATAAACTAATCCTATCTAAGCTCATGGAAAAGACTAAATTAACAGACTGTAAATTCGAATTGCATGTTAAAGTAAAAACTCAAAGTGCTGGAACGAAATGCAAACAACATTACGACACCGAGGAGATCTATTGCTCTCAGGTTGGGCCCTAACCTGAGAGCTATAGCTCCCTTAGAAACTCACAATGAGATCAAAATCTGCCTGCCTTTATTCATAAACGAAAATCTGATGTCATGCCAAAACTGGCTTACAAAAGGAACAAACACCGAGCTGTAGCTCGTACTTCCAAATCACAAGAGCAATACAAAAGTTCAAAAAGCCCCTATCCAAGGCTACGGCCTCAGTATTTATGCAAAATGATCATCCAACAGGTGTCCTTGATTTGTGGAGCTCGACTGTCCAACTAAAGGTTAAACTGCTGATCCTGTAGAACAGTTATAACTGCTGTTCCTGTAGAACAGTTATAACTGCTGTTCCTGTAGAATAGTTGGCTGCCTCTAAGCTCGGTGGGGAGATGGATTGGAGCTCGGAGCTATGGTGGGAATCACGAGGAAGGTCCTCAAGACCGTGGACATCCTCTCCTAAAAACCAGCAGTGCCACCTCATTGTCTCCTTGTCTCCTTTTTCGTGGTCTTTGCTCCCTTTTTAATGCCAAAACCTGAAATCACCATGTATTAGTCACGTAGATAGAATGTTTACCCTTCTTCCTACAAACAACACGAATAAACCAAGAAATGAATGCATAAGCAATAAAAAATGAATGGTTTGAGCAGAGCAAGTAGGCCAAATGAGCCCAAATTGTACCAAAAATTAGGGCTCATCATCACCCCCCAGCTAAACTATTTGCTCATCCTTGAGAAACTTTGCTCTGGCTCCTCGTCTTTGGCCGAGAACTAGAGCCCGAAGCATGCTTTTCCTTTCCTGTTTTTGGTGGCCCTGCCTTTTCTGCCGAGGGTGGTGCTGCTTCCTTTCCTATTTTTGGCGGCCCTGCCTTTGCTGCCCCTGGTGGTGACGAAGGTGGTGCCTCTTCCCCCTTCCCCATTTCCTTGAGCTGGGCTTCGGAAGGTGATTGGCCTATTTTTCGTGTCCAGGAAGTTATTTTTGGGCTTCCCTTCTCAGGGGTGGCTGATGTTTTAGAGGGGGTTCTTGCACTGGGTGAAGTAGGGACATCCCCTAAAATGGTTTGGCTGCTGGGTGGAGGCTGTGGCTTGCCCGTGGTCATCCTCTTGCTTCTCCTGGCTTCATATGGTAGAGGGGTCTCCCTCTCCCTCTTCTCCTTCGGTTTTGGAGATGTACTGAGGGCGGCCAGCGCCGCTGCTGCCTCCTTTTCAAGAATACCAGCCTTCTCTTTCTTGCGTTTTGCTCTCTCAGAGCTCCTTGTAGAGGGCCCCTCCTTTTCAGATTTCGGGCTACCTGTAGAAGACCCTGCTTTGCCCACTTCCGGGCCTCCTGTAGAAGATTCTTTCTTTCCCGATTTTGGGCTTCCTGTAGAAGACCCGGCTTTAGCCACTCCGGGGCTTCCTGTAGAAGCCCCTGCTTTGGTAGTTTTCAGGCTTCCTGTAGAAGGCCCTTTCTTTTTCTTCAGGCTTCCTGTAGGAGCCTGTTTCTTAATGACTTTCGGGCCTCCTATAGAAGCCTTTGTCTTTGTTTTTGGGCTTCCTGTAGAAGCCTTTTTCTCAATGATTTTCGAGCTTCCTGTAGAAGCCTTTGTTTTTGTTTTTGGGCTTCCTGTAGAAGCCTTTTTCTCAATGATTTTCGGGCTTCCTGTAGAAGCCTTTGTTTTTGGTTTCGGGCTTCCTGTAGAAGCCTGTTTCTACTTTCATGTAGACACAGGTGTCTCCACCTCCGCTTGCTTGCCTGCCTGAGTTTTGCTTTTTGCTTTGGTTGCAGGTGCTGTTGAGGTACTTGGGCTGACGTGGACCACCTCAGCTTTGTCCATTCTTCTCTTCATCCTCTTTTCCCTTGCTGACAAGATAGGTGTGCCACCTTTTTCTTGGTCCTCCTTTTCCTCATGCTTCTTCCTTTGTTCCTTCTTCTATACTGTTGTCGGGGTCTCTTGGCCTTCTTCTTTTTGTTCCTCGGCCACTGCTTCTTGTTCCTCACTGCTGGAGGAACCCGTTTCTTTGATCAACATTTTAATGTCCCCATCTTTTGTCAAATTCCGGAAGGATTCCCATGAGAGGGGGACCTTATGTGAGTTTAGTGCATCCTCCACAAGAAGCTTGATCAACCCATGGTGGGCTATCTGATCTGGTATGCCCTCTTTCAACTTTGTGGCACACTCCATTAGAGACTGCAGTAGGTAATAAGGGATGCTCAGTTTTTGTTCTACAGG
The DNA here is from genome assembly GCA_031772625.1 of Pinus tabuliformis. NCBI lineage: Eukaryota > Viridiplantae > Streptophyta > Pinopsida > Pinales > Pinaceae > Pinus > Pinus tabuliformis. The sequence goes on along the minus strand of CM062814.1, from coordinate 153,968,073 downwards.
AAGATCAATTCGGTGCCTCAATTCAGTGAGCAGCCGAAAGTGATATGCATACACGATGCTGAAACGACCTTCACGAGTGATATATTTCATGATTTGCAAACTGACTTCATTCCATGGTGGCAACAGGCTCGTTCTTCGCACCCCATTTTTGTCCTCCGAGAATTCTTCCTCAGGTGGAAAGAATTCTTTCTTTGCCTGCTGGCTCATCTTTCTTTCTTCCTTATCCCATGGCAAACCCATAGGAAGTTCTGTGATCCGGCTTATATGTTGCGGGGTGAGCTTGAGGCTCAGACCTATGAAGTTCACTGTGGCCAGTGTCTGGGATTTAGGCTTCAGAGCCTGCAAGAACTCTTCGGCCACTTCATCATCGTAACCCTGCAGCTTATCACAAAAAGGCATCCATTGTGCTCTGGTGAAGAGCTCTACCACTGCCGGGTTTTCCCTTAGTTTGGTTGAATCAGTGGGTTCCCGTCTTATAAACCCACCCGGCATGATGAACACGGTTGTTTTAATTAAAGGTGGCAAATGCAAAAGAGATTTGGTCTATTAAGACAGAGCATGCACATAATCCACAAAATTCAACACAGTCTACTTCACATCCTGTAGAACGACAGCATAGGCACAACAAACAACAATTTCACCGATATCTTTATGACCAGACTGTGGACGATGGTCTTGCCACTCTTACTAACCAGTTGCATGAAGAGTTCAGGGTTACCTCGTTAATTGGCCACCTTTTTTCGTGAGGCACCCGCTTCCCTGTAGAAGACTGCGTTCCTGTAGAGACTGCGTTCCTGTAGAACTGCGTTCCTGTAGACTGCGTTCCTGTAGAAACTGTGTTCCTGTAGGAGCAGTGCGCAATTCTCGGGGAGGACTGTAGTTGGCCCGCGCTCGAGGTGTGCTTCACCGGCGTTCTGGTAGCCAACAGCTTGGCGTATCAAAGTGCAGAGGAGATCAGAATAGCCACCCGAGTTTGAAGTGGTGGTTGATAAATGCATGCGCATGATCTAGCCGATTAGATTTTGAATCGGCGCAATCCGTGGCGCGGGGGATGAGCTGTCCCCGCCGGACTGTTGGGCGACGTCATCCATCATTCGCCTGCGTATTCACTTGCTGCCGCATCCATTCCCACAGATTTGCCGTCGCCTTTTCCTGTTAAACTCATGCTTCTGACGAGAGTGTTCTCACGTGCATGCTGTTCATTCTCTTTGTCGTGGCCGCCACCCAAACATCCAATTACACTTTAACTAGCCGACGTGGCCAGTCGACTAGCCATACGGCCGCTCAACCATTCAATTTTACGTTGTGCAAACAATTTCAAAGTAAAATTCATGCGATTTGATGGAAGGAAGGGTTGAGACACTTACCTGCGTGGCTGCACACGATTTTTCCAGTTCTTGGACGATGGTGAGTGGATCTACCTGCCGCATGCGACTTACACAGACCCGGAGGCTCGTGGTTACAGGCTGCCAACGATGGAGTGGATGTTTTGCTTGCATGCGCTCGCGTTTCATTTCAGATAGCGGTGCTGTGAATGGTATCCACTCGAGCAGGTTGAACTGTTACAGGATTCCCGCGAGGCGTCTCGTAACAGTCCTTTCTCCTTGGGTGCATGCTGCACGACGGAGGATCTGGCCTTTCAATCACGTTCCCGGAGCTTCTGATGCCTGTGGTATGAGATCTCAGCATTTGTTTAACTTCGAAAATGGCTTTTCCCGTGAGAACTCATCGATCTTCTTTGTTGGTGCAGGGAACTTGGTTGCATGTCGACAAGGATGGTGGAGCAAGGTGACAGCAATGTGCAAGGGTGCGAACAGAGGCTTGCATGCATCCAAACCAATCCATAGTCGCTAAATATCCTTTTTAGATGAATTCTGGGCCGTCCCAAACTTCTACAGGAAGTTTCCTGTAGAACACAGAGCTTCCTGTAGAAAGTTCGGCCTTCCTGTAGAAAGTCTGCACTTTCCCGTAGAAAATCCGCGCCTTCCTGTAGAAAGACTGCATCTTCCTGCAGAAAGACCGCATCTTCCTGTAGAAGATTCAAACCATGATAAAATTGCACATACCTTGAAGAAAACATGGGTACCCTTGGAGGAGGTGCTGGTGAGGTCTCTTGACAGCATGATAAGGACCCTTGGTTTTGAGTTGAAGGCTTCCTCTCCTCCATAGAACATCTGCAACCTGCATGCAATTTTACCATATTTTGCTTATTGTTTTTTTTTTTTTTCTTTTTTTTCTCTTTTTTTTTTTTTTTTGAAAGATAACAGGGGCGCCTCAAAGAGGTTTTCACCCGTGCCATCTGCCTTGAGCGCCTCAGAGAGGTTTTCACTCAAGGATCTTTTTCAAACCTTTTCTCTTTTTTTTTGAAAGACAATAGGGGCGCCTCAATGAGGTTTTCACCCCTACCACCTGCCTTGGGCGCCTCAGAGAGGTTTTCACCCAAGGATCTTTATTATTATTATTATTATTTTTTTATATCCTTCAGGGTATGCCAAAAGCAGAGGCAGAACCCTTCTCTATGACCAATACAGATTTCTCCATAGTTTTGAGGAACTCTTGTCTTGAGAGAGGTCTCCTGTAGATCTTCAATCGATGCCCATTGACAAGCATGGGAATGGCTTCCTCATCAATGGTTCGAATGAGGACAGATCCATTGTCATGGCATTTCTCCACTGCATATGGTCCTAGCCATCTGGTTCTCAGCTTCCCCTTGAAATCTTTGTATCTGGAGTCATACAACAAAGCCCAATCTCCCGGCTGAAATTGCTTGTCATGGAGATGTTGGTCATGCCACACCTTTCTCTGAAGTTGAACCACTTCTGAGTGAAGGAGGGCTTGCATTCGGTGCTCATCCAGGCCATTCAGCTGCAGTAGCCTTTCTTGTTGTGCATGGCTGAGATCTAGGTCCAGCTGAGCTGCCATCCTCAAAGTGTTGTATTCAAACTCAATGGACATCAAAGCTTTCTTCCCATAGACCAGCTCATATGGTGTGAAGCCGGTGGTGGTCTTCCAAGTGGTGTTGTAAGCCCATGTGGCTTCAACCAGGCGATCTGCCCAGTCCTTTCTGCTGCTGCTCACCACCTTAGTCAAGATCCCTTCTAATGCTCTATTGGTGACTTCCACCTACCCATTTGCTTGAGGGTGATAAGGGGTGGAAGTCCTGTGCTTGATCTTGTGATGAGCTAGTAGATCTTCAACCAGGTTGGAGGTGAACTGGCTCCCTTGATCGGTGACCAGCTCTCTTGGATAGCCAAACTTATAGAAGATGTTTTCTCTTAGGAACTCGGCCACCTTTTCTTCTGTTGCTGCTTTGATTGCTTTGGTCTCTGCCCACTTTGTCAAATAGTCAGTACACACAATGATGTAAGTCCTTTGCCTCGAAGAGGGGTTGATTGGGCCCACAAAGTCCATGCCCCACTTCTCAAATGGCTCAAGAGTCACTTGAGGTTGGAGAGGCATCTCATCCCTTTGGGTCGGTTTCCCCATTCTTTGGCATTGGTCACACTGACTGACATATCTTCTGACATCTTGATGAAGTGTGGGCCAATAGTAGCCTGCCTGCAGGATTTTGAAGGCAGTTCTCTTTGCTGCGAAATGTCCTCCACAAGGCCCATCATGACAAGTGAGGAGGATATCAAAGACTTCCTCCTCCCTTACACAACGCCTTAAGATCTGATCGGGGCCAAGCTTGAACAGATTGCCCCCGATCCAAGTAAATGAGGCACTTTTTCTAATGATTCTGCTCTTGTCTCTGGAAGATAGGTGTGGAGGGAACTGTGCTGAAACAAGATAGTTTGCTATATCAGCAAACCATGGAGAGAGTACTGAAATAGCAAACAGATGTTCATCAGGCATCTGGTCATCCACTGTTCCATCCTCATCTGCAGACAAATCCAATCTAGATAAAAAGTCAGCAACAACATTTTCTCTACCTGGTTTGTCAACAATGGTCAAATCAAACTGCTGCAATAAAAGTAACCATCTAATAATACGAGCATTCACATCTGGTTTATTCATTAAATATCTAATAGCAGCATGGTCAGTATGTACAAAGGTCTGGTAACCAGTAATATAATGTCGGAACTTTTTCAGTGCATGGAACACAACCAAGAATTCTTTTTCGGTTACAGTGTAATTCAGCTCAGCTTTGGACAAGTTTTTGCTAACAAAGTAAATGGCATATGGAAGTTTCTGCTCAACTTGTCCTAAAGCTGCACCTATGGCTTTGTTCGAGGCATCAGTGTGGATGTGGAAAGGTAGGGCCCAGTTTGGACCTCTCAGGATTGGGGCTGACACCAACTTGTCCTTTAATTCATTTAAAGCCCTCTGACAATCGTCAGTCCAATTAAACTCCACATCTTTTGCCAACAGGCCAAACAATGGTGAGGCTAGCTTGCTGAAATTTTTAATGAATCTCCGGTAGTATCCTGCTAATCCCAAGAAACTCCAGACATCCCTTACCTTTTGAGGAGGTGGAACCCTCTTGATGAGAGCAATTTTGTTAGGATCCACCTGCAACCCATGGCAAGAAATGGTATGTCCTAGCACGGTCCCTTCAGTCATTAGGAATTCACATTTTTCAGGACTAAGGGACAAGTTCATCTCGGTGCATTTGGTTAGGACTTTTCCCAGGTTGGACAATGCTTCCTGGAAGTTGGCCCCATAAGGAGTAAAGTCATCCATATAGATTTCTACTGCATCATGGACCAGCTCCGAGAAGATGCTCAAGACAGCTCTCTGAAAGGTAGCAGGAGCATTGCATAGCCCAAAGGGAAGGACTCGATAGGCAAAGGTACCCCAAGGACAAGTGAAGGTGGTCTTATCTTGGTCTTCCGGGCTGATTTGGATTTGGTTGTACCCGCTAAACCCATCCAGGAAAGAGAAGAACTTCTTTCCTGCCAGTCCATCCAACACTTGATCTATGAAAGGTAGAGGGAAATGGTCCTTCTTGGTAGCTTTGTTCAGTTCTCGGTAGTCCACACAGATTCTCCATTTCCCATTTTTCTTGGGAACCAACACTAGAGGGGACACCCATTCACTATCTGAGATGGGGTAGATGAATCCGGCATCCAACAGTTTTTGCAATTCTTCCTTGACAATGTCCTTAAGGGCTGGATTCATTCTCCTCTGAGGTTGCCTAACCGGTTTACAATCCTCTTTGATGTATATATGATGGGTACAGACCGAAGGATGGACTCCTTTCATTTCCTTATAGCTCCAAGCAAAAGCATCTAGGTGGTTGGCCAACAGACTACACAGCTCCTTTTCCTGGGAAGGAGATAGGGAGGAGCTGATCTTTAATGTTTTCTCAGGGCCGAACTCCACACTCTTGACTCTGGGAGTGACAGGGTTGGTTGTACAAAGATCCACTAAGGTGCTAGCTTGGGCATCCTCCACCAATTTCTCTAAGGGTAGTGCACTGGAAGGTGGATTCTGGATCAAGGTCTCGATCAAGTCATCCTCGGTTGGGGGGTCTTTTCTAGTGGTATCTAAGGTGCACAGAGGTGTTGAGTACACCTCGTCTTCCTCTCCTTCTTCCAACCAGAGTGGTAAGTCATGCTCTAAGGAGGGTTGGGCAGGAGGGTATAGGACTAGCTGCATGGACATGGGACCATTTTTGATGGTCATGTTTCCTGCACGACAACTTATGTAAGCATCTGCAGTAGCTAACCAAGGCCTTCCCAAAATGAGAGGATATCCAGTAAGCTTGGCCTTTGGTTGCAGAACCAGGAAGTCTGCAGGGTATTCCCAAGAGTCAATAGAGACCAAGACATCCTCCACAATCCCTTCGGGAGTCACAGTGGAGCGATCTGCTAATTGCAGTACTGTCGAGGTCTTCCTCAAGGAACCCTGAAGATTAAGTTTAAGCATGGTATCCCTGGTCATCACATTAATGGCAGCCCCCAGGTCAATCAAGGTGTGAGGTATAATGGTGCCATTGATGTGAACATCTACTACAGGACTTCCAAGATCTAGGTACTTTGGGCAGATGACTTGTCCTAACATAAGGTCAGACAGTTGTCCTATGACATTGATAGTTGAGGCATCTTTCTTCCGTTTGCCTAGGTGTTTGAAACACTTCTCCTTAACCAATTTGTTGTATATTGGCACATCCTTGATGGCTTGGAGAAGTGGTATTTTTACACACAACTGCTTGAGCTCACCCAGAAGCTCATCCTCCTTTGGGTTGGGTTGTGTGGTGGCTGTTAGTCTCTCAAGAAAGGGTGGAATAACCTTCGGTTCACTTTCCTGTTTATCTTCCTCATCCTTTGGGGGAGGAGGTTGGCGATCTGGTAGAGTCTTTCCAGATCGAAGATTGATCTCCTGGATCTCCACAGCATAGGTAGGGCATGAGGTTTCCCCAGTGTATACCTGCTGGTCCTGTCTATTGTTGGGGTTCGGGTTCGGTTGAGCAAGCATTTGAGGTTTCCTTGGAGGAGCAGGAGGTAATGGCTGAGGTTGAACTGGTGGTGGAGGCAAGATGGCAGGAGGAGTGTTGTATTGGGGCCTCCACCCCGACATAGGTGCATTCCATTGAGGCTGTGGCTGGGCATGTGAGTGATATGAATGAGAAGTAGGTTGAGTGGGGTACTGAGGTGGATAAGACCATGGAGGAGGCATGGACCATGAAGGATGAGCAGGGGGACCCCAGGAAGGCATAGGAGTCGATTGGTTGGGGCTGTAATAAGCTTGAGATGCCCCTTGCATCCCCTGCTGATAAGGTCTAGATCCCTGTGGCCTCCTTTGGTTGAGGTAATAGAGAGGTTCAGTGGGGGCTTCTGTCCCTTGGTACATGGCTTTAAACCCAGGTAAGGTTGGACACAGATTTGTGGGATGGTCCTCCTCACAAACGAAACACACTTCAACCGAATGCAATGGACATTCGTTTTTAGGGTGTCTTCTTGTGCACCTAGGGCAGAAAACAGCCAAGGCTCTCTCAGCTTCTTCTTTCTTTTGCTGAATCCTGAATGTGTCAAGCTGCATAGCAATGGTCTGTCTCACCTCACTCTTAAGATCTTCTAATTGATTTTCAAGCTCATGTTTGGAGAAAGGGACACTAGTTGAGAGGTGGTTTCCTCTACCTCGTTTCCGAGCTGCCCTGGAGTGATTTCTAAACACAGTCTTGATGTCCTCATAAGGAAGTTGGTAAATGTCCCCCCGAGCTAACATGTGAAGGGTATCTAAGAGGTCTTCAGGGACTCCTCGGAGCAGGACCAACTTGAGGGATTTAGGGTCAAGTGTGCACCTGGCCCGCTTATATCTTAGTTGGAACCTCTCCTCATAATCCTCTAAGGACTCATCATTTCCCATGGACATCCGAAAGATTTCCCCCTTTGTTTCCTTGGACCTACAGTAATCCCGGTACTTGGTGTTGAAAGCTTGCTGCATCTGAGCCCAAGTGGTGATACTATTCCCAGGTAAGCCCATGAACCAACGTAGTGCTGCATCCTTAAGAGTGGAAGGGAAAAGTTTCAACTTTTGCTCATCTTCAGTATAGTCATAGGTTCTACAAAGGACAACAAACTCAAACAAGAAGGTATCCGGATCTTCAGTGGTCAGCCCATGGAAGTGAGGTAAGGTGGAGGGGCTAATGTTCTTCATTTTCATCTCTCCATTGGTCTCTCAGATGGGGAAGGCACCTTCTATTCTCTCATCTTCTCTTCTATTGTCAGCCATAGCTTCAGATGGAGTGGTCTCTAACTCTTCTTCTACTATAGGGTCTTTGGATATCTCAGGATGTTCACCTATAGGTTCTTCTGGGTCACTGTCACCAAAGAAGAGAGAAGGGTGACTCAGTGATGTGGTGGGGGTGTTTGGTAGGAATTTGCCTGATCTATCTTGGTTCCTACGAGGCATGAAATGGAAAAGACTTTCTTTTTCTTTTGATTGTTTTTGCTTTGCTTTTCTTTTGGTACCTGCAAAACTGAGACAGATTTATCTACAACTAACTATGAAAGATGCAGAATTAAACTGAAAGCAGGAAAGAACTATTCTACTTTGCTCAAATGAAATTGCAAGAATGGAAATGCTAGTCTACGCTTGTAGAAAGGAAATGCTAATCTATGAAAGCAGGAAATGCTAATCTATGAAAGTAGGAAATGTCTATGCTACTTTTGCAGAATGGAAATGAAGTAAACTACTTAGCAGAAGGCAAGAGTAAGAAAGTAGAAGGAAAGCAACAATTACTAATACTCTGACGCTTCCCCGGCAACGGCGCCAAAAAGATGGTGGGCTCCAGTATTGTAGCAATAATGCTACAACTCCTGGAGCTTCCTATCTCTAATTTTATCAACCCGGTAGTTCGTACAAACTTGGAAGCGACGGTGCTGTATGCACAAGTACTAGCTCTTGTCGCAGCTGTCACTTGGTCAGCTGGCACAAGTCCGCTAGGGCTCAAGCCAACTTCTATATGCTCACAGAAGAAGCTTTATGAATGATGGACGAAAGCTAACTCAAAGGAGACTAGTCTAATTGCAGAAAGAAACTGAAAGCCAATAAAGCATGAAAACCCTAGTAAACCCTAATTTGACTAGGCTAGACCCTAACTATGCAAAACTGTGAATGAAACCACTACCAATAATGCCATTACTTGCAGTGAACTGAAATACATGCATCTAAGCTACTTGTATCTGAAAAGACATGTTTTTGTATTTTTTCATTAAGTGGTTGGATTTATTGTGATGATGCTTTTGATTAGGGTTTGGTTGTGCAGGAGCGGTTGGAATGGAAGGAAAGCATGGGCAAGGTCAGGATGGCTAGGGGAGGTCCCAGAGGGTCTCTAGCATCAGTCCACAGAAGTCTACCACGTTCGGATGCTCAGCAACCGAGTTTGCAGGCTTCTACAGGAAGTCTGCAGGGGATCCTACAGGAAACTCAGGGATTTCTACAGGAAGTCTGTGCAATTCTACAGGATGTTTGACCGTGGAAGTTTTGGGAGATGGTGAAGTGTTGGAGTGGTGTGGGAGGATAGGTGAGATGGAGATGGAGCTGGTGATGGCTCAGGAGCAGAGAAATCAGATGGAGGAAGAGTGCATGCAGTGGGTTGATGGCTTGGAAGGATGGGATCAACGAAAGGTTAAGTAAATGAAGCTACGTGGCAATAGATGAGTTGGAGGATAAATGAGCTGGACAGAGGCCGAGTAGGTGGATTGAGGAGAGATCAAGAAGAAGAAGAAGGAAGTGGAATGATATGGAGCAGCGTAAATGAAACAAATGACTTATGTATTGCATCAACAACGAGAATTCATTAACCTATGATAACTGTGCCATTAAACCTATGAACAGCAATGGGAAACCAAGAAATGAAACTCGTGCATGGAAGTGAAATGTAGAAGTATGGTTCAATATCAAGAGTGCATGGATGGATCTTTAACGAAAATGTCTATGTTGCAGCTTGCATGGAAGTGAGAAGAACTGCGTTTCTTTTTGGTGGTTGGTTATGGACTGCACCCCAATCCCTAAGAGAGATGGCAGTGAGCCTTAACAACCTTTTTCTGGAGCTCCAATGAATTATACCTATCCTCTTCTAACCTAAGAAACTGGAAACAAATTCACCATAAACTAATCCTATCTAAGCTCATGAAAAAGACTAAATTAACAGACTGTAAATTCGAATTGCATGTTAAAGTAAAAACTCAAAGTGCTGGAATGAAATGCAAACAACATTACGACACCGAGGAGATATATTGCTCTCAGGTTGGGCCCTAACCTGAGAGCTATAGCTCCCTTATAAACTCAGAATGAGATCAAAATCTGCCTGCCTTTATTCATAAACGAAAATCTGATGTCATGCCAAAACTGGCTTACAAAAGGAACAAACACCGAGCTGTAGCTCGTACTTCCAAATCACAAGAGCAATACAAAAGTTCAAAAAGCCCCTATCCAAGGCTACGGCCTCAGTATTTATGCAAAATGATCATCCAACAGGTGTCCTTGATTTGTGGAGCTCGGCTGTCCAACTGAAGGTTAAACTGCTGATCCTGTAGAACAGTTATAACTGCTGTTCCTGTAGAACAGTTATAACTGTTGTTCTTGTAGAACAGTTGGCTGCCTCTAAGCTCGGTGGGGAGATGGATTGGAGCTCGGAGCTATGGTGGGAATCACGAGGAAGGTCCTCAAGACCGTGGACATCCTCTCCTAAAAACCAGCAGTGCCACCTCATTGTCTCCTTGTATCCTTTTTCGTGGTCTTTGCTCCCTTTTTAATGCCAAAACCTGAAATCACCATGTATTAGTCACGTAGATAGAATGCCTACCCTTCTTCCTAAAAACAACACGAATAAACCAAGAAATGAATGCATAAGCAATAAAAAATGAATGGTTTGAGCAGAGCAAGTAGGCCAAATGAGCCCAAATTGTACCAAAAATTGGGGCTCATCATACGCACCTCCTAATGACCTTGTTTGCATCGACCCACACAAATTAGTGTGCACAAGCTCTAGTATATCTCTCCTTTTTCAATATACATTTGCAGGAAACTCATCTTAGTGCATCTTCCCAAGAGCACATGCTTCACAATCAACATGAACAATCTTTAATACAAGAATACCATTGACCATACCTTGTTTCTGAAGTAGCAACAGGTCATTAAAATTGATATGACTGAATCTTTGATGCCATAAGTCTTTTGTAGTCATAACTGATGAGGTCAAGGCTTGGTGTGATGCGCTTCTTATATTCAGCTAATGCAATCCTCCCACTCGAATACCTGATGCAATTGGCTTCATACGATCCAAAAAATCTTTAATAACACAATATGACTTAAAAAACTCTACCTTAAGATTCTGATTTGTTATCATAGAAACAGAGATTAGTTTCTTTTTTATTTCGGGTACATATATTACATTTTGAATATGTCTTATTTCCATAAGGAAAAACGACATGAACATTACCATATCCTTTGATTTAGTACCCTCTATCATCACAAAGGTAGATCTTTGCACCACTGTTGGTTTCTTTAAATTTCTCAAACCAATGTCTGTTACCTGTCATGTGAGTGGAAGCTCCTGAGTCCACAAACCAAGTTTCTACTTCATCATCCTCAATAGAGAATGCAAAATCAAATACAAACAATCTGAGATTCTGATTTTGATCTTCATCAGCAAAGTGCCCTGCATGCTTCTTATGTCTATGTCGACCTTCATCAAACTTTTTTTTATGACAATTTTAGCAATGTGACCAACTCTACCACAATAAAAACATTTGGGTCCTGGATCACTTTTGTTTGAAGACATATCTTGAGGTGGTTTTCTTTGTGGTGTACTTCCACCTTTCTGTCCTAAACTTGCCTTCCCTCTGAAGGGTTTCTTCTTCGCCATTAGAGCAAGATTTGAACTCTGGAGTTTCATAGTCATCTGCCTTTCTTCCTCTTGCATCAGGATCCCTGTCAATTCTTCAAATTTGGGGGCTTTCTCTCTTTCATTCAAGCCTTTGATAAACATATGATAGTCATCAGTCATACCATTTGTGGTGATCGTGACGAGATCAATGTTTGACATTGTCTCCCCTATGTCGCTGTTGTGGGGGAAAGTATCCAACTCGGAATGACCCTAACCCACTCTAAGGGTGACAGTTCCTTAGCAACAGCTGAAAGCAAAGCTATCTAAAGTTTCTTCTTTATGACATGCAAGAGATAAAAGGAAGAGATCCACTTACCGATGTCTTGCGCAAATGGTCGATCCAATCTCCTTTGATTGCCGCTTGCTCCCAGCTCCAAGTCTTTTCACAGGCCCAGCTACACTAGATCCTGCAAACAAGACAAAGAAAGGAAACTACAAGAAGCATGCATTCATAATCGATTCAAGGATTAGCATAAATCAAAGACGCAAGTAAGACAATACACCATTGAAACACATGCGAATAGAAGAACCTCAAAAGCTTTATTAATATATGGAAGTAAGGTTCAGGCGGTGATACAACCATGAGAGGTCCAATCCAGCATCACCTTCCCGACGGAGAGAAATCTCTTCTTCACCTCCCTCAAGCAATCACCCAATGCTCACAACTGTAAACCAACAACAATTCTTTGCACTAAATTCCGGCCTCCTTTGATCCCATGGGATGAGATCCTTATATAGAGTTTTGGAGTGAAGATAAGTCAGCTTGATGTGTGACTTGTTGTCCTCTTCAACTCCAGTTGTTCTTCAGTTCTTCACTTGGAGTTTCTGTCTTCCACTTGGAGTTTTAGAAGCTCTTAACTCATCATTAGGCGAATCTTATCATCAAGTGTCTTTTTAGAAGCTTCCTGGGCACTGGCACTTTGAGAAAAAGATTCCTCCACATGTCCAAGTGCGCCCAACGCAGGTAGCCTTTGTTCTACTTGCTATGCAACGCAGGTAGCCTTTGTTGTACCTGCTATGCAGCGCAGATGCCTAGTGGAGTAGCTGCAATGATCCAAAACTGACCTGTTTTTGAGTGTTTTTCAGTGGAGAACTGATTTGCAGTGCTGTGGTTTGCTGACCTTGTTCCTCTAAGGGTAAGAACAACATGTTTAGGGACTTTGGATCCCTTAGATTATTGACATTTCATGCTCTATGCTGTAAGGCACAAAAATGTCTATAACAGTTGCCCCCTAAAGTATGAGGTCGTTTATCGGGTGAAATGCTTTATTAGGAGGATCCGAAGTTCATTCAATCGCCGGGAGGTGACCTGTAACAAAATACAATACAATACATTATCTTTTCATACTTTCTTTTCATGATCTAGCTGATGCGGGCATTTCCCATGCTCAGCTTTATAAATACATTTGCTGTACATAAACAGACGATCGTCTGATAGTAGACTGATAATTCTCTGCTTTTAATTATCATCCTTTTAGTAGGATGATCATCTGTTGCACATGTCTATGTTTTTATCTCCTGAATATATATCGCAGCCCGGATGGATGAAACTAGATCTGGGGTCTTCAAACTTCCGATCTTCACACTAAGTACAAGTCGATCCATGTGAGAATTTCTTGGAGTCGAACATGGAAAGACATCGCTTGATTACCAGTCAATAATGTAAACTGTTAACAAGCGCGAGAGGAATCACCGATAATGATGATGACCCTCAAGGTACTGCAGCACAATTCACGTGGCGTGAATATAGGATCTGACGTCGAACACCACGCAAAGTCTCCCGGTCGAAGGTCATTAATGTATACCTATCGCCGGAAGTGAGAAACTTGCCATTGAGGCATGCAAGCTTCAAAGTACTGAGGGGGTGTTCCTAGATCAACTTCTTGGATAGTGAGCTGATGTCGACAAGAAGCGATCCGTCAAAGGAGGGCCTTAATGAACCCCACATCAGTGACACGGAACGGAACTAGTGATGATGGTGAAAACGATCTGTGAAATATGATCCAGGGTGGCGGTCATGGAAGGATGAAAGATGATGTATGGTAGTGGATGGGACCCGGTTGACACTTTCTGAATGACATCTCTTGAACATATCTCGACACTGATGTGATGGATCGGTAGCATTACCCCATTTGGATGGTATGGCGAGACCATGGTGAAGGGACCGGTGAATGATAATAACCCAACCCGATATTTACGAAGGCAAAAGTGTCATGTTCAAGAGCGACTTGCTACCATTAAGCTTTGAGGTTCTTCCCAATTTTTCCCCAGTCATTTCTGACCAGTACCTCTTTATTTTTGTCAAGCTTGAGGAGGATAACATATGCTTGTTCTATAACCTGCCCTTCGGGTAAGCCCATCGCTATGTTTTAACGAGCCTAACGATGGGGAAACTCGTTCTCGTCTAAAGACAAGTTTGTCGCTATCTAATATTTTTAATGAGCCCAACGACAAAGACAACTCGGTCCTTTTCATTTTTAGAGAGTCTGAAAAGGGTACATAAAGTAGACTCCAGGGGTCCTTTTTCGTCATCTAATCCCTTAAGTCCGAAAAAGTATAAAACAATACAGAAGGGATGAATGTTCGATATCTTTATCGAGCCGAACCAGACAAGCGCTCGATCTTTTTGTGCACTAATCCCTCAGGTCCAAAAAGATTAAAATCTAGAGGAGGGATAGCTCTTCCGGTCCTTTTAACGAGCTGGAAGGCCAAAACTCGGCAAACTTTTCATTTTTTTACGAGTCAGTGAAAAGAGCTCAAAGAAGACTCGTATTTTGAGGAACGAGTGATAAACAGGGATAGCAGCAGATTCCAGGTACAGGTTGGAATTTTCCAATCACGACAGTATTACAAGGATGGCTAGGTGAAATCACTCTTCGCAGCTGTTCCTCAAAATAGGTAAACAATCAAGTGGATGTGAATGATCGGCCAAAGGAAAAGTGGAGGTGACGGTGCACAAACACGACCAAGGCTTTTATGGCTAATGAATTTACGGTCTCAAATGGTTATTTACCGGTTCATTTTTTCTGAATGAGCTTGAACACTGGGGGGAAGCCTGCTCACATGTGTGTTTATTTTTTAACGAGCATGAACCCTTGCGAAAACTGCTCGGATCTTGCGTTTATTTTTTAATGAGCATGAACTTTGCCAAAACTGCTCGTTTGATAAGATCAAATTCATATTTTACCATGACTAGCTTCTTCTTTTTCAGAGATAGTACTGTATCATCAATTGCTCTCATTTTACCATTTCATGTGCATTTGGTTTGTTGGAGCTTTGGAGGTGCCCCTTCCTCTTGATTTTTCACCAGCTGATTTCGGGAGATTCTGTGGACGATTTTCGGCGCCGTTTCCACCAGGTAGGAGCTAAACCCTAGCTCTATCTTTTCATGGTTTAATTTCTCAGTTTTATGCTTGTTTTCCTGCCCCCATGAGCCCCTGGGGTTTCTCTAGGGCGCTCTGCCATCAGCGCAGGTTCCCTATATCGAAACCTGCGTTGGGGTTCTCATCTTCAAAGGCAGTTTGTGCCCCAACGCAGGTGAGACCCTTCCCTACCTACGTTGGGCGTAGAAAACATCTTGGTTGCACAATTTTTCATGAGATTCTTGCCATTTTCTTTACCGAGTCAGGGATCTTACTCCTCCTCTTGTTTGTTTTGCAGAGTTTATTGGAGCAGAATGACTCTTACGTGGCGAGAACGAGAGCATGAAGAGGAGGACATGATTGCCCTCCATGATCCTGTTACCGTGAGCGCGTTGCGGAACTGTGGCTTGCTAAAATTCTTCCGGATATCTAGCATGAGGGCACAGATACGTTTACTGCAGTACCTGCTTGATGCTTGGGATCCTGTTAACCAAGTGTTCCAGATTAGGGGCAAGTCCATCCCTTTGACCATAGTGGACATTTACTTCTTGACTGGGTTGTCAAGGCGGGGTGCCCCCATTTCCTTGTCCGGTTCGGCCCGAGGGAGTGATTTCGTGAAAGATTATATCCGTCAGTATTGCAGGGAGGGATCTCAGCCGAGCAGAGATGGCAAGATTTCTATCTGTGATGTCACTGACAGGTCTCTCAGGTCTATTCTGTACACGATTTGTAGGATGGCCGGTAGTGCATCCCCTCATGTTGCCAACAGGTCATATGTGCAGCACGCCCTGGAGTGTCTTCAGCCGAAAGTTTTTAACTGGTGTGATGCAGTACTAGTTCAGATGAAAAACCAGTTGACCAAAGTAAAGGACAGGAAACTGAAGAATTTTGGCTTCGGTTCAGTTTTGACTGCCTTCGCTTTGGAGAAGATACCCCTAATGCAACCTCAGTACATTATTCTCGACTTGCCATCTCCTACTGAGCCACGCATGCAGAGGTGGGTTGACCACATGGCTAGACATGCAGGTCAATCTAAGATTACTTTTACTGATGCCTTCTTTAGGTGGTTTGAGCGGCAGGATATGGCTTTTTCCGAGTATCCATATATTGGCATGGACTTCCGAGGTGATCCGGATTTGGTACTACCGGATGGCGAGCAGTGGGATGATCTTGGTAAATATTTTGACCTTATCACTGTTTACTGTTTTTATTTATAATGTCCTTGTGCTTTACTCTATCAAGACTCTAATCAAACTCATGTGTGCATGTAGATGTGGGCCCTGTCCATCCAGCAGTTCGTCCGAGAGCTCCGGCCGCTGCCCCCGCAGGGGAGGTTCCTGGGAGAGCTATTCTCCGTGACCTTGACTTGGCCGAGACTCTTACAGCTGTGCAGGAACATGTCGAGGGTCTTACCCTTGGGATTCCGGACGTACGGATCGACGAGTTGCCTCTACGATTGCAGCGACATACTGTTGGTGTTCCCAGACGATGGTCTCGTCTTCTGCGCATGATTGCACAGGCCGTGGCATGTTATCATGAGCATCACTAGGCTAGGGTGCCCCCCAGCCATTTTTGAGTTTTGGGGTCATATGACCGATTTTGTCTTGGTTACAGAACATTACATGTAAACCGTAAACAGTTATGTATATTTTTGATTTTCGGACTTTATTCCAGTTTTTATGTGATCCATGTATGAAACATCGATGATGCTTCTCTTTTTATCAATTTTGTAGATGTCTATCTAACACATAGTTTGCTAATGAGTCGGTTAATGTGTTTAAGTTTATGGAAATGTGTTGATATTGGATAAAATCAAACCGTCTTTCCAAGATTTTAACTCTTAGGAACTTGCGATAAATAGCTGGATTTCGGACAGAGTAGGTACCATTGAGCTGTAGTACCACGAGCTGTGAGTCTAGCCTGACGACTAGCCGGCGTATGCCATGGGTGATGGCATCAGAGAGGAGTTCTATCAAAGCGCTATACTCAGCGATATTATTTGTTGATTGACCAATACATACCCCCCTGAAACTCACTAGCTCGCCGCTTGGGTCAAAAATGGCCCATGCTGCAGAGGATGGGTTCCTCGAACTACGACTTGCTCCGTCAGCATATCCGACCCACGGTTCCAATGGATTTGACATCTGCAATAAGTGTAAAAAGTGGATTACTTAAACCGGAACAAATGCTTTAGCGAAAACAAAAATGTAACAAATTTAGCATATAGGTTACTATTAGGCATAGTAACGCTTAAGGTACAACCCGTTGCGGGGTTGCGCCAGTGGAACTCCGTCATAATCTACCAACTCGTAGGCACCTTTTGCTAATACACTTTTAACAATATAAGGGCCCATCCATAAGGACTTGAATTTCCCAGCTCCCAATTTATCGGATTCTTGGTCGTAAAGCAAGACCAAATCACCTTCCGAGAAGACACGGGGTTTGACATTTTTGTCGAACTGCGCTTTGACTTGTTTCTTATGGGCTTCGTTGGCCAAGGCGGCATCACGACGAGTTTCATCCAACTGGATTAACTCTAAGAAACGAGCTTCTTCTTCTGAGGTTCCGGGGAGGAGATCAATTGCGAGTTTAAGGGACGAAATTTCGCACTGGATTGGTAGGATCGCTTCCAGGCCATACACCAGTTGAAACGGTGTGAACCCAGTGGCATTCCTTACCGATGTTCGGTAGGCCCACAAAGCCGAGTATAGGATCAAATGCCATCTTCTTTTGTGAACCCCCACCATCCTTTGCAGCATGCACTTCAGGACTTTGTTGATCGCTTCAACTTGTCCGTTAGCTTGCGGATAGTACGGAGTAGAGCTGTCGTGAGACAATCCTAGTTTGGCAGTTAATTCAACCATCATGTGATTGCAAAAATGCGATCCATGATCTGTTACTATGGCCTGTGGCACGCCGAATCTGGCGACTACATGATTAAAAAAGAATAGGGCTGTTGTTTCACCAGTGTTATCCAATGTAGGCATCGCCTCGGCCCATTTGGTAAAATAGTCAACTGCGACTATAATATACCCATGCCCCCCGGTCGAGGTGGGGTTACATTGCATGAAATCGATGCCCCACTTGGCGAAAGGCCCCACAGCTATTATTGGTTGTAAAGGAGCGGGGGGTCTTCTGGTTTTGCTATCAAAAATCTGACATGCATGGCAACTTCTAACCGTAGTTATGCAATCTTTGAACATTGTTGGCCAGAAGTATCCTGCTCGTAAGATTCTTTGTGCGGTATCATATCCAGATTGATGCCCCCCACAGGTGCCTGAATGACATTCATTCAGGGCTTTTTCGGCTTCCTTATGGGTTAGACACCTTCTCAGGATCGTATCGACACCACGACGGTAAAGCGTATCACCGACGATCATGTAGTCTTTTGCTTGGTATCGAATGCGTTTTCGTTCTAAGTGAGAGGGGTCTGGCCGAAACTTTTGGGTTTGGAGATAAACTATTATATCTCCATACCACTCATCACTTGCTGATATCAGAAACAAACTTTCGTCCACGATCGATTCTTTGGACGTTTCATCGTTGTACGATGATGGGAGATCGCATAATAATTCTGCGAAAACTAAAGCTTTCTTTGATTTGGATTTCACAAATTCCAGATCAAACTCTTGAAGGATAGCTATCCACTTTGAATATTTGCCCCCAAGCAACTGTCGTGACAGTATATAAGTCATGGGGTTGCAATCTGACAATACGGTGGTCTTCCTAAAGAGGACATAATGTCGAAATCTTTGAATCGCTTGAACAGCTGCTAATGCCAGCTTTTCAACATGAGAATATCTACTTTCTGTATCATTTAAGTTTTTACTTAAATAATATATAGGGTGTTCAATTCCATCGACTTCTTGAACTAAAACCATTGCAATGGTCGTATTTGCTGCAGCCAGATACAGGTTAAAATCCCTTAGATAGTTTGGGGCGTACATTAATGATGCTTTGACTAGCGCTTCTTTCAAAGCATCAAAGGAAGCTTGTGCAACCTGGTCCCAGACGAAAGGTACATCCTTTTTCAGGAGACGGGTATAACCTTTAGCAAGTTCTGCGTAATTTGGAATGAACCTCCTCAGAAAGTTTGCTTTCCCTTGGAGTTTCTGAATCTGAAGCAAGTTCGAAGGCGGAGGCAAATTAATGATTGCCTGCACCTTGAAAGGGTCGAGACGAATCCCATCCTTGGAGACTATAAAGCCAAGTAAACGACTAGAACCGACGCAAAAACACACATTTGTGTGGATTGAGTCTTATCTTGTAGTGTCGGCAACGTAGAAATATTGCTCTTAAATGATGCGGATGATCAGTCCGCTTTTGCGAATGAGCCGGAAGATCGTCGAGATAAGGTTGAACGATGTTCTTGATGTCATGGAAAGCATAATTCATTGCTCTCGGAAATGTCGCCCCTGCGTTCTTTAAACCAAAGGGTAATTTTCAATAAGCAAATGTGCCCCACGGACAAATAAATGTAGTCTTTGACTGGTCCTGTGGGCGGATATTAATTTGATTATACCCAGAAAATCCGTCCATAAATGAAAAGATTTCACATCCGGCGCATTCATCAATTATCTGGTCGATGAAGGGTGTAGGGTAGTTGTCCTTTGGACAAGCTTGATTTACATCCCTATAATCGACGCACACTCGTGTTGTTCCTTGTTTTTTCATAACAGGGACAATATTCGATACCCAATCGGTTAGAGGAACCGGGTAGATGAAACCAGCATGGAGGAGCTTTTCAACTTCCGCCTTGATGGCAGCGGCCTTCTTGGGGTGCACCTGCCGAAGCCGTTGTCTTACTAGTTTGACATCAGGATACATCTTAATTTCATGTTCAACTATACTCGAGTCGATGCCTGGCATTTCATCATAGGACCAAGCAAAGACATCTCTAAATTCGCGGAAAAGAGCTTTATATATTTCTTGTTCTGAAGGAGAACAACCTTTTCCAACATAAATATTCTCTACAATGTCTGTTTTGGTTGAGATATTTATGGCTATAGTCTCTTCTATATTGGATAGGTTTCTCTCGGAATCCACCATATTTACAGTATTTGTTAGGAATTCAAATACTGAGGGGTGATACAGGTCGCCTTGAGTATCTTCCTGAGGAAGGGAACGATGGTGGTTATCATCCCATGGTGCCCCCTCAATCAACATTGACTGCAGGATTCCTTCGTCACTTGCATGCACTTGTGACCAAGGATCCAAAGGGGTACCACATTCTCCTGACCTATCTACCCACATGCTTGACGAGCATTGATTTGGGCTCGCCTCCCATGCCTGAAACATTGATTGCTACAATATTTCGATTGGGCTCGGGTGTAACACCATTGCCCGATCCATGACGACTTTGTCTTTTCGACCTTCGTGGAAGATATCATGTTGCAGGTAGCCACCAATGGTACATTTCCTATGTACATATGATTTGGTAGCGAGAAAGTCCCCATCATCGTGGGGTCTTTCAACAGGCCTACTCCTATATCTGGAATTGAATGGTCGCTCTCATGGATCATGGGAATGCTTCCCGTAACTTGTGAACCATTAAGGAGGAAGTTCTGTTGGTCGACGACCGTAATCCCTCCTTCAAACGGGAATGCGATCTTCCTAAAATAAGTCGACACTACAGCTGCCATGGCATAAATCCATGGTCTTCCCAGTAGGATGTTGTAATCCAGATTTCCATCTATGACTTCAACATCAATCTCTACTGTTTTTCCACCTAGTTCAACTTTCAAGTTACTTAGGATACCGTAAGGGGTATATGTCCTACCGTCGAAAGCCTTTAGTGTTGTCGAAGATCTCGACAAGGTTGGTGACCCTAGCGTTTTCCAGCAGCTCATCGACATAATACATGCTGATGCTCCCTCGTCAATAATTGTTCTGTGAACAGTTTTGTTGAGGGCCTTTACTTGAATCAGGAAAGCTAGCTGAGCTGGTAACTGAGGGTCATACCCTTTGTGATCAAAGGACACAAGATTGGAATCCTTAGGATCAACCCCCCCTATTGCCGATAACAATGCCTGCCTTTGGGATGGACAATTTTGTAGTACTTCTAGAGTCGACATAGCGGATGGCGATTGAGCCAAATCTTCTACTATGTTATAATGCTGCGCCGCTCTGGCACGAGGATTAAACGTCGACTTGTGTACTACACCCTTAGGTGGTTTTATTGTTAATTCTGGCATTATGGGTGGGACAGCTTCTGTAGAAGTTGTTGTCGAACTACTAGGTTGATCTTTACCTTTTTCGTTTGACAGTTGCGGATTCCCGTAATCTTTGCTCCTTGTCGAAATCAAAGCATCATTTTGTTGCTTGGAGATCGATAACATTAGCACTTGCGACGGGGAAGCATTTCCACTATCAACCATATTTTGACCTGGTTTGGGAAAAGGATCTGTCAATACAGCTGGGTTCTTTGGACTCTTAAAGAATCTCTTGAGCTCAGCTTTGTATGGACATTCTGTTGTCTTGTGATCTTCATCACATATCGAACAGGACCATTTCTTTTTCCCTTTCTCAGGAGAGTTCGAAGAAGTTTTTTCAGGTGACGGATCATCCTGTTGCTTCTTCTTCCCTTTGTTTTGCTTCTTCTTGCTTCCTGGTTGATTGGTTTCTTTGCCTTTATCTGCTGATATGGCATTTACTTCCGAAGCAAGAATCTCTTCATGGGCATTTCGATCTGAAGTCTTACGGGCTTTCTGAGGTGAAGCCTTTTTTGACTTCGCGCTTGCAGTGCCAATCACGCCATCTCCGGCATGAGAGTCAATATTCGATTTAGGAGGGGGAGGAATTGAAAATTCAGGTCTGGGGGCATCAGGTATCTTGTCATAGAGCGTGCCAGACTGAGTATATACCAAGTCTAAATATTGAGCACGAGCAATGACTTGCTCCTCGGTTACGACTCCTCCCTTGGCCACATCCTCCGTTATAGCTGGAAGCAGTGACTTTATAAACCATTCAGCTAGTAGCTGATCAGGAACGTATGTTTTCACCATCCTACGACGGCGACGCCACTCATGTATATGATCAGATATGTGAGTAGCTGTCGTCTGTTTGAAGTTGGTCAGTATCTCGGTTCCTGTTTCATACCTGATTGGTAATTGAAAATGGGTTAAGAAAGTCGTGGCTAAGGATCTGAAATTGTCGAAAGAGGCTCTTGGCAATTCTATATACCATTTAGCCGCCGGACCTGTCAATGTCCTCTGGAAGAGGCGAAGTCTTATCGAATCATCGTTCAGGGTGTTCGATGAACACCACAGATGAAAGGTCATGACGTGATTCGACGGGTCTTCACCTGGATTTCCATTGAATTTAGGAATGTCCGATGGAAGTTTGTGAGGAATCATGGGCCACCAAGGGGCGTAGGCGATAGGATCGTTTGTCAACCGATGGAGATCGGGTAACTCCAGAGTTGCCACGAATGGCAGCTGCTGACTCAAGTTAGGTGAAGCGTACCCAGGGTACGATGGAATCGCCTGAGTAGTTGGTCTTTGCATACCAGCATAATGTAATTGATGCTGATATGACTGATACGGTTGATGGACTACTCCACCGTAGAGTGGTTGGTTTTGACCGTATTGTAGGTACGGTTGTCCATTATTCGCAAAAATCTACTGCTTGGTACCTTGGTACACTTGCTGGAACTGCGGTTGTTGATACTGCACTAACCATGGTTGTGACGCCATTGGTTGTTGTGCTATGCTTACCACTGGGCCAAGATTAGGGGTAAGGGTACCCGTTTGTGTTTGTGACGCCTCGCTAGCCGGCGATTGCGGTTGGGTTGCAGGGTCAACGGGTTGTTGCATTACAACCTGAGAAAACTGAGGTTGACATGTAACAGGTATCGTTTGAACTTGCGACACAGTCACAATTGCTGGTGTCGTCGGGATGTTCGTCACAGGAATCTGTTGTTGCATAGAATACACAACTCTTGGTTGCTGGGATGGCATAGGTATCCAACCACTTGTAGTTATTCCGGTATAACCTGAGTATGGTTGTGAACTCCCGTATGGGTAACCTCCCGGAGGGGGTAATGAGAAAGCATATTTCCCCCCATACGGTGGTGGTCCGGAACCGAGAGGATTTATTACACCTCGAGGACCGGATTGCCCCAACGGATTTCCAAAAGGATCAATCTGTTGAGTTCCAACATAGGAGTTACCGGGTATTATCCCGGGAGAACAAACAGGAACAGACCATACTGTCGTCATGGCCCCCGAAGGGACCCCCGCAAGCTGTTGAGAGTTAGGGACAGATGGTGTGCCGGCGAACATTGTCGAAATGACCCTAGGGAGTTCTGCGGTCGCTGTGTCATTTGGCACAGTCCTAGATGTCGACTGTTGTTCAGACATTTTGAGTCTATCCAGTAGATTGCCTAGTGATTCTTCAGGAACTTCTCTGGGTGATATGCTAGCTTCTGATGCAGTAGGAAGTAGAGTGATCCCTGCTCCAAAATGTGTTGGAGTAGTTGCTTGCGGATCTTCTACAATCTCTTCTATTGCGATCAGACCGGGTGGAAGAGGAAGACCGTCAGGTCCGTAGAATATCTCTGGTGCCGAAGAAGGGGTTGTTTCGACAGCGACAGTTGTTTGAGGAGCAAGACTCTCTGAACCGATCACTGATGGACCTGATTCAGTAACACAAGTATTTGCTTTCAGACTAGGATCAGTGTTACTGTCCTTCTGGGGCTGTTGAACTTCTTCAATAGGGGCAGGGTTTCCAGAAATGTTTGGAGTAACTGGAACCTCAGATGTCGTTGGAACACTTGTTCTAACTTTGACAGGAGATTTGGAACCAGTTGAACGAGGTCGCTTTGCCCGGGTTGTTTTCGATTTCGGGGACAAAGACGTTTGTCTCGTATTCCTCCGCGAACGACGGTTCATCGATTGACTTTCTTCCACGATTGCGGATTACTTGATCAACCAACAATGCACAGGGTAAAATGTGTTTTCGAATTGAATTAATTTTAGACGCTTTTAAGACACAACTTGCTTTTTCATGTTTTAAGAGTCGAGAAAAAGCTAAAGATGACTCTAGTCTCCTTCGATGTATTAACGAGTCCGAAGTGACAAATGCTCGGATGGACTTTTTCAGTTATAGAGTTTGAAAAAGGCCAAAAGAAACTACTCTGGAGTTCTAGGCAAGGGTGTGCCAAACCTTTCGCGAAACCACAGAATACGTTTTACGGTACGAGTGGTCGATCTTCGTGAACGCTGTGTTCACTGCATCGCGATCAGTAGGGCGGCCGACACGGCTTCCTATGGATAAAGGCTTTGTTCCTATAGGGGTCCCCCAATATACGCGACGGTACGCGGGGGCACAAGTCCGTATTAGTGCTATTGTCCCTCAGGAGGAATCACCCACCTTCGTAGAGATCAACAGTCACTATGTTTAACGACACCGGTTCACGTCTCTACCTAGACCTCTACTGTGTTTCGTTATGTTTCAAAGCGTTGTTAGATAAATTCAGTTCTTTTTAGGTTGATCTTGCTTAGCAGTTTGCCTTTACGGATCACCACGTGATGTATGATACAACTCCTAAATGCAGTCTAAGAATGATAAGCAAGCTTTTTCAATTCTTTCAACTTATGAAAACCTTAACTACTGAAGGAAAAGAAAGACATCATCTTTTCAAACAGATCATAGAGCACACACTGATGCACTTTTCCTAAATCGACATGCAAACTGTCAAAATGCACATGCACAATGCAAGTATTTCTTTTCTTCTTCCTTAATGTTGATGTATTACAAAAAGAAAGCTGTTGTATAATTTCGAATTCAATTTCAAGCGAACGCAACAAGTGTTTGTCCAACAATCAAAAGAACACCTTAAGATTCACTCGTTTCAACACAAGAAATACTGAAATTCGAACCATATAACGAAAGCAAATGCTCAAGCAGCTATGAACAACAATAAACTAACTCTTAGAATCACAACGACACTTTTTCACAGGTCTAGATTCAAGAGGTCATAGCAAGACTAGTTCACTTTCGCTATGGGAAACTGTGAATGACAGCAAGAAATACAATAAGAAAAATCACGGTTTCTTCATACAACTGAGGCAGAATGAAGGCAAAGAGAAGTGGTTTCAGCTGGGTATACAGGTTGACAATAGGCTGCAAAAACAATACTGAAAACTGGGCAACAGACAGTGGGGAATCCCAGTTGCACAAGGCAAAACTGGATCAGCGCAGGTGCTGCACTGTCAATCTGAGATGCAGCGCAGGTAGCCCCTTCGGGACCTGCGTTGCAGTGCAGGTAGCCTTTGTGGCAGCTGCACTGATGAGACAAGTCACGTCTCTCTCAGATTCCGGGTCACAGTTTGCTAAAAAATGAGCGGTTTTTGGCCAAATCAGAGGCTGTCAGTCAAGTATACACTAGAGGATGATTAAAGGAAGATGAACACTATCACAAAGAGCTAAAAAGAGTCCTTGTGGATCTGCTCTTCGAATCATAAACAGGCCCAGCACTGGGCTAGAGTAGCTGCCCTCTACTTTGCATTCGAAGGACTCGCATGCAGTTTGATTCGGTACTCTTGTTTAAGAAATGAATAGCAAGAAACACAAGCTACCAACAAGACACGTTCCCCAGTGGAGTCGCCAGTCTGTTGTGGGGGAAAGTATCCAACTCGGAATGACCCTAACCCACTCTAAGGGTGACAGTTCCTTAGCAACAGCTGAAAGCAAAGCTATCTAAAGTTTCTTCTTTATGACATGCAAGAGATAAAAGGAAGAGATCCACTTACCGATGTCTTGCGCAAATGGTCGATCCAATCTCCTTTGATTGCCACTTGCTCCCAGCTCCAAGTCTTTTCACGGGCCCATCTACACGAGATCCTGCAAACAAGACAAAGAAAGGAAACTACAAGAAGCATGCATTCATAATCGATTCAAGGATTAGCATAAATCAAAGACGCAAGTAAGACAATACACCATTGAAACACATGCGAATAGAAGAACCTCAAAAGCTTTATTAATATATGGAAGTAAGGTTCAGGCGGTGATACAACCATGAGAGGTCCAATCCAGCATCACCTTCCCGACGGAGAGAAATCTCTTCTTCACCTCCCTCAAGCAATCACCCAATGCTCACAACTGTAAACCAACAACAATTCTTTGCACTAAATTCCGGCCTCCTTTGATCCCATGGGATGAGATCCTTATATAGAGTTTTGGAGTGAAGATAAGTCAGCTTGATGTGTGACTTGTTGTCCTCTTCAACTCCAGTTGTTCTTCAGTTCTTCACTTGGAGTTTCTGTCTTCCACTTGGAGTTTTAGAAGCTCTTAACTCATCATTAGGTGAATCTTATCATCAAGTGTCTTTTTAGAAGCTTCCTGGGCACTGGCACTTTGAGAAAAAGATTCCTCCACATGTCCAAGTACGCCCAACGCAGGTAGCCTTTGTTCTACTTGCTATGCAACGCAGGTAGCCTTTGTTGTACCTTCTATGCAGCGCAGATGCCTAGTGGAGCAGCTGCAATGATCCAAAACTGACCTGTTTTTGAGTGTTTTTCAGTGGAGAACTGATTTGCAGTGCTGTGGTTTGCTGACCTTGTTCCTCTAAGGGTAAGAACAACATGTTTAGGGACTTTGGATCCCTTAGATTATTGACATTTCATGCTCTATGCTGTAAGGCACAAAAATGTCTATAACAGTCGCCCAGTTTATCTTTGATCTCCTTGATTCGAGAGATGAACGCAGCCACTGATTCATTCTCCTCCAGTTTAATGGAGAGAATCTTGTTTTTTAGAAATAATAAGCAATTTGTGTTTTTAATCTCATACAAGTCCTTGAGGGTTCTCCAGATGTCATTTGTTAATTTACATTCTCGGATGTGAGGAATAATACAATCTTTCACTGACAATTTTAACAACATGTTAGCTTTATTCTCCCTCTTTTCTCAATCATGGATTGTTGATGTTGTTCCGCCTGTAGCTATGGTTCGCTTCAACTCATCATCGCTTGCAATCGCCCATGCGTTTTTCCTCTCAAGCAAGGTTTGCAACTTAAATTTCCAATTATAATAATTGGATCCGTCGAACTTATTTCTCTTGTTCGGATATGCCTCTGCCATCTGGTTATTTATCTTGATAGGCCTAGCTTAAAAAAATCTTTCCACCTGAAGCAATTGAAAGAAAAATGGATCTATCTCCAGATCTCAAAAAAAAGGTGTACCCTCAGATGAGCACCCCAAACCACAATGTTTTCCTTTAAAATTATTATAATCCCTTTAAAAAAAAAATCAAAGGGGAAAAAACAAGTTTAAACAATACCCGCTCGATGTCTCTCCAACCAATATTAAAAAACACGATGGGCACTACACTAGATCCGCTGCACCACACCTGGATCTCAAATCTCTTTGAATCCAACATTAAAGAGTTCCAATCGGGCTGCTCTGATCACCTCCACAGGTCTTGGCAGCCAAAAGACAGAAATTTACAATGAAAATATGGTTGTATTACCACAACTACCTTTGGTATAACCTCAAACTTTAAAGTTTTTTGCTATATTCTCCAAAACTGGAGACCTTTTGACCATATCCCATATTCTATCTGCATTCTAAAGCCAGTCGCTCTCACTGATTGGCCTTACAAAGGAAGGATGTGGCCTTGCAACACTAGCATGCAGATCCACCAGTCCTGCGCTTGATCTGTGGATCTCGGCTACCAAGGGGCCACCAAGCACAATTTCCTGCTAACAAATCGCCACTCTATGCACCGATCCCACCATTATTGAAACTAAGGAAATCTCCTTCGTTGTTAGGAAAGATCAACACGCTCGGACTCTGCAATCGGATTGGCATAGGAAATCTCACATAGGTCGGCCTCCACTACTTGCTCCTCATGACCATCACCACCTCGCAAACTTTGGCCACACAGTGCCTTCAGATCCACCAACACGCTGAGTACAGCCACACACTTAGCACTAAGCTGCCACTGATCAACCTGCCCTTCTTGACCATGCTGCACTTCCTACTCAATTGCTCGACAGCTCTCCACGACCACCATGACACATCCGGATTGTCTATTACAGGATACCGCGGCAATTGGCAACAAATGACTATAGGGATCATCGCTAATGCCGAATTTCAACTGCAACAATGCCTGTAGATCTCCAACCACATACTATGGTTGTTCGACAATTTAAACATAGAGAGATGAATGCAGCAACTTTGGCTGCTCCACAGCACACCGAGCTAGAAATTCAATAGCCTCGAATCTAGTCAACCTCCATAGGTCAACCTCCTCGTGGACATAAAGCAACGTGACTTCTCTGTTCAATTCCGTGCTGATGGCCCGCACAGAGGGAAATCACTTCAAGAGAAAGCCCAACAACACGTCTTTCTCTCCAGGATGCGCGTTGAGCAGTGCCTTTATCTAAAAAACATAGGGCATTGATTTGGTTAACTTTACAGAAGAAAAAAATTTCCTTTCAACGCCTCGCCTCCTCACTGGTCACCAAAGACCACCATACATCCACTTAGGCACTCTCAATCACCAAAGCACTCTGGCTTTGAATCACTCAACCTTGCTGCTCTGATACCATGTTAAAAATGGAAGACACATGATATATTCATCAAATCGAGCAGCTCTTAGTGAGGAGCTTCACCTAGAGAATGCCCCTAGTAGAACACTCTACACATTAATTATTAATCATCATGAATAAATAGTTTACATGAAAGTAGGAGAGTTAGAACAAACTCTTAAGATGTAGGAACTAAATCCTAATCTAAGACTCACACTTAACTAATGAATGGAATCTCTCCAAGAATACATTTCTACATTAATTTCAACAAGCTTGCACAACTACAAAAAAATCCGATCGAGATCAAGATGTAAATTAAGATCAAAATATGGCATGTCAACCATTATATTCAAGATAGAGATTTGGATCTCGCACTACAAAATGATCAATCATGGTTGTGATCAATCATTACATTCTTCTATAATCTCCAATCTTCATATCTACGAGTTCTCCATTAAACTATAAAGCTACTTAAATTATTTCAAGTTCAAAGTATTCCATTCATAGTTACTTTCTTGCTGGGAATTCGACTGAAAATGGAACAATGGCTCTCGCCTTAGGACCTGGACCCACAAACGATCGAGAATATTAAACTAAAATGGAGCAAGTTTTGCGGAGAAATGAAAATCAAACCAAAATGCGAGCTCTTCCAGAATTCATGCATTGAAACTTGAATGGAAATGATCTTTGATTGTGAATTGAAAATGCAACTGTTAAAGTGTAAACAGAAGGAGGTGGTGAGGGACGCGTGTAGTGACAGTGGATGCAGGAAGGAGTTAAACTGAAATGTCGACCTTTAGTTTTAGAGGACACTTCGATTCTTGACTACCACGTTTCCACGAATCTTTGAACTCCCTATCATCTCACTCATCAATCAGGTTATTAGACAAAGAATATCTGGCCAGCAATCACTCATGGCCCTTGATAAATGAAAAAACTGAAATTTCCACGATTGATATCTACTAGAGGTTGAAATATATACGCATATCAATATAACTATAATAGTTGTCCATGTAAAATAATTATAAAAAGAAAGCATTAATGACAAAGAATTAATAACTATAATCAATGCACGATAGTTTATTAATAGTCAAGTTAATAATAGCTAAATGTAATAGCTATTGCAGTATAAAGTTTAACTCGTTAATTATTAACTATTAATGAAAATAGTTAATTCCTATAATATTATAGGTTAGTAGGTTTCCTTGTAAGAGCTATAGTATTGTAAAAATGTAATAGTTTCAGGAAACTATTGTTGTTGTTTAATTATTACAGTTATTAATAATTATAATTCATTTTCTATTAATATTGTACTGCTATCATTTCTCGCTTCAAAATTAACTCTCGAAAGCTAATTAATTAATAGCTATTAGTTATTCTTTATGTTTTCATTTATATTTTTATCATTAATTCTTTGTGCATAGATTTTTGATTTCATTTTCATTGTGTGGAGGCACTACTAAAACAATTGAAATCGAAATAACCAATTTAAAAATTTGAATGGCTAAAGAGTGGAGCATTGCTTGTGCTCAACTTTCCATACATGGAAAGCACAAGAGGTCTTTTGTCACCACTTTATCAAAAGTAGAAAGCATTAATGTGGGAGAATTATTAGTTATAATTAAATGCACAATAGTCTATTAGTAGTCAAATTAATAATGGTTAAATGTAATAGCTAGTGCAGTGGTGAGTTTAATTCATTCATTATTAACTATTAATGAAAGTGTGAACATTTTTGTTTAATAATAATATTTGTGTTTTCATTGTGCGGAAAAATTGTCCATGTAAATTAATTATCAAAAGCAGAAAGCAAGAGAACTAATAGCTATAATTAAATGCACAATATTCCATTAATAGTTAAGTTAATAATAGTTAAATGTAATAGCTAGTGCGGAGTTTAACTCATCAATTATTAACTATTAATCAAAATATTTAATCACTATAGTATTATAGGTTAGTAAGTTTCCTTGTAATAACTATAGTATTATAAAAATGTAATAGTTTTAGGAAACTATTGTTTTGGTTTAATTATTACAGTTACTAATAGATATAGTTCATTTTGTTATTACTACTGTGTTGCTATTATTTATATATAATAGCTATTGTAGTGTGGAGTTTAACTCATTAATTATTAACTATTAATCAAAATAGTTAGTTATTATAGTATTATAGGTTAGTAGGTTTCCTTGTAATAACTATAGTATTATAAAAATATAATAGTTTTAGGAAACTATTGTTGTTGTTTAATTATTACATTTACTAATAGTTAGAGTTCATTTTGCTATTACTACTGTGTTGCTATTATTTATAGCTTCATAATTAATTCCGACCAACTGTTTAATTAATAGATATTAGCTATTCTTTATGCTTTCTTTAATACTTTTATGCGGAGATTTTTGCTTTCATTTTCAGTGTACAGAGACACTACTAAAACGGTTGAAATCAAAATAACCAATTTAAAAATTCAAACATGTCAAGCATAAGCATCTCTCGACACAGTGAAAGTTTTCCACACAAAGCTATTTATACAGTGAAAGTTTTACGCACAAAGCTCTCCTCACAATCTTCAACAATAGTTTAATTGACATGAAATGTTCTATGAAATTTTCAATGAGGGATATTATTTTGGCAATTGTGATAGTCTAAGATATCATTTGGAGTAGTAGTGCAGAGAAGTTACGGTTTTCTCCTCACTCCCACACAACCATTCGCTCATGTTGTACAATTAATTTTTTAATAATTTGAATATATAGTTTAAAGTTGAATTGAGTTACAATTACATTTTTAATAATTTTAATATATAATTTTTAGTTGTAATGTATAGGAATCCATTGTTTAGAATATTTGTTTAGAAGTTTGCAGTAGTAGTGCAGAGAAATATGTTTTCTATGCACTTTGACACAATCATTCACTTGTGCAATTAAAATTTTAATAATTTGAATATATAGTTTAAAGCTTAATTGAGTTATAGTTACATTTTTAATAATTTTAATATATAATTTTTTATTGTAATGTATAGCAAGACATTGTTTAGAATATCTGTGTTTCAAATTAATAGCTTTTTGGAGGCTTTTAATTGTTAATAGGTCTCAGGATTTCGAAGAATGGTATTGTGCGGAGATGCAGAAGTTGTCTGCAACTAGTTTGTGCGAAGAATTGTAATGTGCACGAAGGCAGTTTGAAAAAATTGGCTCTTTAGCAATGTGCAAAGCTTTGCCTCCCCAGGGTTTGCCTCCCCCTTCTCACCCCACCTAAGGGACCTACAACCTTGGAAAGAGCAGTAGAGTGTGAAGAAGGTCAAACATAACAATGTCAATGTCAGAGCACTCACTGATGGACTAACCACTCATATTTTTTATTTTTATTTTTTTTAAAATAAATTGTTAAGGATTGATAAATACCAAAAATAAAACACTCTCGATCACAGAAATTATATCCCATCAAAACCGCTTGAACCAATCAAAAATAAAAAATAAAAAATCCAAAAAATTGTAAAATTATTTTTAAATTTATAAAAAACAAAAATGTTGAACATTTTCATTTAAGTTTGATTAAAAATACAAAAGAAAAATTATGCATATTCAATGCACTTTCCCACGGAGAATGCTATATTGCCTAACGAGACCAGGCTTAATAAATACGTCTTTGTAAAAAAATAATGAGTAATAAGAAGTAGGGTAAAAATAACCAACATATTCATCATGTTAGAGAAAGGGACATTCAAGGGGTATCGAGAGTGTCATGTGAATGTTAATTATTTTGTGAATTTCAACATTATTAATTAAAAAATATCAATTTGTGGGTGATAAAAAGAAATAAGTTTTAAAGATGTTATGTAAATTATGGTTGTTAATTTTTTTAAGAATATATAACATTTTTATATTGGAAAATTGTGATTTACTTATACATCAAATGTAATAAACACAAAAAAAAAAAAAATAAAAAAAATTGCAAAAGAAATAATATACAAAATATAAGATTAAGTCATAAAAATATAATAAACATGTGACGTAGAAATATTTTGAAATAGAGTATAATAAATATGATTTAAAAAAATATACTAAAATATGATAATATCATTAAAATGATGAGAACCATAATTTGGTAATAATTTTGAGACAATTACAATCAAATGAGTAACATAGTTTTGTTTTTATTAGATTAATGATAACTATGGTTTATTATTTAAAAGGATTAAAAATAGATATATCATAATTAGCAAGGATGTTGATGTTTAAATTTTGGGTAAAGTGTCCAATAAATGTTGTTGTCGAGTTTAAAGGAAGAAAAGGTTAAGGACATTTTATGGTTTTTTTTGACGTAGTCTTTAACGCGACTTTTTGAAAGCCTTTCCGGCGATTTTTTCCGGTGAAAATCCGGCAGTAATTTATTGAAATCGAAGTTTGATAACTAGTTTCTGCACAATGAAAGCGTCCCAGGGGTTTTTCAGGGTGCTGAATCCGAATATGCAGTTAAAAAACCATTTTAACTGCAACAAATCATGATTTCATCTCAATTTCTTCCGCCGGATTCCGTCACCGGAATCTCAAAAAGTCGCATTATAGACAACTCCGTTTTTTTTGGTGTATAAAAATGAGTAGATGACTAATATTATTGTTCATTAAATCAAGCATAAATTTTGGTGGAATACAAACCTTAATCAACATGAGAAGAATAAAAGGTAGATTACTTTAATCTACCCACTATTGGAATTATGAACTATACTTATAAATTCATTTATAACATGCTACCACATGGCATCCACGTGGTCCCTATTGAACCCCATGGCATTGTCATACCAACATAGTGTAGGGTCCATTGGGTCCTCATTCCATGGAATATTGAGTTACTTTACAGTTATATCTGGTCTGCGTACATCCGAGCCTTTCCGCTTTGTGATAGCCCTCGCCACCCCCCGAGCCCTAGATCCCTGAATTCAAATGTGTGTGAGAGTAATCTAATGCAATTCACACTGAATGATATCCAACCTAGTAATATCTAACCCTAGATAAAATATGGGAATTTGCAATATATGTGTGTGCCCTCGCCACACCTGGGTCCTTAGATCTCAGATGCAAATAATGCTTGAAAACATATACTCAACATGGATGAAATCCATGTCTTAGCATATGTGTGCACCCACACCTTCCTTCAGATCCCCAGATCCTAGACACTAACTATGCTTGAAAGAGAAATCTGGCATGGATGAAATTCGAGCCTTCACATATATGTGTGCCCACTTTCACCCCTCGATCCCTAGATCCCAAATGTGAACATCAGTTGAAAGAGAACTTTGGCATGGATTAAATCTAGACTTTGCATATGTGTGCGCCCACTCCCACCTTTGGATCCCTCGATCTCAGATCTAAGTCTTATGTATCAAATTCGACATAGGGCCCACCAAATGATATTTGGACTCAAATGAAATCTGACCGCGATGTAATATGGCCTCCACACATTAGTATTAGATTTTACAATCATCAGATCATTGGATTCTTAGATTTTGCAGGCGCGCCAAGGAAAAAGGAAAACAAGGGAAATTTTGGGAATTTCATAAGGCAAGAGGGCAACTGTCCGAACACCAAATTTCTTAAAGGTTGAACCTTGACCTTTAACAGGTAACACAAGTCTGCAATCCACTCATACAAGTCTGCAACCCACTCTTGAGAGGTTTATCATGCATTTCTTAACATTGTGAATTTTTTGAGTAATTAATCGGAGTTACAATCCAAACAACAACAACCAAGAATCTTCCAAAGTT
This sequence comes from Pinus tabuliformis, assembly GCA_031772625.1. Lineage (NCBI taxonomy): Eukaryota > Viridiplantae > Streptophyta > Pinopsida > Pinales > Pinaceae > Pinus > Pinus tabuliformis. The sequence continues at coordinate 153,934,079 of CM062814.1, read as the reverse complement.
TCAAAACTTATAACATATTTCACAAGGTAACAACCTACCAACATAGCCATGTAAACACTCAGATCCAAGCATACAAGTAGCCTATAAATCATGAATATGGTAGCAACTCCATAGTTCTACCAATCATTGAAACCAACATATCCAAGATAGTTAGCAATGAGTGCAACAACAACCTCCAAACACTCACATATGGATATACAATATTATATTGAAAGTCATTAACTAAACATGGCTATCATAACCTTTGATCCAAATATGCACACCTTTATGCTTATCTGAATATATTGAAATGGTCGGAAACTAAAGGAGGGACTTCAACACCCCACCCAACCATAGGCCAGCTACATTGCAATCTCTCTTGCAGTTGACCACCCCCAAGCTAGATCTAGAGTCTGAGGGGATGCTTACATAAGGGATTCACACCAAAGGCTTGGTCAAACAGTCAAGACATTGAGTCAACTTTCCAAGTGGTTTATCAACTTCTCTCTAGTAGAAGCACCATAGTGACTCACTTATTCTCTGATTTCAATTACATAGCTTCACCCAAAGTCCAAACGGGCTATTTCTCAGTTCTACGAGATTGAATCTATTATGTAGGTGGTTTAACAACTATCATTTCATGGAAAGAACTGCAAGGGTCTATAGTCAACTATATAGGTGGTTTAACAACTCTTCCAACAAGCACCATAATGGCTCATATTACCCTATCAAGCGGTTCATCCACCAAACATCAAGCACCAAGTAGTTTAACATAAATTCAATAAGCATTAAGTTGTTCAATCATCCATAGAGCCTCCGATTGGACATTTAGACATAGTCACACAATCCAGGGCCTCTATATAAGAAAGTGTAGGGAATTACACCCTTGGCTTTTTCACACTAGCTCAATGAGAGTCCTATCTAGTTTAGTCTTTCAACTAGTCTTCCAATTGCTCCTTTCTCTCCTTCTCTGCAAAGCTTTTATTAGGTCACTCCTATGTGACCACTCTTCTTCCTACATATGTATATAGGCTTCTCCCTACCTATTTTTTTTCTCTGCATTTACTTGTATGCTATGTCATCTTCCTCATATTCCCCCATTGATCCTTCCCTCTTATTCCCATAGGAAACCTCTCCCTTGTCTCAATCCACGAGGAGGGTACATGGATGGGTTATTGTCCTCCATCCTTGTAACACACTCTAAAACATCAAATCTTACCAGCATAGGTCAATTTGTGGTTAGGGTGATACTTAAGGGGATTTAAATGATGTTAGTATGGGCCTCCTCATGGCATGCACAAGTAACCCCCTTAGAGCAATGGATTTGTGTGTCCTCCCTTTATATAGCCCAATTTATTTTCACATTATTTTACATATGTCCAAAATGCACACAATGATATTTACATATATGGGGTGCGATAAAAAGGGTTATTACAGACCCCACCCACTTAAGGGAACATTGTGTTCAATTTTCTATAAATAAGAAACAAAAATTAGAAATATTGAGCTTTATCTTTACAACTCTTACATTCATTTATACAATAAACAAAAATGGGTTGAGTACCCTCATTTGATATACCATTTCCCATGTTGCTTCATCTAGTCCAAAGTGCTTCCATTGCACCTTGACCTACTCTATTACTCTATGGCTAATGCATGAAATACATTCTAAACATGTCTTTTATGATTCTATTCACCCTTTTAGCTTAAACATCTATCTAAGGGCAATATGTTATGTTAAATTCTAGGTTGAGTCCCAAATCCAACAAGAAATGCCTTCCAAAAATTTGATGTGAACTTGGCATCCCCATCTGAAATGATATTCTTTGGTATGCCATGTAATCTAAATACTTCTTTCATAAACATATGAGCTATATCAATAGCTTTCTAAGCGGACTTGACGATTATAAATTGAGTTTCCTTGCTTGATTTTTCCAGTACCAACATAATGGCATCATGTTCTTTGGGTGTCTACAACAATCCAATGATGAAGTTTATAGATATCAGTTCCCATTTCCACTCAAGTATTGGGATTGGTTGCAATAATCCTATTGGGTGTTTGCATTCTACTTAGACTTGTTGACATTCTAAGAAACTGGCAATATACTCAACAATTAACTTCTTCATTCCAAGCCAGTAGTTTGATTTCTTTATTGTTGTTATCATTTTTTGACAACCAAGATGACTAGACTAAGGTATTTTATGAAACTTGTTCATTATGAGATTCTACAAGTTGGTCACACAATGTACATATAATTTATCTTTAAATAGTGCCATACCGTCATCGATGAGCTTGTAATCCTTAATTTTATTTCCTCTGATTCTTGTTGTAATAATTCCTTCACATACTAAAACATTTCATCATGTATCAATTCCTCTTTGATTATTTCTTTGATGTTAACTCCACATGTGCTTATGGCTACCAAGTGAGCTACTTGTAGTCTTCTACTAAGTGCATCTACCACTTTATTCTCCTGACCCTTGATATGTTTGATCTCAAAGTCAATTTCACTAATTAGAGCTAACCATCTCACCCATATTACATTTAGTTTGGGTTGATCAAATAAGTATCCGATCCCTCAATGATCTGCCATCAACACAAACTTTCTCCCAAGTGAGCAGTGTCTCCACATTTTTAGTACATGCACAATTGTTTCTCGTTCCAGGTCATGGGTGACATAGTTCTTCTCATGTTGATTTAGTTTCCTCGATTCATAATAAATTATGTCCCTCTTACATAAGGACCCCACCTAGTCCTTCCTTACATGAATTTGTGCAAAGCAAGAAGTCCTTTTAAGGGTCTGTTATCCTCAAAATATGTGGACATGTGAACAATTTCTTGAGCTGTTCAAAACTAGTTGTGCACTTTGATTTACATTGGAATTCGACTCCTTTCCTTTGCAAGGCTATGATTGGATGCCAAAAATTTGAATTTTTTTGAATGAACCACCATCAATAACCAACCAATCTCATGAAAGATCTAACTTTTGCAACATTATTGGGAGAGAACCACTCCATGATGCCTTCTTCTTGGGATCCACATCCACTCCTACCCTGGAAATGACATGTCCCAAGGATTGAAATTGTGATTGGAAGAAATCACATTTTCTAAGATTGGAATACATTTTGTGCTCTCTCAACAATTGCAATACCGCTTTCAAATGCTCTTCATGCTCTTCTCTAGTTTTCGAGTAGACCGAGATGTCATCAACAAAAGTCAATACAAACTTGTCCAAATATGGGATAAGTTCATTGTTCATCAGACAAATAAATGTGGTGGGGAAATTTGTGAGCCCAAATCGCACCACCACAAACTCATAATGTATGTATCTTATCCTGAGGGTTGTCTTGTGGATGTATTTTTCCTTAATTCAAAGCTGACGATAACCAAATCTCAAATCTATTTTTGAGAACACTACAAACCCTCTCAACTAATCAAACAAGTCATCAATTGTAGGTGGTGGGTACTTGTTCTTCATTGTAGCTTTATTTAGCTACTGGTAACAATGCACAACCACAGCGTGCCATCCTTCTTTGTTAAAAATAACACTGGGGATCCCCAAGACTATGTATGAATGAGGGGAAATCATTGCTAATTGGGGTGGATGGAGAGGAAGATAGGAGCAAGGAGATTCAGAGTTGTTTGGTGTTAATTATATTTGCGTTTATGAGGGTTTTTCTTATATGGGTTTTATTCTAAAGCCTATAGGATACTACAATTTGAACTGGGAATGGCTGATTAGTAGATTTCAAAAGAAACTTGGGAGTTGGAAACATAGATGGGTTTTGATGGGAGGAAGAATAGTTATGCTGAAATTTATTTTACAAAACCTGTCAGTTTTTTGGATGCATTTGTTCCTTTTGCCAAGGGAGATCATTCATAGGATTGATTCTATTATGGGACACTTCTTGTGGGTAGGGACACATAATAAAAGGAAATTCCATCTGCTCAGTTGGATAGACATAGCTCGGCCTATTGAAGACGATGGTTGGGGTATTATAGATACCTCGCCATTTAATCAGGGTTTGATCAGTGAAAACATGCGGAGAGCAGTTTTGGGTAATGGAATTTGGGCTCTTGTTATAAAAGATAAATATATGTATGAACTGGATTTTTCTACTTGGATAGGTAGAGGAGCGAGGAAAATGTCTAACACTTCTTATATTTGGAGAAGTATATTACATAATCTTAATTGGCTGTCGAGATTTATTAGATGGTTCAAGGATTCACATCGGTCTAGATTCTATTCAATGGATGATTGGGAATCACTCCCTATCGAAATAGTTTCTTAACATCATTCATAGGAAAGGAGTATTTTTATTGAGAAAAATTTATTAGATAGGGGGGTAGAACATTGATCGACAATGATGGATTGGGGCCACAGATCTTGGATTACATGACAATATTGCAGAAGAATGGGAGAGGTATATTACAATTATTAGAAGCACGGTGGAGATACCAAACAATTAAATTTCTAATAGATATGGCACACTTGAGTGTTCTAATAAAAATTCTTGCAATAAAAAACAATGAACACCAAAGGGATCTAAAAATGCAACCTCTTATTTATATTAATAACTAAAAACAAGATACATGCTCATACAAGACATACTGAAGCCCCTACCAATAGCATGCACAACTACTCAAAAATGACTACTCTAAGACACTGAAGCCCACTTGTGAATCCTAGATGGATCCACCACACAAATGTCACCATGGGGTTTTCATCCCAGGATCAACCTAGAACTGGCCACACCAAGTTCTGAACAAAACACAATAAGATAGACAAACTCTGCATGATCCCACTGTCAGGCTCCTATCCCCTTTTATAGGCTTGATGGACTCTCTAGAAACTTTATTTTATTGTTTTCCCTCGAAAAATGAAGGAAAATACCATGGGTCGATACCATTAGCAAATACCATGGTGAATACCATGGGTAGATTCTGTCCACTTTGACCATATCAAAAAAAGGGAATATTACAAATCCTCTTGCTTAAATATTTATTTCCCTCAAGCAATCCAATTCTATCCACAAATAGAAGCATCTGTGCACTGATATCAGGATCCCATACAAATGAGTGTGCTGTCCTATGCCTCCATGCTAAATGGTCTTGAATGGATCACAGGATCCCAAACAATCCTCCAACCAATCCTTCCCTCAATAGACCCACCTAGATCCTAATGCCACCTAAGTCATGGGACCTGTGGGTTATGATATCACCTCAACCCTCTATCACTTCTTGTGCCTAAGGGCCACTGTGGAGATATGCCCTTGGCTAAGAGTATCCTCCTAAGAATCATCCCATCAATCAAGTACCAACTCATAATCTCTTCCCAATCCATGTTTTGGGAAGGATGAATACTTGCACATGGGACAAATATACCATGTTAATGTTGCTTGATTCCCCACTCATGTTGTTCTGCCCAGTCACTCAACATGATCCAATTGGAGAAATCTGCCCTACTCTCCCCAATGTATAAAGGTGGGTTGGTAGTGCTGCAAGCATTATCTATGTACTCCTGCAGAGGGCTGCTCTTGAACTCCCAACTGTACTCCTCTTATTTCCTTGTGAGGGACTTGAGTCGTTCCTCAACACTAGACAACTTGGTTGTTGGTTTAGCACATACCCCTATGAGCTGCTCAATTTTCCTATTCTCCTGTAAGACAGTGTCTCAAACTATCCAAACTCTTTGCTTTAACATCACAAGATATGTCTTGAAATGCATGGTCTTTATCTGAAAGTCCTCTATTGGCAATTTTGGTGCCCTGCTAAATTCCTCTGTATCTATCTGCACTAGATGCTCAACTGTCATAACTCCCGCTTGAACCTTTGACCAATTCTCTAGAAATGGCCTACCATGCATACTACATTTATCATGTTGCCCCTTATGATCCTGCTCATCATGCCGGATTACCACTATTGGATCCTCACTTAAGTCTCCTTGAATGTCTTCTTCTTGGCCTTCTCTGCCTGTGGGGACAATGTTTTGTCCATCCTCTCTAGTTTTCCAACATGGATGCACTCGTGCAATGCTATCTATACTTGACTATTCATATTCTTTAAGGACATCCCCTTAGAGACCTATGGACTCAATTGTATAGGAGTCTACCTTATCGATACCATTACGTAGAATTTCCTCATGCACTTCCAAATGCTTGTCATCTTGCAAGTATCCCTAAATAATATCATCTTGTTTCTCACCATCTTGAAAATCAATAGAAGATTCCCCATGAGCTGAAGGAATCTCCTCTTTTTCTATCTTTGTTGCCTCCTTCCTATACCTATACATGAATGGTTAAAGGCCCAAGATCCCTTGCAGATAAAGCATACTCCTCTTCTCCTTAGTTCATTCTTGTTGTAGGTTTTGTTCTTGCCTCCTCCATCAATCCTTCTCAACTCCTTCCTAGTCAATACCCTTCTGAGAAATTTTAAGTTTTTCCTGACCAAATTCTCAACTAGATCATAGGCAACTGGTGATACAACTAGTTCCTTTCTCTAAATGATCAACAATTTGGATCTTAATATCTTGCAGATGTCGGCATCTCCTTCTAAAAACAATGACATAATCTTTTGCATACTTGTTTCGACATGGTCTGGATGAACTGATGTAATGCTGGTGTAAAAGTTCTGGAACTCTTGAATGATTAAGTCCTCACATTCCAGATTTAGCATGAATGTGTCAAAGTTGAATTCTGCCATGACTTCTAAGATGTTGTGCCGCTTCTGAAAGGTAGGAAGCATGATGTTGTTCAACCCTTGAAGGGCTTGTACTATCAACTGCAATATCTCCCTCATGATATCATTAGTGTAAGGCAATAGTGGTGATGTTAAAGCTATGATCTTGCTTAGATAATAATCAACAGTGAGCCTGACCTCTTCACAAGGATGTTCCCAAAGTTTGGATTGTATCAACACAACCATGGATGGCCTAAGAGCCCAACTGAGTTTCTTCCATTCTCGATGCCCCACCTCGGAGAGACATGTGTCTAATTCCTCCAATTTATGAAGGTCTATGACCAAATTTGTTCGTTGCAATTCAGATCCAAGTGTGAAGAGCTTAGCTCATTTTCCTTGTCCTTCCTTAACTTCCTATCGGTGCTTTGACTGCAGAATGACATGGACACTTTTCGAGAATGGTTTGCTGCTTTGACCATAATTTTGGTCTAAGGAGGTATTGTTGTGTAAACAACCATATATTCTCACTAGTTGATCAAGAAGTTTCTGAGTGTTTTCCAAGTTCTCTTCAAAACGACCCATCTTCACATAGAAAATCAAAGAAATATACAAAAATATACTTAGCCTCCTCAAATTTTGGCCTCGCTGAAGCTTCATCGGAAAATTAAAATGATATATATATATATATATATATATATATATATATATATATATATATATATATATATATATATATATATATAAAATCTCATTCCATAGATACCAATAGAAAAATGCCCAGTCAATAAGTTGGTTAATTAATGTTTGAGATTTCACAAATCAACCAGACTAGAAAATGCATTACTGGAAGATGAGACCCCTGAAAAATCCATGACAGAGAATGTTGTCGACAAGACTTTTGTGAGCGTAGCCAATCTTATAAAATTTCTTCCAGGTTCCAGCTACCGTCGTTATAATTCGTCACCCATTTTCTCCAACGGAGACCACTACTGCAACGCCATCAAATACTTGACTGGCTTACTACTTGGCCTCTAATTTCTTGCTTCATAGATTCATTCACCAACAGAAACTCACATTTCTTGATTTCATGCATGTTGTGTTATCTGTTTTGGTATTTTTCTCCATCACCCTCATGGGTCCCAACGTTGTGAGCATAAATCAAAACGACATTCATAGTCCAAAAAAACGAGTCACACTTATTTCTAGCGTCTGGATGAGAACTATAGGCAACAATCTTTGCCCTCTGCGTGAGCTTGGCATGCGTTTTAGATTTGATTTGACCCTCCGGATTCAGAACTGGCCTCTCAGCCTCCTCTTGCTACGATTGTGGCCTGCGCTTATTGGGGTTCTGATTTGGGTCAACGTCCAGAATTCTTCATCCACACAACCACTTGACTGGCCCTCTTCTTGATCCCATGGTACTACCCCTCACAATTCAATGTTGCGCACCTGCACCTGCACCTGCACCCCCTCAATGGCAACTGTAGATCATGTGACAGAATATGGCCCTCTTTGGCCCTTATTATCTGGCTTATGAAAGGTGCCAAATTGCAGAGCTTGACTTCTGCACTATGGATCTCGATTCCCACTTAATGCACAGGGTTGTCCCTGCAACCTTTGCCACTGTATGATCCCGTCATGTAAATGCGGCCTCAGCTTACACAATAATGAATTTTCTTAGACAATTGATTGGATCTATAAAAGAATACTATCAAGATCTTGCCTCTTGATCTTTGAGATGCACCTTTTCTTCCATCTTTGGTAATAAAATTTTTGTCCTGTGATAATAGATCTGACCAAAAGAATAATGTCTTGGCTCTAGATCTCAATTGAATCCTTAACAATAAATCTTGGCATGAAAGGAAAATAGTAAATGTTTGAAACAACTGAAAATAATTATCTGAGATAAGGGGCCAACTAGGGTGATATCGAATACCACCGAAGATGGGAAATGCCTACTACGGTGAGAATGAATCCCACCGAAGTTCCCTGCATAAAATTTTCACTCTAGGATGTAGAACTTTGATACCACTGTAAGATCCAAAACAATGAAATTTCTAATAGATCTGGCACACTTGAGTGTTCTAATAAAAATGCTTGCAATAAAAAACAACAAACACCAAAGGGATCTGAAAATGTAGCCTCTTATTTATATTAATAACTGAAAACAAGATACATGCTCATACAAGACATACTAAAGCCCCTACCAATAGCATGTACCACTGCTCAACAATGACTACTCTAAGACACTGAAGCCCACTTGTGAATCTTAGATGGATCCACCACACAAATGTCACCGTGGGGTTTTCGTCCCAGTATCAACCAAGAACTGGCCATTCCAAGTTTTGATTAAAACACAATAAGATAGAGAAACTCCCCATGATCCCATTGTTAGGTTCCTATCCCCTTTTACAAGCTTGATGGACTCTCCAGAAACTTTATTTTATTGTTTTTCCTCGGAAAATGAAGAAAAATACCATGTGAAAATACCACAGAGCATGGACAGATTCTGTCCACTTTGACCATATCAAAAAAAGGGAATATTACATGCAGGGATTGTTTTAGAAGATCAGGCGAGAAAGGATCAAATGGTGTGGGGAGACAACCTTAAGAAGAGTATACCGAGGGTCAATGAAATTTATTTTCTCTTACCTAGAACCAAGAAGAAATATGTTAGTCATATATGGACACAAAAAATGTGGAAAGGAAACATCCCATATAAAATAAGATGTTTTTTCTGGCTTGTTGTCAATGACAGAATATTGACTTGGATTAATCTTCAAAAACATGGTTTTGTTAGCGCAGGAATCTGTGTGATATGTATGAAAGGTACTGAATGTATGATACATCTTTTGTTATCCTGTTGTCATGAGGAAGGTTTGTGAAGAATATGTGGGGAATCATATTTCTCTCCTTTCATGTATTAAGGCATGGTACTACAATAACATAAGGTTACAAAAACATAAGGTTCAAAAATCTGCCCTATTATATCATGTGGACCATATGTTAAAGTAGAAACGTCCTTATTTTTTATGAGAAACCAACGAAGGTCAGGGAAGACATCATCAAGGCAATCACGCTCGTAAATGATATGGGATCATTGAGGAAGAACAACAAAATTCATATGTGCAAATATAAAGATGCGTGACAAAGATTTCCAGTGGGGTTCTTTGACGGGGTGAGTAAAATGAGACTATGTGAGTGTGGGGTAGTTATAATCATAAATGTCAGAAGATATTTCGACTTTTGGTGGGAGGGAGGACATGGATCGAATAATAAGGCAGAGCTGTATGGGGAGTATTAATTGTAGAAAAGTGGCTTAGAATCGATAATATTAAGGTATTTGGAGATGCGAAAGGAATCATAGATTGAGTCAAAGACTATCAATTTCTGTCCACTGATTTTAAACAATTGGATGAGGAGAATTAGAACTTTGGTAAGCACCTTTCAGAGTATACAATTTCAACACATTTATAGAGAGTAAACTGGAAGGTGGATTTGTTATCCAAGAGAGGGATTGCTATGGATCCAAGTAAGTTCTACTTCAATGAATTTGCACAGGGAAAGTTGATAAATGCTGGAAGCATCAATTTTTCATAGGAGGCAAAACTTGGATTTTGATTGCAGGACAGGATTTTTTGTAAGGGATTTTGTTGCTTGGTGAACTTAGTGTTATCTAGATGGGTTTTATTTTTTTGAACCACTGAAAATTTATGATTATTTTTAAACAGAAATGCAAAAAGTCGTAATAGGAATAAGATAAATAAAATCAGACTTAGTAAGTAATGAACAATTGCAGATGGAATGTATAATCGAAATCTATACTATCCTTTTATAATGAAAAAGATAGTGTTTTATCACTGGAGAAAAATATATCATATAACAAGACATCAAATCTTTAGAATCACAAATATTTCTTCAAAAATTTAATCTCTTTAATAAAGTAAAAATTAAAATAAATTTACATTAATTACAAAAATAATAAATTGCCAAAATTCAAACACTAACCAGTAAAATCTAAAATAAAAAATAATTTAACAATCTTCCAAATTAAAATATTTACCAGTAATAAATTTCATTTCATGTCTATAGCATAGCAGTGAAGATAACAGTAAGGATCTTCCCTTCAAATTTGATCCCTTGTTGCAACTTTCAAAAAGTAAAAGAAGAAGTGCATAAGAGCAAGGGTCTTTAACTAATAGCATTAGTATATCATTCTAAATATAATAACATATCACTTGACATGACAAAATAATTCCTTTTCCCTAAATTTTAAGCTGAAACGAAACCAAATTATGGCGATCGTTTTATTGATCAAAATGAACAGGAATGATGATAGAACCTATCTTGTCATACAACTTAACTGGTCCGGAGAAGATGGCTAATTGTGGCTGGAGAGTCTTCCCATATTTTTTTTACATATCTGAAGACAGAGTGGCATTCACAGAGGAGATGGAAGAAACTAGATGATTGGGTGTTGCAAGCACTGATAGTTAATTGTGGCTGGAGAGTCTTTGTTCCAGATTTTTTTTCAGAGATCTTAAGACAGAGTGGCATTCACAGAGGAGAGAGAAGAAACTGGATGACTGGGTGTTGCAAGCACTGATAGCTAATTACGGCTGAGGAGTCTCAGTTCTAGATTTTTTTCAGAGATCTAAAGGCAGAGTGGCATTCACAGAGGAGATAGAAGAAACTAGATGACTGGGTGTTTCAAGCACTGAGATTTCCATTTCACTGGCACTACTGCTGCCGCTGATACTGCTTTCAAAGCTTTCCAAAGATTTAGGAGTGGGTGGTTTGTCAATAGGAAAAATGCCCTCCAACATCTAGACAACTTTCCCCATAGTTGGCTGCTGTGAGGGGTGCTCCTGGACACACCAGAAGCTAACTTGAAGTGCCCTGGTTACCTCATCAATATTCATATCTATAGCAAGCTTCTTGTCTGTAGTGTTTAAGATGTTTCCACTTTCAAATTCCTCGAACGCCCATAGTGAGAATTTCTTTCTCCTGGTTGTTAAGGTATCAAAATTCCTTTTACCGTTGATGATCTCTAGCAAAACCATGCCATAACTATAAACATCAGAATTAGTAGTGATGGGTAAATTGGCAAGCCACTCTGGAGCCAAGTATCCCCTAGTGCCTCGAACACCAGTCATTGACTGCTTCTGATGACCTTTGTGATTTATGAGCTTCGACAGCCCAAAGTCAGAAACCTTTGCATTGAAATTATCATCTAGGAGAATATTCTCAGGTTTAACATTGTAGTTCAAATAGGGAAAATGAGGAAAGAAGGAAAAGAATTTAGTTATACATTGACCAAGAAAAGCATATAACTTATTGGAAAACTGAATTCACACACAAGTAACCATACATGATTTACGTGGTAAAACCTTGATAGTGTGTCAAGGAAACATCCACGGGGGAAGGGATTGGATTCTCTATTCAATCAATAATGATTCTCCATACAATAGTTTGGGCATTCATTTGGTTTTATATGTGCCTCCTCAGTTACATAACCGATGATTCAGTATAAAACTAACTTGTTACATTTTTACCCAAATTTACATAATTAGTTGTCAAACTTCTAAGAAACTCTACCTTGACAACAATTTTCCTAATCCCTTGCCCATGCCCATTCATCATCTTTTCTGCAAGCCAAGAGAAGCTAAACACCATCGCAGCTTCTCTACTGTAACTGGCTTTGTGAATATGTTTGCACAATTCTCTCGGGTATGGACCTTTTGAAGAGCTACTTTTCCACCATCGATCACATGTCTCAGAAAATGATACCTTACATCAGTGTGCTTGTTTCTGCTGTGATAAGCAGGATTTGTAGCCAAGTGAATAGCACTTTGACTATCACAAAGTACATTCACTTTCTCCTGCGTCCTTCCAATCTCATCAAGCAGACCCTTTAACCAGATTACTTCTTTACTGGCATCTGAAGCAGCTATATATTCAGCTTCGGTAGTGGACAATGCAACTGTTTCTTGAAGCTTTGACATCCAACTAATTGCTCCACCTACAAGAGTGAAGACATAACCTATAGTAGATCTTCTTTTGTCCAAATCACCTGCATAATCAGCATCTACATATCCGCAGACTGATCCTTCACTACCACTAAAGATGATGCAATGGTCACTTGTGCCTCTTAGATATCGAAGCACCCATTTCACTGCTCGCCAATGTTCTTCACCTGGATTTGCCATGAACCTACTAATAACTCCAACTGCATGTGAAATGTCAAGTCTTGTAGATACCATCACATACATTAAGTTGCCTACAACATTTGCATATGGTAAATGAGACATATACTACTTTTATTCATCAGTTCTAGGACTCAAAACCGAAGAAAGCTTAAAATGGGAAGCTAATGGAACATTAACAGGTTTCACATTTTTCATACAGAACTTTTCAAGTACTTTCTCCACATACTTCTACTATGATAACCAAAGCTTACCATTTTTCCTGTCTCTGTGTATCTCCATGCCCAAGATATGTTTTGCTGCTCCAAGATCCTTCATTTCAAACGTCCTAGAGAGCTGAGCCTTTAACCTATTGATCTCTTCCATGCTTTTTCTTTCAATAAGCATATCGTCAACATACAAAGCTAAGATAATGAATATGCCATTGAAACTTTTGAAGTATACACAATGATCATACTCACTTCTTATAAAGTTCTGGCTCACCATGAAGGAATCAAACTTCTTGTACCATTGTCTGGGAGATTGCCTCAGACCATACAATGATTTCCTGAGCTTGCAAACTAATCTTCTGTTGTGACCTTGTGCAAAACCTTTTGGCTGTTCCATATATATCTCTTCATTCAAATCTCCATCTAGAAAAGTTTTTTTAACATCTAACTGTTCTAACTCAAGGTTAAGTAATGCAGTTAGTGCCAACACAGTATGAATAGAAACAAGTTTTACGACTGGAGAAAAAATCTCATGAAAGTCTATACCTTCAACCTGAGAATACCCTTTTGCTACCAGTCTCACCTTATACCTTTCGATACTTCCATCAACTTTCTATTTTAGTTTGAAGACCCACTTGCATCCAACAACACTTCTCCCTTTAGGAAGTTCTACAAGATCCCAGGTATTGTTCTTGGCTAAGGAATCCATTTCTTCTTTCATAGCCGTTTTCCATTTTTCGCTCTCTGTATCATCTACTGCTTCCTGATAACAAGAAGGTTCCCCATCTTCAGTAATCAAAGCAAAAGATGAAGCAAAATTTTCATACCTTTTGGGAGTTTTTATTTCCCTTGTAGACCTTCTTATAGTGACTGGCTGCTGATCTGGTTCAGAAAATTCAACAACTTCCTTTGTATCTTCAACACCTTTTTCTCCAGAAGTCTCTCCTTCCTTTTGACTGTCACCGAAAGGTCTAGCGTCCAACTGAACTCGTTGATTTTGCGATACCTATTCCTGTTCAATTCTTTCAACATTTGATTTTAAAAGATAAGATTCATCAAATGTTACATTTCTACTAATGACTGTCTTCCACAATGTAGGATCCCACAACCTATGTCCTTTCACTGCATAGTCATACCCAACAAAGACATAACTTTTCCATTTTGGATCTAATTTTGAACACTGATTTTTAGGGATAATAGAATAAGCATCACAACCAAATATCCTTAAATGTGAATAATCACAAGACTGACCTGTCCAAACTTCTTTAGGAATTTTACAATTAATTGCTACTGAAGGTGGTCCGTTAACTAAATAACAAGCAGTGGATACTGCTTCTGCCCACAACTCCTTTTACAAGTTAGCATTGCTGATCATGCTTCTGGCTCTTTCCACAAGAGTCTGATTCATACGTTCAACAAAACCATTTTGCTGAGGAGTATAAACATCAATTTTGTGTCTAATAATTCCCTCATCCTTACAGTATTGTTCAAATTCAATTGAAGTGAACTCACCACCATTGTCAGTTCTTCAATATTTAATAGATTTTCTTGTTCTTTTCTCTACCATTGCTTTAAATTGTTTAAATACATTGAATACATCATCTTTCCTTTTTAGCATAAAGACCCAAACTTTACGGGAGAAATCATAAATAAAAGTTAAAAAATATAGAGCACCTCCATATGATACAATAGGGGATGGTACCCACAGATCAGAATGAATATAGTCTAAAATATCTTTACTATTATGATTTCCAATTTTAAATCTCTGTTTACATTGTTTCCCATACACACAATGTTTACAGAAATCTAACTTCAAAGATTTCAGATCGGGAAGAGATTTATGTTTCATCAGTATTTGAAGACCTTTCTCGCTCATGTGACCCAATCGTTGATGCCATAGATGAGTACTTGTTTCTTCCTTTTCTGACGCAACTACTGCTTCACTGACCTGAGTACTTCCTTTTAACCTGTAAAGATTTCCGACCTTTTCTGCTTTCATAACCACTAGGGCTCCTTTAAAGACTTTCAACACGCCATTCTGACCTGTAAACTTATAACCATCTGAATCCAACACTCCCAAAGAAATCAAATTTTTCTTCAAATCAGGTACATGTCTAACACTAGTTAATGTTTTAACTATGTTATCATACATCTTAATCCTGATATTTCCCATCCCAACAGTCTGACATGATACATTATTACCCATAAACACAGAACTACCATTTACATTTTCATACGAAGTAAACCAATTTCTGTGTGGACACATGTGATGAGAAGCACCAGAGTCTAATAACCAACTTTATAAACCCTGAGAGACATTACATCCAGGTGAAGTTTCATCTATCATACATAATTCTTCAGCAGATAAAACTTCGTCTATCATACCTGAATTGACTTGATTCGCTTCCTTCCTCGGGTTATCAGATTCTTTTCATTTCCAACAGTCTTTCTTCAGGTTTCCAATTTTATTACAGTACCAGCATTTGGCCTTACACTTCTTTCCCTTCGATTTAGATCTGGAAGACCCCCTTATATTTTCTCCTCTTTCCTTTGACCGTCCTCTAGCTATCATGGCTTTTGATGCAGCTGTTTTCGTATTGGATTTCCTTCGTACTTCTTCGGACAAGAGAGCTCCCACGACTGATTAAAACTTCAAAGAATCAGCAGTGTTCAAGCTGATTGAAGTTACGAAGTGATCCCATGATTCGAGCAAAGAACACAACAAGGTTATGGCTTTATCTTCTTCTTAAATTTTAACTTCCATATCTGTTAATTGGCATATAAGTGTATTAAAAACATTCAAATGTTCTGCAACTTTTTAACCCTCTTTCATTTGAAGACTGTATAGTTGTCTTTTTAGATAAATTCTATTGGTTAATGACTTTGTCATATAGAGTTTTTCCAGTTTTTCCCATAATCCTGAAGTTGTACTCTCTTCAACAATGTTGAAGAGAACCTCATTCGCCAAGCATAACCTGATGGTACTGAGAGCTCGGGCATCCAATTCCTCCCAGTGTGAATCAGTCATGGTTGCAGGTTTCTTAGTTGCCCCATCCAATTCCTTGTGCAACCCTTGTTGCACAAGTAGATCCCTAACTTTTAGTTTCGAAAGAGAAAAATTGCTCTTGCCGGTGAATTTCTCCACCTTGAATTTTGCATTCGACATCTTGGCCATTTCTTTCCTCCTAGGTTTTTTTCAGCTAGGTTTCTCAAAGAAAACAAGGATTTAGGGTTTCTTCAATTTCTGGTTTCCTTTTAAGATTTCTTTGATTTCTGGTTTCCTCTTCAGAAATCTGAGCCCCATTTTTTTTAATAAAGAAACTCCTTTCTACAATTTTTCACCTTAAAAAATTGAGTCTGTTAAAAAAAAAAAAAATGAATTTGATCCCTTTCAACAATATTTATTTTAAATTTCTGTTACTATTTTAGAATAGAAATTTTTTTCTTTAACCATAAAAGCCCTTCAACAATTTTTTTAGAAAAAAATACCCGACTTTCTTGATTTTCTAAAAACAATGCTCTGTTTGTATAACCAACAGTTCTTTTGTTTTGAGCTCTCGACTTCAGCAGATCAGATAGGCTTTCGACTTAGACAGGCTTTCTGGTAATCAAAACTGGCACACTCTACCTCCTCCTTTCTCTTCGATAGTAGCAACATGGTCAATTTCACCCACAAGGGCAACACTTCACATGCCAACAGTGGTGCCGTCCTTGACGCAGATGTCAAGGCTTCTTGATGCATGCAAAGACTCCTCTCTCCACGGTGGTGCCTCCTCACTCCACGCCAGTTCTGGACGCAGAGTATGTAGGTTCCTACATCCTCCTTTCTCTTTACGCAGGCAGTGAACCTCTCCTTCACATAGGGCAGAGGGTTTTTCTCTAGCCTCCACTCTTTACAGTTTACAAACCAAACCGGACCTCAGAGTATACACGCAGGTGGCACGCGGCTCTAGTCTTCACGGGACCGCAGAGAATACACGTAGCAGATGGCACGCAGCTCTGGTCTTCATGGATTCTCAGCATTTGACAATATTTAACACGCAGCAATGAGCTGCTTCTGCTCATCTTCACGCAGAGCCTCCACTCCATGCAACAATGAACCTCTTCTTCTTTTTTTCACACTCAGAATAACTCAACTCAACTAACCTGTCTCTGATACCATTTGTAGTTCGAATAGGGAAAATGAGGAAAGAAGGAAAAGCATTTAGTTATACATTGACCAAGAAAAGCATATAACTAAATGGAAAACTGAATTCACACACAAGTAACTATACAGGATTTACGTGGTAAAACCTTGACAGGGTGTCAAAGAAACATCCACGGGGCAAGGGATTGGATTGTCTATTCAATCAATAATGATTCTCCATACAATAGTTTGGGCATTCATTTGGTTTATATGTGCCTCCTCAATTACATAACCGATGATTCAGTATAAAACTAACTTGCTACATTTTTACCCAAATTTACATAATTAGTTGTCAAACTTCCAACAAACATCATAGTGAAAAATGCAATCTCTGCACTCTTCGTGCAAGTAGGCGATACCCCTTGCAGTTCCTAGGGCTATACTTAACCACTTATCCCAATCTAGTATCCTAGATTGGTCTGAAGAAGAAAAAAAGGAATGTGTCCAGGGAAGAATTTTTCACGAATTCATAAACCAGTAAACTATGGCGATTTTTTGAGAAAAATCCGATTAGCCTAACCAAGTTCAAGTGATGAGTACTGCTGATGTTTGCCACCTCCATAAGGAATTGTCTCTCCCCTTGTTCAATCCCTTCCATCCCTTCCAGCTGCTTTACTGTGACTATTGTCTTGTTGGGCAATTCTCCCTTCTACACTGTTCCAAACCCTCCTGAGCCCAACTTTTCCATAAAATTCCTAGTTGAGTGTTGAAGCTGCTTGTAGGAAAACTGAATTGGAGACCCCGAGATATATTCCAAAAGTGCATATTGGGATGGTAGCTGCCTAAATCTAAACCTCGGATTATTTTTACAGAAAATAAACCAGATGCATATCTCGATAGTAATCAAGGAAATAATAGGTCCTACAACTGCCCCTACAATTCGAATGGAAGAATCTTTGGTTGACCCCAAGAATATAATTACATGGGGTGGTGGTGCCAGAGGATGAACTTGACCACATACCTTTACATAAGATGTGCTTGGAATGGCTGCTGATTGATAGGCACCTGTGAAATTCTCAGTCTTCATACGGCAAGTGCCCGAACCATCCGCCATGAGTGTAGATGCATAACAGAATGGATTACTAAGGCAGTTCTGCCTACAATCTGTTATACCCAAATTGAATATCTCTGATTGTGACCCTGATTCTGGGGGAAATGAGAAGAATTCAGTATTGTCCAATACAACCATGCTCTGGTTACTACACCCTGCAATTTCCTTCTCACTCCTGCACCCTTGTGTGGAATCCTTGGGATCTATGGGAACGAAATCTGCAGATGGACATGTGCAGTATGAGGCTGTGTCATTGTGAACACACACCCCATAGTTCCCACACCATCCATACACTTTTCATTGGTCTTCTACTGCGCTCCAGCCCAGTTGCCATGTTCAAGAGCTTTTAACCCACCCATAGGACCTCAAATTCCCATCTGATTCAAGCTTGATCCTTCGCAATGAGATCAAGGCATCAGTGTAATCGATGTTGTATACCATCCAGACCTAATCACCAGAAGAATTGGAGAGTGTAAAAATCCCTTGATTGCTCAAACGTGCTCTGGAGCCATTAGGGGAACCCTGATTCCAGTATGTGATGTTGTTCCTCCATTTCAATGTGAAATTCCCACTAGGCTCCAGAGGTAGTGAATAAGCATACATGCAGAGGCTCTGTCCCATATGGAAACTTTGATTCACCAAAAGGGTATCAGTAGGATTGGCAAAGCTCTCCCAAACGCTATTGGAAGTGCTATTCTGCATGATAGCAGACGATACGCTTTGGTTCGCAGTATTGGTTTGCCAAATCATGGTGTTGAGTCCACTACGCAAAATGAGGTTGCCATCAATCTGGAAATCAAAGGAAGTTCTGTCAAACACTCTGATACCACCATTCTCACCTGCAGTCCACACCATAGTGTCAATCATTGAAAGGCCCAGAACATGGAACCCATCATTTCCAATTGGGTGAAATCCAAAGTTGAAGTTGCCATTTGGGGATTTCCAAAACTTTTGTTTCCCTGAGAAGGAAAGCTTAAGGTTGGACCCTGGCTCCACTGCTCCATCTATACATTGAATAATAATAATATATATTACAGATATTGGGATTAACATAATCATGCCACATGGTTGCCTTCACCTTGATTATAATAAGTGAAACAGGTAGTTGGTGATCCGTCAACCACAATCAGAACATGGGTGCCTCATAAATTTAGAGTGATGCCATTCTAATCTCTACATTGCATCAAAGTAACAGATAAGCAATAAGAAACTGTAATAATCATTAAATAGTGCAACTAGGTAACAGATAAGCAACAGACCAAGGTTTACCGAACATGTTTGTTTGTTTCAGATAAATATAATAGTTTAACTAGTTCAAAATCTCTACACTCTTATTCATTTTTGAACAGTGCAACCATGTAATAGATAACATGGGTGTTTGATAAACAAATTCTAAGCTCCCCCAACTCCAACCCAAAAGCAAAACCCAACCTGTCTAACCCTCTTGTAACAAGATATATGGCTGCTCTTTGATTGCCCAATAAAGAAACCCATACCCAACTCTAAATCAAAACCAAAATCCACCATGCCTAACACTCCTCCTTTTAACTAGATATACGGCTTCTCTTGGGAATCAAATAAACAAATTCTATTTGATTCAAAAGCTAAGCCAACTTCAAATCAAAATCAAGAACCAATCTGCCTCACCATCATCACCCTTGTTTTGTGAGTAGATATATGGCTATTTATTTCTATTTATAATGGAAATTGGTGTGCCACATACCATAAATCTTCTTCTTCTGAATCTGTTGACTGATGACTGAATCATATGTTGGAAAACATTAATATTCCAACCGCCTACATTAAATGCAGAGACTAACTTTTTTTGGAGAATTCAGCGGAAGTCTCGAGAGCTAGATAGCTTCCTGAATAAGCCACCGACTCCAGAAACTTCTCCACTGTATATAAAAACCGTCAATGGCAATCGCATGAGCAAGTGTTCAGTGTGATTGTGCTTGTGTCGTGTTCAATAAGCTGTGTTTTGTGTTATATGCTGCGCTTTCTGATTTGGTATCAGAGCAAGGTGAGGTTGAGTGCTGTAAGTGTAAGGTTCTTGTGTGGGAGCGATCAAAGTTAGAGTGAGAGATCGCTGAACCAGTGTGTATGTGTGCAGCACAAGTTTTTAGCTTGTTTGACGGAAGAGATCTGTGCATTGCCATGAGAGCGCTATTGCAAGAGGAGTTGCAGAGAAGTTTCAGACAGTTCGTTGTGTTGTAGAGAGGGTGTGAAGTCGATGTGAGAAATCGCTGCATCAAGGAGGTCTGAGGTCTGCGTTGAAGGAAACGAAGGGGCCGAGAACCAAGAGTTTGTCGTTGTAGCTCCTGTCCCTGCCTAAACCGCCGCTATTGAAACAAAAAAAGGGTATATTTCCAGATAGTTTCATATATATAGTGAATGATTCTCGTGGATTTTCAGTATTGATCATATATTGCAAGGGTTAAATCTTGAATAGATTTTCATCTTTATTAATCCAAACTTCAAGTTTGAAATTTGAAGAGTAGTTACAGTGTGCATGGAGAAGTCTCCTGGCACAGAGGACAATCAAGGAGACAACATTGGTGCATAGAAGACTCTGTGTTGTGCAATTCTGGTGAGAATTTTTTTGCAAGTGGAGCTCAGCTGGTTCGTGAGCCATTTGCTGCCAATGAAATCTAGCTGAAGATTTTCAATTCCCAAGGAGGAGTTGTAGCCCAAAACAAGCGAGTGGGGCCAATATTTTTGTTTTTTAATATTAGCTCTTCAAAGTCCATTTGACCAATGATTTGAAAGGTTAAAAAAAAAGAAAAAGAAAAAATCGTATTCCAAAGTTGAAAGGTTAAAGTCACGTAGAGTTGTTTATGTTCTCCGAAAAGGCAGCCATATTATCCAAGGATATTGGATAAAATTTTATGATTTATTCTTGAGGGTTTATATTTGTGAAAATTAGTAATTTTTTTTTTTGGTGATTGGTATGGTGAAAATAAGTAACATGGCTAATGTATTGGCAGAATCTTATTTGTCTAACTCTAACAAGTTAGACAGTGAAAATTATGTAAATTGGAAGTTTAAGTTGCAGACTTTGATGGAAGGCAACAATACATGGATGATTGTGTCTGGAGCTGAAGTTAAGCCAGTTTCCCCTCAAGCCATAGATGCTGCAATTCAAGATTGGGAGTGACGGGAAAACAAACCAAAGGTGCTTTTGCGGATGACGGTTAAGGACAACATTATTCCACACATTAGAGAGTGAAAAACATCCAAGGAGACATGGGACACTCAAAAATTTGTATGAGACGAAGACTACAAATTGAATACTGTATTTAAAGAGTAAGCTTCTTTCAATTAAGATGGAAGAAAATGAAAGTGTTAGTAATTTTATTTCTAGAATTAAAGATCTAAAGGATAAATTAGGTGGCATTGGTGAATCAATATCTAGTACAGACTTAGTTACCGCGACATTAAATGGAATGCTTGATGAATATCAAATGTTTATAACTAGTCTTTCAGCTAGAGAGAAGGCTCCTACTTTTAATGAGTTGGCAGGTATACTTATGTAGGAAGAAGAACGGAGAAGAAGCCTTAAACAAAAATCTCCCAATTCAGATTTGGCATTGATGGCCAAAGGGAAGCAGTCCTTCAAAGGCAAATAGTGGGAGAAAAATAAAGGCAAAAAGCCACAGGTAAAATCATTTCAAGGTACACCTTTACCAAGGACAAATTCCAAATCAAGTAGTGATGATGTGTGTTATTACTGTGGAAAACCTGGTAATTTTTCTAAGAATTGCATGAAAAGAAGGTCTAATCAATTTAAACAAAGAAGGCATTCAGGAAATTATGTTGATAGAGATGAAGCAATTAGTCATGACATTAGAAATCTTAAATTTTTTGTGTCCAATGCTGCTTTATCAGCAGAAACTGATGATGATAATTCTTGGTTTATAGATTCTGGTGCATCAATCCATATGTCATGCAAAAGAGTTTGGTTTGATACTTATCATGAGATTAATAATGGTGGACACATCTATTTAGGAGATAATAGATCACATGAAATTAAAAGATATGGTGATATAAGTGTTATGATGCCTAATGGACAAGAAAAACAAATTCAAAATGTGGTGTATGTTCCAGGATTAAAGAAGAACTTAATTTTAGTCTCTACTATCACAGATCAACATTTAAAAGTTGAATTTGTGAAATCAAATTGTTTGGTTAAGGATGTGCAGGAAAACTACAAGGTTTTTGCAAAAGGAATGAGAGTTGGAGGCTTATACAAGTTGGACGTAATGAAAAATGGGCATCAAGCTTTGGCATCAATAGGCATGTCAACTATAGAGATTTGGCATCAAAGGTGTGGACACTTAAATCATAATGACCTAATGTTACTACAAAAGAAATTGATGGTAGAAGGTCTTCCAATTATTAAGGGTGAACACTTTGAATGTGAAGGTTGTGCACTAGGAAAACAACATAGGGAAGAATTTCCTGTGCATGAAAATAGAAAAAAACGTGAAATACTTGAACTAGTGCATACTGATTTATGTGGTCCAATGCAAACTAAGTCACTTGGTGGAGCATGTTACTTTCTTATATTTATTGATGATAGCACTAGATACACCTGGGTGTACTTTATAAGAAACAAAAGTGACGTGTTTGAATACTTTAAAGAATTCAAGAGTATGGTTGAAAAGCAAACAAGAAATAGCATTAAAATTCTTCGATCAGATAAAGGTGGCGAGTACACTTCAGGAGCCTTTATCAAATATTGCAAACAAAATGGAATTATGCAACAATTTACAGTACCACATACACCTCAACAAAATGGAGTCGTTGAGAGAAAGAATAGAACATTAATTGAATGTGCTCGTAGTATGTTAAAAAGTAAAGGAATTTCTAATATTTTTTGGGCTGAAGCCATTAATACAGCTATATATCTTAAAAATAGAAGCCCTACTAAGCATCTTGAGCACAAAACACCATTTGAAGCATTTTATGCTTTTAAACCTAAAGTTAGTCATTTAAGGAGATTTGGATGCAAATACTTTGCTCATATTCCTAAAGAGGATAGGAGAAAGTTAGATGCCAAAGCCATCAAATGTATTTTTATTAGATATTGCACTGATAAAAAAGCATATAAAATGTATGATCCAAGTACTCACAAGGTCTTTTCAAGTAGAGATGTTATATTTCATGAGCATGTAGATAAAAAAATAAAAGAAGATGAACATAATATATGGCAGTCTGCTTATGAAAGCTTTAAGGAAGAAGAAGAAGTTGTGGAATGAACTCAAGTACAAGAACACATGGACATTCCAAAAGACACATCAAGGAATCAAAGTCCACAAAGAAGTGATGAAGACACTCCACAGAGAAGAAAAGGAGAAGGTACACCATAAAGTAATGAACCTCTAAGAAGGTCAACATGACAGATTCAAGCCCCCATCAGGTATAAAGATTATGCTTTAATGTCTCAAGTAATGACTGTTTTTGAGCCCTTAAATTATGAACAAGCCAAAAATCATAAAGAATGGATGGAAGCTATGAAAGAAGAATATGACTCTATAATGAAAAATGAAACTTGGGAATTAACAGAATTACCTGAAAATAAAGTCCCTATAGGATCAAAATGGTTGTACAAGACAAAATTTAATGCAGATGGTAGCATAGACAAGTATAAGGCAAGATTGGTTGCAAAAGGTTATTCACAAAAAGAAGGAATAGATTATGAAGATACCTTTGCTCCGGTTGAAAAAATGAATACAATCAGAATAATGATAGCATTGGCAACTAAATATGATTGGAAGCTACATCAAATAGATGTAAAGTCAGCTTTTCTAAATGGTGACTTAAAAGAAGAGATTTATTCTGTTCAACCAGAAGGATTTGTAAAGAATGGTCAAGAACATCTTGTATGCAAGTTAAAAAAGGCCTTATATGGACTAAAACAGGCTCCCAGATATTGGTATGAGAAAATCGACAAATTCTTCTTTCAGCAAAGATTTAAAAAAAATAAAAATGATCCTAATTTGTATGTCAAGACAGATAGAAATGGGGATATAGTATTGCTCTCTATATATGTTGATGATCTAATAATAATAGGGAGTGCTGATAAATTGATTACAGATATAAAAATGAAGTTATCACAGGAATTTGAGATGAAGGATCTTGGTGAGATGCACTATTGTCTAGGTATTGAAGTATGGAGAGATGATGGAAGAACCTTAATCACACAAAGAAAATATACAAATGAAGTACTAAAGAGATTTCATATGAATGGATGTAAAACAATGAGTACTCCATTGGAACAAAATGTCAAATTAAGAAGTGATGATGGAACAAAAGAGGTGAATGGAACATTGTATCGACAATTAGTGGGAAGTCTGAATTATCTCACTACCACTAGACCAGACATTGCTTATGCAGTAAGCATACTTAGTCAATTCATGGCTAAGCCTCATGAAAGACATTGGATATCTGCAAAAAGGGTCCTTCGATATTTAAAGGGAACTATCAATTTTGGTATTGAATATACTAATGCTTGTAATGTTGAATTGACAGGTCATTCTGATTCTGACTGGGCTGGAAATCCAGATGACAAGAAATCCACCACTGGATACATCTTCAATATAGGATCGGGAGCTATATCATGGAGTAGTAAGAAACAGGCAACAGTTTCCTTGTCATCAACTAAAGCATAATATAAAGCATTATGTAGTGGCACCTGTGAAGCTATATGGCTCAGAAGAATACTTGAAGATGTTGGTGAAGGTCAATAAGAACCTACAGTGATCAGATGTGATAATCAAAGCACCATCAAACTGGGGAACAATCCTGTATGTCATGCAAGGTCAAAACATATAGACACACAATATCATTTTGTAAGACAAAAGGTCCAATCAAAAGAAATTTCTCTAATATACTGTAATACAAATGAGAATGTAGCTGACATATTCTTTTCTTTGCTAATGCAAGAGTCGGACTTTCTATTTCATTAATAAAGTGCAAAATTTACATCTGTCCACAGGGAGTTGTGGACCAAGGAAGAGACCCACAAACCATACTGAGAACGGGCCCGAGGCATCAGCCCCTACCCCGAAAAACCCAACTTCTAACCTCTTAAAATCAAAACAAAGATGAAGCCTACATCATAACCAAACCAATAAGCCTCCTACCTATGACCAAATTCCTCCCGCGAAGAAAAAGGAGCATTAACTCTTCCCGCCAACTTCCAGACATGCCACTTTAATTGTCACCGCTGAGCTAGCTGACCCAATCCAACGGTAGAGGATTAATTCACCCAGTCAAGAAGCGCTATACTTACTCGCCTAGACAACCAACTTGCACGATCAATCTCAGCCGTCGATTTGCCTCGCTTGATCCGACGGCAGAGGTTCATATCGCGTCGGCCAATATCACTGAACTTTAGCGTGCGATGAGGGCAGTATTTTAGCCGACCCCACCGCCACGTGTAGCCTACTATATGGAATCGCTTCAAAAACGGAAATACCATTTCCCGCTTGCGAGGCCTGCGATCACCGTAAAAATTCCCCCCACCCGGTATATCGAGCACGGGCGGAAAACCCATGGAATTGTGGCTGCCGATAGTGCTTGGGTTCTGACCTTCCGTTTTGTCTTCTCCTCCAGAACTGAGGAGAGAAGAAACTCCCGCTGACCTGCCTATCTTCGAAGAACCAGAGCCACCCGACTGGCTGCTGCCTGGAATCACTGAATTAACCGGACTCCACCTCCATGGCTCTACTCCAAAACACGAACCTGTCTTCATCTACCTGGTCATTGCAAATCGCTTTTAACCTACTCTAAGGCCATTCTTGCCAGCTCATCGCAATCCTGTTCTCTGTGCTGATCACACCTTGATTGGCCAGAAGATCCGCCAATTTATTGGCCGATCTTCGAACATGTTTGAAGCTAACTGTACAAAGGCTCTGGAGGTGTTGCTGAATCCATTGAAAGCCCTAGATCAGCCTCTAGTTCCTTGAGACTTTTTCCAGCTTTTTTCCCCAGCTGATCCTTTTAACCGATTTGATGATTAACTCAAAATCGGCTTCAACTATCACATTTTGTCGCTTATCCTGTTCTAGGAAATCTAAACATTGCTCCATAGCCATTAATTCCGGTGGCTTTCCCTAAATGATAGTAGAAGATAAATATGACACTTCCCTTCTCATCCCTTAACACTCCTCCATAACCGGCGGTACCTGGGTTGCCTTTAGAAGCCCCATCAATGTTGAATTTCAAAAATCCCTTAGGGCGAGGATGCCAGAAATCTTGCTCAGAGTCCAGAGAGAATACAGTCCTATATAGTCCCTGAGGAATAAGACCTTGCAACCCCAACTCACTGAGAATTCTCAAATCAGCAACTGAAGGTGGGTTCTTAGGGAGAGTTCGCACAATAGTGCTGACCGTTTCCTTGAGTTGATTTAAGATCTGCTCAAAAAGGCATTGGGAAGGCTTCTTTTCATTCTTGAAGATTCTATTGTTTCGTTCTTTCCAGACATTCCAAATAATGAAGCTTGGAATGATGGCCCATGCTGAGCCAAGAATTTCATTATCTGAAAAGTTCCTTCTCCAATTGTTTAGGGTATTGATGATACTTCCTTTGTCCCTATCAGTTTGTTGGAAAATGGTGGCAAAAGAATCCCACAAACTGGAGGTGAAAATGCAGTTGTTGAGAAGGTGCTCCATAGTTTCCTCTTGGGCTTCACAGAGTTGACATCTGGAAGGCCCCAGGATACCCCTCTTCCTAATATTTTCCTAGGTCAAAATTTTCCTATGCTGAACCAGCCACATGAAGAGTTTAATTTTCATCCAGCCTTGATGTCTCCATAGGCCTTGCCAAATCTTATCCGGAGCTTGAGAGTTAAGGTCAAGGAGAATGAGTTTAGCTTCCTTGAGATTAAAGGCTCCCTCATTATTGTTGCCCCATCTTAGCTGGTCTTGCCCCTCTGACCTCAAAATCTTCCTTTGTTCTACCATTTTTTTTAGAGTCTCTGCTTTAGCCTTCAGGGGGCTGTCATCCCTAAAATCAAAGTTCCTCCAGGTTCTCCATTTTCCCATACTGCTGGTTTGATCCCAAAAGTCTTTTACTTTAGATAACCCTTTGGTATCTGTCTCTTCCTTGAGATCCCTCAAATATTCTTTTAACAAAATAGGTTCTTGTTGCCATCTATCCTCCCAGAATAGGGCTAGGTTTCCATCTCTGATTTCCCAGAAACTATTTCCTTGGACTAAGCCCCGACTATCCCATGCCTTATTCCAAATGTGTGATCCCTTTCTATATCCCAACATTCTTATTAGATCATTATTTTGCCAATTGATGGCATATTTTTCTTTCTATATCCTAGCCCACTGGGCCTCTGGGTATTTTACCCATCGCCACCATAACTTAGCTCCTAAAACCTTGCTTAGAACCTCAGGATCATCTAATCCAAGCCCTCCATAGTTTTTAGGTTTGCAGATTTTTTCCTAAGCTACCAAGGCCCATTTCTTTTTTTCTTCCCCCTTACCCCAAAGAAAGTCTCTTTGTATGGATCTGAATTGATGCAGGAATCCTATTGGTGCCGGGAGAGCTGAAAGCATGAAGATTGGGATTGATTGTAGTACCGCCTTGGTTAGCACCAACCTACCGGCCATATTTAATGATCTAATAGTCAATTTCCTGATTTTGTCTTGCAATTTGTTAATCATAGGTTCCCAAATGCTCTTGCGTAAAGGTTTGGCCGTTAGAGGAACACCCAAATATTTTGAGGGGAGGATCTCCCTTTGAAAGCCCAAAATTTTGGAAATATTTCTCTAAATAGCAATGTGAGTATTAAAGAAAAAAATCTTAGATTTGGAGAGATTAACTTCCATACCTGAAGCCATGGCAAATTCTCTCAGGATTTGCTTATAAGCTAGAGCTTCTTTGACTGTGGGGATACCCTGCAGCATGGTATCATCAACAAATTGTTGATGAGTTAAGGCCTGACCATCTTCAGAAAGTTGGATACCTTTGACTTTCCCAACTATTTTAGCATGCTTGATAGATCGACCCAGCCCTTCCATCATGAGTATGAAGAGAAAGGGAGAGAGTGGATCTCCCTGCCTGAGGCCTCTTGAAGGAATAAAAGTCTCCGAGGGAGATCCATTAACAAGAATTGAAAAACTGGGAGAAGTTACTAGGGCCATTACCCATCTGATCCAGTTATGATCAAACCCAAAAGCAATGAGAACTTTTCTGATATAGGTCTAGTTTAGCTTATCATAAGCTTTGGCTATATCCAATTGCATGATCATTCTAGCTTTCCTGTTGATTGTCAGTGAGTGCACCACCTCATGAGCTTGAATGATGTTGTCAAGGATTTGCCTACCTTCCACATATCCAGATTGTTCAACTGACACCAGGGAAGGAAGAAGAGGTTTGAGTCTATTGGCCACAACTTTGGATATTATCTTGTAGACAACATTGCACAAGGCAATGGGTCTAAACCTATCAGGAGTTTGAGCCAATTCTTGTTTAGGGATTAGGGAGATAAAGGTTGTATTAAGCGCCTTCAAAATAGTCTTGTCCCTCCTGGAGTCTTCCACAATGTTCAGAATGTCCTGTTTTACTATATTCCAACAAGCTTTAAAGAAATCTACATTGAAACCATCTGGGCTTGGTGCCTTACCATTTTGCATTTCTTTTAGGACCTCACTCACCTCCTCTTCTGTCACTGGTCCTTAACGGTTGAAGTTATCTTCTCTGGAAACCAGCTTGGGTATATGTCTTGATATACCCTAATGGATTGCTCTCTGTCTGAACAGGTTTCCTATGCAATACCACGAAAGTGTTGAACCAACACTGCTTCTATTTCTTCATGAGAATTGAGAAGGTTACCTCCCTCATCCTTGATCGAAGAAATCCTATTGTGAGCTCTATTCGCCATAGTGGATCTGTGGAAAAATCTAGTGTTACGTTCTCCTTCTTTTAGCCATTGCACCCTGGATTTTTGCCTCCAAAAAATCTCCTCTTGTTTACATAAGTTATCCCATTCTTGATGATATTTGGTTTCCTGATCACTTCTATCTTTGTCAAAACCCTCCCTAATAAGGGTTTGGTTGAGCTCCTGCATTTTTCCTTCAACATAATTATTTTGCTACAAAAATATTTCCATATTCCTTCTTGTTCCATTCCTTGAGCCTGAGTTTAATATGTTTGAGTCTTTTTTGAAGAACAAACACTCTTGTGCCTTGAATATCCACATATTCTGCCCACCAGATGGCTATGTTGTTGCTGAAATCTGGGTGGGAGAGCCAGATGTTTTCAAATCTGAAAGGTCTATTCCTGGGGGTACCAATGCCCTGAATTTCCAATTTTACTGGCCAGTGATCAGAACCTCCAAATGGTAGTACTCTAGTAGCTATGTCCTTGTCCTTGAGCATGAGATCCTCTGAGATTATGAATCTATCTAATTTGGAGGCCACCTAAGATTCTCCTCCTCTTTTATTGTTCCAAGTAAAAGTTCCATTATTCATTACTATATCCAGTAGTTTCATATTGTCTATGAAGGTTTGAAATGCACAAGGGTCTTTATTTAGAATTCTGGTACCCCCTTTTTTCTCTGACAGTGATTTGATCATATTGAAATCACCCCCCATGATCCAAGGGATTCTTGCATGTCTTTCCCTGAGATCTTGCAGGGAATCTAGAAGCTTGAGTTTGCCATCCATTCTTTGGGGGCCATATACATTCGTGACCAGGTAAATATCCTTATCTCCCATTGGTTGCATGACCACTGAAATATAATCCCTAGATGCCTCTGCATCTATAATGTCAATTTTTTGGGGGTTCCAAAGCGTGAGAATGCCTCCTGCAGTATTCTCTGCTTTGACTTCCAGAAACTCAAATCTATTGAGCCATTTGCTATGAATCTCTTTTATTTTTTGAATGGAACATTTAGTTTCCTAGATGAAGATCACATCCGGTGCTGCTTGTTTCATCCTATTACTACATAATCTTTGTTTTGTTTTACTACCTAGACCCCTAATATTCCAAGAAATGAACTTCATTATTAAATATTTGTAAAGGAGTAACTGGATAGGTCTTTCATCTTACCTGAGTCTATCATTAGCTTTCCACATTCCATCAGTAGCTCATTCTGCTTTTTTCTTCCTCTTTTCTTTCCTGGGTTTCTGGGTGCTAATCCTGGTGTGTTTTTCATCGTTTTCACACCTTCGCTGCTCTGCTTGTCACTATTTCTTTGTCTCTGCATCCCTTTGGTTTGGGTTTTCCATATAAACAACTGCTGCACTCTAGTGAACTCCTCTGGAGGTAACGAATCCACGCCTTCCCTGGTTCCTTGATCCAAGAACCCTTCCAGATCTAGGTTCTCTTTCTCAAGTATTTCCTGTAGTTCCTAGTCCTCCGTTTCCATCTCACTCTGTGTCATTTCATGGTCCATCTCCAACTCTGCTTCATTCATTATAGGTTCATTCTGTTTAATATTTTCTTGTACTTGATCACTATCTTCCTCTTTCCCCTCCTCCACTAGACTTCCTTCCTTTGTCTGGTCTGCATTTGTATTCCCGTCCTCCTCTTCGAGGACTTGAAACCTGTTTGGACAGAATTGCTGTCCTCCTGATTTTTGTGTCTTTGGCCCCCTTTGGCTTCCTTTTTCCTTACGTTCCACTTGGTGAAAACTTTCCTCATCTTTCCTCATGTTAGCTTTACTCTTGTTTTTCATTTTACTGAGAGGCAATCTCTGAATAGGTGCCCATGTTCATGGCATTTGTGGCATCTGAATGGTATATGTTCATAATTTACTGTTTGAACCCATTCCTCATCATATACTTCCAAGATAACTTCATCCGGTAGAGCTCCAGAGAGATCCATCTCCACACATATTCTAGCAAAAGAAGTATATTTTTCCCTTATATTGGCCTCAGAAGCTTTGAAAAAGCGTCCTAACTTATTTCCTATGGTAGCTAAGGATTTTGTTTCCCAGTAATCAAGAGGTAGAGAGTAGAGTCTTACCCAAACCGGGACCGAAGTAAAAGTTTCTCGCTCCAGAACAAAATTCATAATCCAAGGTTGCATATAGAGGCCTGCTGCAGCATAAAAGTAGGGCCCTCCTTCAAACACTTTGTCCTTATCTTCAATATTAGCAAATACCACAGTGAAAAAACCCTTTGACCCAAGATGTAGGTCAATGCTTCCTTTTGGTTTCCAGTGGTATTTAATCCACATCTGTAAATCTTTTTCGGTGGGCCATAAGCCCATGAATTTGCAAATGATTGCATATGTTTGCATGTGTTCCCTGTGCGCCTGCAGAGCATGGTCATTTAAAATAACTCTGGGTGTAACCGCAGCTTTGGGTTTACATGGTCCCTTTTGTGCTTTGTCTTTTGTTCTTTGTTCCTTGTCTTCTTCCTCATTATCCTTGGTGCTATTATTTTCCCGCAGTTTAGTGCCATCTTGTTCCTCTTCACTATTTCTGTGCCTTTCTTCTGAAGGACCTCTATCATTCTCCATAGGTTTTTTACCCCTGCTGGTCACAACTTGCTTGTAGGAGGGAGTGGAGCCCCCTCCTTTGTGACTATCAATGGTGAAAAAACTTTCTTCACACACTTGTAACCCTAGCAAATCGCTGTGTGCAGTCCCCCCTTCCACACACTTGAATCTCAAGACCTAAATGTAGCTGACATATTCATTGAGCCTCTTGGGAAGGCAAAATTTGAGTTTTGTAGAAGTAAGTTATGTGTTGTAGAAAATCAAGATTATATTGTAATCCTAGTTGAGACTTAGACCAACAGGGATGGCAATTAAGAGTATATTTACAGTGTCTTATATATTGTGCTATAGTATATTTGT
Organism: Pinus tabuliformis; assembly: GCA_031772625.1. Taxonomy (NCBI): domain Eukaryota; kingdom Viridiplantae; phylum Streptophyta; class Pinopsida; order Pinales; family Pinaceae; genus Pinus; species Pinus tabuliformis. Next base: position 153,901,944 of record CM062814.1, on the reverse strand, counting down.
CATATGGTTGGAATTAAGGGGAGTGTTGGAAAACATTAATATATTTACAGTGTCTTATATATTGTGCTATAGTATATTTGTCATATGGTTGGAATTAAGGGGGAGTGTTGGAAAACATTAATAATTCTAACCGCCTACATTAAATGCAGAGACTAATTTCTTCTGGAGAATTCAGCGGAATTCTAGAGAGCTAGATAGCTTTCTGAAAAAGCCACAGACTCCATAAACTTCCCCACTGTATATAAAAACCCTCATTGGCAATCGAATGAGCAAGTGTTCTATGTGATTGTGATTTTGCTGTGTTCAATACGCTGTGTTTTGTGTTATATGCTGCGCTTTCTGATTTCATAAGCGTCCATTGGCGTAGCAATCTGTCGGTTGTAGCACAGCATTGAATTATTGGTTTCTCCTTCGCCACTCACACGATTTCATGCAGTCAAAATGCACAGCTTCTAACATACGTGGAAATTGAAATTTATGAGATCTGCTGTATTCAAAATTGTACAAGCGTTTAATGTACCTTTAAATTGAATTTATCTTACATAGGTTGCTGTATTATTTTTACATAGGTTGCTGTTTTATTCTTACTAGGGTGAATCTGTAATTTGTTACCTCTGTAAGGGAGATTTATTCAGAAGCTTGAATTGAAATTTATCTTATATAGGTTGGTGTTTTATTTTTACATAGGTTGGATCTGTAATTTGTTACCTCTGTAGGGGAGTTTTATTCAAAAGCTATTTTTAGAGTTTTATTATAAAAACAAGTCAAATGTATATTTTTGAGATTGAATTTAGATAAATAAATAAGTAATTTTTATTTTCAACTATTCAAATTAACTCAAATCACTTAGCTAAAATTATCTTACATTTATTTCTGTAATTTCAATCATTCAAATTATTTATCCAAAACTCTTTTATATCTCTGTTTTTTAATGATAGATTGAATAATCATCCCAAACATTTACACAGTTCTCTTTCGGAAATGTCGAACAATATCTTACATCTATTTTTATAATTTAACTTGAATTCAATTTAATTTATTATAAAATCCCAAATCCCATAATAAATATATTGGAATCCAATTTTATTATGGAATCCTAAATCTAATAATAGATATATTGGAATCCAACTTTGACAAGGTAGTTTATCAAATACAAAGCCTGGTTGATAGAAATGTTTTATCATCTGCAAAATCGGGTTGATAATGAAAAGGTAAGTTAAAAGAGATCATAAAGTTGATAATAATTAAAACAGCTGTAGTTTTTTTAATTTATTAAAAAGTAAGATAATTGATTATTAAAATTAAAATTAATGATAATGTAATTAAGTATTAACTAAAATAATAATAAAATGATTAATAATTGATTAGTATATGTGATAGGATGGATGTTTATTATGTGAATAAAAAATATCTGTTTTTAAATATTTTAGTTTCTTAGAAAGTATCTGCTTCCAAAGACTTCGTTTTTTTTTAATGGTAAATTTGAATTTAATTTGATTGTAAATTTAGATTTGTTAAACACACATGGAAAACATAGAATAGGAAAGATAAATCAGTGAGTACATTTTTTTATTAACAGGAGATATACATTTATAGTACATTATGTGACTCTTGGGTTTCAGATCCCAAGGTCTCTTGGACTGCTTTTGTCCATTCGACTTCCACACTAACCCATTGAGGATTAGGTGTCCAACATTCCCCCCTTAATCCGAAGGGTTATGTATGAGTCCAAGAAGAGAGCTGTAATACAAAATGTGCAAAAAATGCATGGCAACACTAGGCTGAATGTGCTCTTTGAAATGTTGGTATAAAGGGCAGTGGTTTAAGGATGACCACCAACACTGGAACGCTTAGTGCAGTTCCTGGAACTCTTCCAAAACTGGCAAGAAACTGAAGTTTTCTGCTAGAGGAAGTGATCCTATTGTTTTAAAGAGGGAAACCTTCAACCATAAAAGGGAGGTTTCACCCCACATAAAAGGTAAAACTTCAACCTGAAAAGGGAAGTCTCAACTTGTGATGGTTTAAGGATAACCAACAACTCTGGAATGCTTAATGCAATTCCTTGAACTCTTCCAAAACTGGCAAGAAGCTGGAGTTTTCTGCTAGAGGAAGTGTTCTCAATTTTGTTCCTGGAACTCTTCCAAAACTGGAAAGAAGCTGAAGTCTTCTGCTAGAGGAAGTGTCCCAGATTGCCAACTGAAGGCATGTTCACGGGCATCTTTGTCTCTGGCTACAACTCTGAAACTGGTGTGGTAGGTTGTGGCTCAGGCTCGCTTGATGTGGCTTTGAAGCTTGTAGATGACCATCATTTCCCCCCCTGTCAGATACAAGGTGAGAAGATGGAGAAAACTCAACTGCAAGACTGTTCAATACTGTGGAACAAGTTCTGACATGTGTTTGGAATATCTTCTTGGCTGTTGATGCCCATTGCCAAGAAGCGATCCATCCAAGATGAATCTTTGTTCTTGCAGGACGTTTGTTTTTGAAGCATCTGTTTGAAGAATGAGTGGTTTTATGACAATGCTTACATGGATGAAGATCAAAACAATGATCTTTCAAATGGCCAACTCGGTCACAGTGTTGGCATTTCACGATCTGTTGTTTTTGTTGTTGTTGTTGCTGTGGAAGAGGGGCAGAATCTGGAACAGCTGGAGCTGAACTGTCATGAGGAGCAGGTGAACTGTCATAAATGAATCCAGCACTCTGAAATTTAATGGGCTTGGCATAGTCTGGAATATGAAAGGACAAGTCCTTGTCATATCCAAGACCAGTTCTGTGCTTGTTGTGGACAAGCTGTTCCCAAGGTCTGATGATGGGCTTGGGAAGTGCAGACTGAGTTTCTGCATCTGCATATACAACTCCTGCTTTATTTGGATGAACTGTAACATTATTAACATGCTGCTGATGGGTGGTTTTCTCAATGTTCTGAACAAAAACAGGTTCAGAATGGTGTCTATTTTGATGTAGCTCTTCTTGCTGTAGCTATGATTCAATCTGTAAAAAATCAATCTTTTTCTGTGCATTATATAAGCATGTCTGAATTTCTGAGAGAGATCCTTTGCTGATTTGTAATGTGTCATCAACAGTAGATTGTATAAAAGTTTTCATGAACTCTAATACTTCACTGATTCTGGCCATTTATGCGTTAAAAACTGATCAAAACTACTACTTAATGCAGAAAAGTAATACCCACTCACAGTACACAGCAATATCCTTTATAAATGTCAGCAAATGATCAGTGTGAAATATAAAGGATTACAATCAGCTCACCAAAATCTTTATGCAACAGTGGAATTAAGGAATCAATGCACTATAATGAGTTTTAAATACAATGCCACAATTGGGGCAGCAGCAACTGCAAACTTGTTTGGATCCTTCAACTACTCCTTCAGAAATGATGGTTATCAAAACTTCAGTTGCAAATGGAATTCGAACTATTCAAAGTGTATTTGAAACCAATCACCATACCATTGGATTGTATACCATTCAGGCCTCATACAGACTTATTTAAAACATCAGCTTTAACGTATTTCAGGCAGCATCACAATTTTCGTTGCATTCAATACAGCTCCAGGTCAGCACACAAATAAATCAATGAGCGATATACAAAACTGATTTCTTTCTCTGCAATAGAGACTTAATGTCCAGCACATACAGTGCACATATTAAGAGCAATAATCATCACAAAAAGAAACGACCTTTCCAACGAACGCTCGGAGTATTGAATAAATTTTCAGCAGACAAATATACACCAGCCTTTATATAAATATATAGCCGAGAATACCCATCCTGTCTTTGCTTATGAAAGGGAAATTCGGTTGGTGTTGTCTTTAATCGACCCCAAATTCTTGTATACTAGCAAAAGAGACATACAAGACTCCAGACCATCACGCAGAGTCTAACCTTGCCCACTCTGACACCAACTAGTCCCCCAAAAGCTGAGTAAAACGTCAAAGTCACACGAGCTTGCAGATTGTGTCCTTCTGGAAATAAATACATGCCCAACAGCCGAGAATAGCCCACAACCTGAACTACAAAATGGAGATACAACTTCCTTTGGACCACAACTCGATTCTGGTTAATGATAGACTTGACTTTAATAGATATCACCCGCTATGAGTTCTAATTTGGGCAGGTCACTGATTTACTATTTCCTTCATTTTTCGTGCCTAAGACTTCACACCACAACAGCTACGTCAAGTAGCATCCCTCGTGCTCAAAATCACAAAAGTAGCGAATCAACAAATCTCAATGCAACAGTTGACAACAACGCTCAACAATAGTTGTTCAGCATGACTGCAATTCTCAACACATATATACACACAGCGAACCCTCCAATACAAATGTGGCAAGGTTTGTCTCAACCTGCCACCGAGATTTCACAACCCACTTCACGCAAATAGTAGTGACCACAGTCGGTCCCGGCGACGGTTCTTGAGGGCAAGACAAGGGTTTGTACAAGACTAAAACAATGAATATGGACTGGATGAATGCCCCTCACTCCATGGGGACAACAATTATCGGAGTGACCTACAATGGAGGAGTGGTGCTCGGAGCTGATTCGCGGACAAGCACAGGAATGTATGTGGCAAATCGAGCTTCAGATAAGATTACTCAACTCACAGATAATGTTTATCTCTGCCGCTGAATTTTATGCTCACGGTTTTCGATGTAGTCACCAACGCGAATTTGCTGGACATGAACCTTGTCGCCAGAGATTCTTATATCGTTGCGCACTATACTGTCGTTGTTGTCTCAACGTGGGTGGAGCCCCTGCGACCTGATCCATAGAATTTGCTCCTTTGCCTCCAGTAAACGAAATTCAGTCAACTTGATTCATATATGTTTTACACAGAGTATGTCCACGAAGTCCAGCGATCTCGACTGTTCTCGCCACAAAAATTCGATGTGAATCCAGCAATCTCGACCCTCGATAATCGCAGATTCGATAGCTATGACTCGACTGATTGATATCGACTTCTGAAATCGTTCTTGGTTGATACAACAAATTATGAAAATTCAATTCTTTGACTCCTGCTTAGAAGACGAACTTCAATTTTCTGCAGGCATGTTGCAGATGACCCTCTTTTGACTTTATACTTATGCATCCATGAAACTGGCCCTGCAAGCTCGACACCTGAGATTTAAAACGACTGTATCAAACCTCTGAGAAGACGACTCAACTGACTTAGTCGACTCCTTTCCGGCGCGTCTTGGATTCAATTTGGCTTGGGGGCGAGCTCAAACTTATGAGATTGAGACGGCGGTTCGACTGACTTACTCTGCCAAAAAATAGACCAGGAAAGATACCTGAAACACGAGCATTACCGAGTGGAGAGCACCATGGGCCAGTATGATAGATGCGCCATATCCAGATTTAACCAGAGTTGTCAGGAAGATATGTGCCACTACAATATGTATGAGCGATCGCTCGAAGGATTGTTATCAGAGTCTAACAGATTTTAGGAGTCGCAAATGACAGGTATGAATGTCACTCTCATCAAACCAGGAGGTGGACAGATGGAGAGCAAAACCTCAACGCTTCCCGCGGAATTAGGGCGATTCCGTGCTCCTTTCTCGCTCGAATTCAGTAACCGTAACTTGACAGAACGGTGTAATGGCTATTCAAGTATGCGGTGTAATAGCTATTCAAGTACATTCAGATGAACTGCAACGGCACTCTCAACGCATCCAGATGAACAGAATGTAAGGTGAATGTCAGGCGACGGTTTAATGGAATATGGCAGAAGAGCAACCGTTCATCAAGCAGACAAAGAGGGCAGGTAAGGAATATGGCAGACAGGCACCGGTAGTGTCAGACAAAGGTTATGCAGATAATATGGCAGACAATGGCGCAGACGATGGCAGATAACACTTCAATGTTTAAATCAAAGGACCAGCGTTACAAATTCAGGAATGCGCAGAGGCCATGGTCAGGAATGCATTGCAGTCAGAGATACGTTCTTGCTGGGGCAGAGATGGCAGGTCTGAGCAAGGAGCGTTTTTAGAAGGCAGGTGAATAAAAATAGCACTGGGAAATAACAGATTGCAGCTAAATTTTAGCTGAGAAAATATTCATGACAAGATATTCATGAAATGCATAATTGATGGCAGAAATGATCTGCACATAAAGGCCATAAAACAAATGGCTCAAAATAATTATGCAGGGCAGGAATACGCCTGCTTTGATACCATGTTAAACGCACATGGAAAACATAGAATAGGAAAGATAAATCAGTGAGTACATTTTTTTATTAACAGGAGATATACATTTATAGTACATTATGTGACTCTTGGGTTTCAGATCCCAAGGTCTCTTGGACTGCTTTTGTCCATTCGACTTCCACACTAACCCATTGAGGATTATGTGTCCAACAAGATTAGATTTGATTGTAAATTTAAATAATTGGAAAGTCTAACAACAAAGTTAAATTAATCATTAAGTTTATAGTTAAATTGTGAAACTATATAAATTACATTCAATGATTACCATTTAATTTATAGATATATTCTTGTGAAAAAATAATAAGCAGTAAATGTTCATGTTCATGGTAAAATGAGTAAGTAGAAAAAGGAAAAAAATAAATTTACAAAGTATTTTGTTAATAAAAAAAAAAAAATTACAAAATATTTTGTTTGGTGTTTTTAAATAACCAAAGTATTCACCATGTTGGAGGAAAGGACATTGAAGTGGAGTAGAATGTTATTTTTAAATAACCCAAGTATTCACCATGTTGGAGGAAGGGACATTGAAGTGGAATTGAGAACGATGTATTTTTTTTTCTCGGCAATACTAACTACTAATATATTGATATGTACAGAAAAGACTTTACATCCAAGGAAGCTGGCTGCCCAGGGCTATAAGTGGCTCCATGGGTGGCATTGACCGACTCATGAAATTGCCTCGCAGGGCGATTTTAGCAAAAAGAGCAAAATGCATGACACTGAGAGTTTTCCTAGTAACATCGTGATAACCCACGCAGGGGCACCTCAAAACAGACTTGTGACATAAACCATCTGAATGGCTTGAAGACATAGCCGTGAGTAGACAAAAAACGAACAACGACATAAACCAAGTACCAAACACACAACTTCACGCCCACTGCGACTGTGATGTCCGCGAGCAGGACTTAGCTACATGAAGAACACTTACCATAATAAAAAATAGGAAATTGACATTAACCAGACCCCAGAACCCGACATGAGAGGACCCAACCTGGAAAACGGAAGCAAAAGCGCGAGAGCGTCGATGGGAGCTAGTCCTCTGACTCTTCCTCCATAATTCTGCTCCCGCCCTCTCCTTCTGGAGCGCCTTCCCACGTAGCCAATGGACTCTGCGTAGGGGATGGCTGATTAGGGCCTCGAAATTGGGGGGGAGGCTGAAGACGATCTCCTCCAGAAGTGCCCGCAACAGTAGACGGCTCCCCCATATGGAGCTTACCCTTGCCTCTCTCGGAGTTGGCCACTGAATTCGACGGCTCCCCCAATGGGAGCTTTCCCTTGCCATGCTCTGTGCTGTCCTCCGCCAGAACCAGTGACGACCCCTCATCATCCTCCGCTGGAATTTTGGTGAAAAGCACAGAGATATGTGCATTAATTCCTTCATTGTCCCCTGAGCTGCCCAGTGAGAAGATAACCGAGCCAAATGCTGGAAGCCTGGGCTCCCCCTCAATATAACTGCCAACTTCCATGACTTGGCTTGCTGGAATTGGGTTAGCTCCCATTCTTCTGTAACAATAAACACAACAACAATGGTGATGAATGTCCGCTGCAGGGGGGCGGGAGGATTCGCCACGCCCAGGACCTCTCCTGCAAGGCATTCTTTCGCGCACCATGCTAACCACCCGTTCCTCGAACTGTACACCGGAGCACCTGTAGAGTATGCGAATCCCTCCCTCAGCTCGCTGCCTCCTAAATGCAACCAGACGGAGCTCCAAAGAGTATAGACACAGGCCAAGAGGCACAGGAATGAAGCTAACCTCACCCCAGCTCTCCACCTCCTAGTCGAGACATAGACAATTAACAATCCCTGAATTTCCCTCACCGCATTGTGCTTCCATCGCCAGCCAACGCTCGTTCTTATGCTCATTACCAATTCTTGTGAAGTGACCCGCATTGATTGCGTAACGCAGGCTTACTATCATCTCCAGCGGCTCCATTAAGGATGCCCTGAAGCCTCCTCTATTCCTGCGTTTCGACGGCCTGGGGCATTAAAAGCCCATTCCTCTTCACGTGGCAGCCCGTGCTTGTCATGTGGCACTGCCTTGTCCACTCCGCAAACACCCGCATCTGGGACCATTGCCTCTGCTAGGATTAGGCTATGACACTCCTGGAGTTGCTGCATGTTAACAATGATATTTGTGTCTCCTGATAAGAGTGAATGATCAATATCTGTTCCTATGTTAGCAAGGAGATCCGCAACTTTGTTGCCCTCCCGTTTTGTATGTGTGAGGGAGATGGCTCTAAAATTGTTGATCTTCTGTGCTACGTCATTCAACCTTGCCTCGAGTCTCCAACTGGGTGCTACTTTCCTTGCGTTCGAGCCATTCTGAAGTCGGGTGGCCATATTGATAAGAATCTGTGAGTCCCCTTCTACAATTAGGGGTTGTAGGTTGAGAGTCCCTGCTTGCACCAGGCCTTGCCATAGACCTTCCAACTCTGCTGAGTTGTTAGTGTCCCACCCTAAGTTTCCATAATAGATCCATGTGGATTTGCCTTCAGAGTCCCTAATTATTCCTCCGTAGCCTGCTGCCCCCGGGTTTCCTTTGGAGGCCCCATCGAAATTTAGCTTGAATGAATTTTTGGGAGGAGCTTCCCATTGACAGTCATTCTTGTTATTTATGATAGGAGAGTTGCTGTTGAGAGAATCAGGGGAGAACTGCAGCTGCCAGTTGTCTAGTATGTTGCGCTCGTTATCAGTGGAAGGGAGGTCTTCCTTAGTCCAACCCTGAAGCTCCATGGTCTCTTGAATGTTCTTATGAATCCTGCTCCAGATTTCCTCTGATGGTGAATGCTTGCCTTTGAAGATTCGCTGGTTACGTTCCTTCCAGATGTTCCAGAGGACGATTCCCGGAATAATGTTCCATAGATGGTTAAGGATTTTGCAGTTGAAGGGCTGCATTGGCCAGAGTCTTAAGGAATTGACGATGTCGCCCTCTCCCCTGCAGCTTTTTTGACATCGGAAACTGACCTTGTCCCATAGTAGCTTGGCCAAGGGGCAAGTGTCCAGGAGATGATTGAGAGTTTCTTTATTTTGAGAGCAATTCATACAGATCGAGGGGCCATGAAAGTTCCGCTTCCTTAGCTTGTCCTAGGTGAGTATTTTTTTGTGACTTACCAGCCAAAGAAAGCAGGCGATTTTTGGCCAAGGTCCCAGCTTCCAAATCTTGCTCCACACAGGGTCAGGGGGAGAGGGAAAGTTACATAACAACCTGTAGGCTTCTGAAGTGGTATAAGCCCCCTTAGGTAGGTATCCCCACCTGAGAATATCCCTGCCATTATCCTGCCTTATCCTTCTTTTTTTAAGTTCGATCATGAGCTCTTCTTGCTGCTGCGTACCTGCATGGTGGAGGATTAGGTCGCTCCTTTTCCATTTCCTAAAATTGTGCTCCATCTCTGAGGCCCAGAATTGATGAACTGTTTCTTGCTGTTGGTTTGGCTCATCAGGTATTAGCTCCGAGTGAAGAATATCTTGGAGTTTGGGCTGTTGGTTCCAGGCATCAGTCCAAAATCTCGCAGTGCACCCGTTTCTTATTTCCCAGAAGCTGTGCTTCTGAATTAGCTGGTGGTGTTGCTTGGCCGCATTCCATATTGTGGAACCATTTTCAGTGGGAATGAAACGGATGAGCTCCTCTTGAGGACGACCTCCGGCATACTTGGCTGTCCATATTTTCCCCCATGGCTTATCTGGACTAGTGATCCATTGCCACCAGATCTTGGCGTTCATGATGGAGTTGTTGTGTTCTGGATCCCTTAATCCAATACCACCCTTTTCTTTGGGCATGCAAACATTGGACCATTTCACCAAGGCCCATTTGCGATTTGTGGCTGCGCTACTCCATAGAAAGTTGCGCTGTAGGTTTCTTATGCATTTTAAAACCCATTTAGGCGCCGCTAAAATAGAAAACAAGTATAGAGGCACAGCCTGCAAGACCGATTTGATGAGGACGATTCGGCTTGCTAAATTAAGGGATCTGTACGTCCAGTGATTGAGACGATTTTCCAATTTCTCGAGAAGGGATCGCCAAGCAGGTTGCTTGAGGGCTGAAGCCGAGAGGGGAGCACCCAGGTATTTAGAGGGCAGTGAGGCCACTGGGAACCCCAAGATGCGAGAAACGACAATTTTGACTGTGGGTGGCGTATGGAAGAAAAAAATCTGAGATTTAGCGCAATTGATGTGCATGCCAGAGGCCTCCGAGAAATCTTGAAGGAGGGATTTTAGATGGTGGGCTTCTTGGGCAGAGGGATACCCAAAAAGCATCGTGTCGTCGACAAACTGATGGTGGGAGGTGGCTGGGGAGTTATTCACAGAGATGCCTTTGATCTGATGTGAGAGGAGGGCTTGCTTGATGTGCCGCCCTAACCCTTCTGCCATAAGGACGAAGAGAAAGGGGGAGAGGGGATCTCCTTGGCGAATACCTCTAGAGGGATTAAAGGGGCGGGAGGGGATGCCATTGACGAGAATAGAGAAATGAGTGGAGGTAATCATGTTCAGAATCCAACGGATCCAAGGCGAGCAGAAACCATAAGCTTTTAGCATCTCATGAATGTAATTCCAGCTTAATTTGTCGAATGCCTTGGAGAGGTCGAGTTTGAGAAGCATACCTGATTGCTTTGAATGCTTGAGGGAGTGAATAATTTCGTGAGAGAGCAGGATGCCATCCATTATGTGCCTTCCTTCCACGTACCCTGATTGTTCCGGGGAGATGAGCCCAGGAAGAAGAGGTTTCAGACGGTTTGCTATGACTTTTGAAATTACTTTGTATATAACATTGCAAAGCGCAATGGGCCTGAATTTGTCCGGGGTAATGGAGTCCTCCTCCTTGGGGATGAGAGTTATAAAGGTAGCATTGAGAGAGGGCAAGAGCCAGCGCGTAGCCCTAGATTCTTCAACTATTTGCCAGACCTCCTCCTTTAACATGTCCCAGAAAGAGTGGAAGAAGGTGGTTGAAAAACCGTCTGGCCCCGGGGCCTTACCCTCCTTAAGCTGCTTCATTGCATCATCCACTTCCTGAGGCAGAATGGGGCGCATTAGGAGTTCGTTTTGTTCCTCCGTGATGATTTTTGGAATGTTGCTCGTGATTTTTCGAATGGCCTGTCGCCGATCTTCTCTTCCATCCTGATGAATCTGCTTGAAGTGGTTTAGGAGTTCCTGTTCAATCCCCTCATGGGTTTCCACTCTTTCCCCTGACTATTTTTGGATGAAGGGGATGTTGTTGTGGATTCTTCTTTGCACCGTAGTTCTGTGGAAGAATTTTGTGTTACGCTCACCCTCCTTCAACCATCTGACCCTTGACTTTTGTTTCCAATAAATCTCTTCCTGCTTTCTTCTGTTGTCCAGCTGGCTATGGAGGAGGCGTTCCTGCTCTAAGGTGGCTTCTGAGTGCCCTTCCATAATAACCCTTTGGTGAAGAATCTCCAGGTCCTGAGTGAGCTTTTGCTGCGCTTGGAAGATGTTGCCGAAGGTTTCCTTGTTCCACCGTTTCAGGTGATTTTTAAGAAAACGAAGCTTTTGCTGGAATTGGAACATCTTAGATCCTTCAGGGGGGGTGAAGGCGGCCCAAGTGGTTCTCACAAAATCCTTGAAAGTGGGATGCGTGAGCCAAAAACCTTCAAAACGAAAGGGGCGTTTGGTTATATTACCTGGCCGTTGCCATTGAAGTGCTATTGGCCAGTGGTCCGATCCAGAGTGAGCAAGGATGGCTGTTGAAATGTCCCCTCCTAGGTGGACTGCATTGTCAGAGAGGAGGAAGCGGTCCAACTTTGAGGCGATTTGATATTTGCCTGATCTTTGATTACTCCACGTAAAGGTGCCGTTACAGAACGGCATGTCTATGAGGGAGGTTGCCTGAATGAAGTCCCGGAAGTGACAGTCTTCATGCTCCAATCTGCGCCTGCCTCCCAGCTTCTCGTCAGTATGCGTTATCATGTTGAAGTCCCCTGCAACCATCCAAAGCGGGTGTCTTCTGCTATTACTGAGGGCTTCAATTGTATCAAGAAGCGCTATCTTGCTTCCTGAATCTTGTGGGAAGTAGACATTTGACAAGTTACCATAAACATTGGTACCCAAGATGTGAAAGGTCGCCTGAATAAGGTGATGCGTTGCGTGAAAGTCGGAGAGGGATACCGCCTGCGTATTCCAAGCAATTGCCAGACCCCCAGAGGCTCCTGAGGCATCTACAGCTACCGATCTACAACCAGGCCAGGCTTTCGAAAGAATGCTACCTAGCATTGTACTGTTACACTTTGTTTCTTGGAGAAAGCACATTTGTGGTTTTTCCTTTCTGATCATATGTTTTAACATCCTAAGTTTTCCAGGACTGTTGAGCCCTCTTATGTTCCATGAAACCAGCTTCATCATTAACCGTTGATGGAGGGTTTGTAGTACTTTGTCAGCTGTGCACATCTGCCTGAATCCACCAGGATCTTCCCAATCTCTATTGTCCTTTGCAAATCTGTCTTTCTGCCTCTCTTCTTTGGATTTTTTGTGTGCAGACTTCCGTCCCATTGGCTGCCAGATTGTATTCCCAGTTGACTTTGATAGTAGGCTCGAGAAATGACCATTTCGAGCTTGTTGAGTGCTTGTTCAGGTATGGCATCGAAAGCTTGTTTATTGCAGGCTATTTCCAGCTCTATGATGTCTAATCCGTGCAGATCAATACTCTCGGGTTCTACTTCCATGATTTTCACTTGATCTCCTTCTTCCGAAATGTTCTCTGGGTTCTGGGGGCTTTCCCTTTTCCCCTCGCCTTCCAATACCTTGCTGATTTCAGGAGTTTCTTTCCGATCCCGATGGAGAATGGAGGGAGATAAGAAAGGAGTGGGAGAATTAGGGGGGTGAGGTGGAGGATGAGAAGACGAGGAGGACGGATGATCAGGGTGAGCAACATCCGCGTGCGGAATGGTCTCTGGGTCTTGGCCAAGAATGTCAAAACTGTTCTTGGTTACTGGGCCATGAGGCTTGGAGGGCTGGGGATGTGACCCATTAGGGGGTTTTCTGTGAGAGCGCTTCCTGCTGGTGACTTTGGTAAAGCCATCCTGAGCAGGGGATACAGAGGAGCCGGGAAGACTGGATAGGGCGTTTTGAGGACAGTCTCTAAATAGATGCCCAAGGGTATGGCACTTTCGACATCGGAAGGGAACATGCTCGTAATCAAGAGGCTGGATCCATTCCTCATCCCGATGGGAAAGAGTGACTGAATCAGGAAGGGCTTCATTGAGGCGTATAAAAACACAAATTCGGGCATAGGAAATGTACTTACGGGTCTTGGTTTCTTCGGATGATCTGATATATTCTCCCACCCCATTTCCTATTCCTTTGAGAGCATCCTCCTCCCAATATTCATCTGGGAGGGAGTATAACCGAATCCAGACAGGCACCCAGGTTAGGTCTTCCTTGTCTGGGTTGAATCTGGGGATCCAATCTCTCAGATAGAGTCCAACCGAGTTGAAGAAGTATGGCCCTCCCACTAAGATTCGGTGCTTGTCCTCCAGGCAATAGAAGATAGCTGTGAAGAAACCCTTCGGTCCGAGCTGGAGCATAACATCCCCTTTTGGTTTCCATTTCGCCGCTATCCATCCATATAGGGCCTTCTCAGTAGGCCAAAACCCTATGAACTTCCCTATGATGGCATGATCCTGCATGAACTGGATTCTTGCGTCTATCTTATCTCCCGGCAGTTCGATTCGTGGTCTTTCCTTGGCCACGGGTCTACAGGTTGAAGAGGTGACCTTCTGACCTTATTCAGGTAGGTCAGTACCTTTCTGGGCATTGCCTTCCTCCTCCCTGCAATTTTCGTTACCCTTATTGCCAGCCTGGGGAGTTTTCCCCCGGTTCAGAATCTCGCTATCCACTGACCCGAAGACAACACTGTGCGCCGGATCCTGCTGCGACGGGGAGGGCACTGACGCCCCCCCCAGCGGCTGAGCCATTGTGAGGCCCTGGTGCGCTGCAGATCTGTACCTCTGCACCGATTCTATTACTGCAGAAAAGAGCTTGACTGAGGCGCTGTCGGCGCCGTCGCAGAAACGTTCAGAGCCCTAGCTAAACCCTAGCAGAGCCCGTCCTTCTCCCGCCGAACGATGTATGAATATTAATCATTTTATAAATTTTAATATTATTATTAAAATATTTAAAGGTGATATTTTAAAGAGATTTAGGAAGATTTTGTGTAAGTTATCATTTATAATTTTTAAAAAATGAGCTATTATATTATATGGTTGAATAATTGTGAATCATTAATACATAGTGTAATAAAAAAAATAAAAAATGTAGAAATAATAATATGCAAAATATTATAAATATACATTTCAAAAACATGATTATATAAAATATAGTAAATATATTACATAGACATATTACAACAAAATTATTATATAAAATATAATAAACATATAACATAGACATATTAGGAAATAGAGTATAATAGATATGATGATTTAAAAGGATATACTAAAATATCATAATATTTATGAGAGGATAAGAACCATATCGTGATAATAATTTTGACACAATTACAATGAAATGATAGAATTAATTTGTTTTTCATCTAAATGACCAGCTTGGATTAATTTTCTGGAAAAGAGAAATAAATATATGAAAACTAGTGGGGATGTTGATGAAGGTTGGTAAAGTGTTTTAGAAATGTTGTTGTGAAGCTTTACAAAAATGATCGAGATTTATGAAGGAATAAAATACAAATACAAATTCAAACCAAAAAAAAAATATAGCAAAACATAACTTCAATTAATAAAATAGTAATTGTTGAAAATTGTTTACATACATAAAAGAAACAAACTAGTTTGGGCGATGGTAACTTATCTCTAAGAAGAGATGTGATGACTATATGTCTTCTGAACTGTGTTACAATGATGCTCAAAGGTCTTTTTAGTATTGAGAGACAAGGAAAACCCTAAATATCCAAAAACTTGACCCTAAGAGATGAAGGGCCAAACGTTTGTGGGCCCCATTGGAATTAGTTGGAACATCAACTTCTCAGGGTTGTAGTTTGGGCATATGATCTTTGTTTGGCATGCACGATACCTCAAGATCTATCTGACGAAAATAAATTTTCCCAACAAACCCTTGCCCTATGGGCTATGGGTTTGGTGCATTTTCCAAAAAAATGTCGTTTAGAGCCTTAAAAGGGCTCCGAAAGTCTAAGACCTGAAAAAGTGCCAAAAATAAAAAGTTGTGTTGGAATTAAGGAAACTAAAAACAAATAGTGTTTGGTGGTCTAAGTGGAACGGGTGGCCACTAATATCCACCTGGATCGCCACCTATATCAAAACATGTCCCGAGATGGAAAATGACATGAAGCTTCAAATCTCGAACCTATAGTTAGAAGGCATGACACAAGCATGGTGGGATACCCAGTTAGAGAATACATCCTTGGTCATTGAGCTCAAAGAGATGAAAGAGACCAACCCTACTCACATCACATCTTGGGATGACTTCTACGAGGCATTAAGATCACACTTTTATCCCCCAAGATATCTCTAGATTCTCCTTGCAAAATGGTTGCAGCGCCACAAACTACCAATTCATACATACAAGACTACATCGAGGCCTTCTGCAAGTTGAGCATTTAGCTACATATCTCCGATCCAAAAGATTTTAAAATTAGTTCCAGTTTGTTAATGGTTTTTCTTCAAAAAATTGAATTGTTTGATATTTCTGCTTTGGAAAATGCCTTTCTTTAAACCTTGGCCATGGAACGTAATATCCTCAACCCAAATATGGTCCATCTCTTACTAGTCCATTTCCTATTGATCCTTCTAATGTGACCCCTACCTCATCCTCCACACCTGGCTACCCCGTGGTGTACTTTCCATAAGACCAATTTACATACTTGTACAGCACATATTTTTTAAGACTCTTTTTACCTAGGTCAAGCAACCAGATTCCCATACCCCTCCTACAATTGTTTCTTTCGACAATCCTACTAAAGCGGACCCCTCTCTCATCCTAATGACTGGTAATAAAGCCAATACCTTTGATTCTTTCCAGGACTAACCCTAAATTAAAGAGCTGTTAAAATTTGAAAATCACTAATCGAGTTCTAAAACTCACCTATGCTCGAGAACCATTAAGGTCGAGCCGCCCAACAAGGCTTTCCTTTGCTGTGATTAACTTAGTATAGGCTTTCCTTCAATGAAATTCGAGGCTCCAAACCCATCGCGATTCCCATGAATAAATAGAAATCTCTGCGTGCATTTAATTTCTCACAATTTAAAAAAAATGATTCATTTTTTTCTTTGTAAATTTACCTAACGACCGTCCCCTTTCGCGCTGGTGTTCTTGGTCAAGGGCCAGGATCACAGAGGTAAATTTTTAAATGAGAGTCGATAGAAATAAAACACACAACAAAGCTTTCAGACATACACAAGATCAACTATTAATTTCCATTGTTCTCTCCCTCGCCCCCGCGAGGTCTTTTAGATAATATATATATATATATATATGCTTATGTTCCTCGAGCTATTAGCACTAGCAAGGTTCATGATGCCTTGTGCCTGCCAAGAAATGGCAAAAATGCTCCTGCAGAAATAGAATAAAGCAAAAAGGACTAAGATTCAAACATTTTGGGAAAATTTATAATAAATTTGTGGTTAATGCATTAAATTTATTGCTCGGTCGAATAATACATTATGAAACAACACCTCATAAACATTCAACGCTCCCTTATAAAAAGTAGTGAGCTGAGTTATGGATTGTTGCTCCAGAGCTTTTGCTAGAACAAGGTTGCGGAAAATAATGCAAAAAATAGAAAGTTAGCATGCACAACTACGAAGAATTCCTATCAAGATCCAGATGTAAATTAAGATCGAAATCTACCACGCCAACCATTATATTCAAGAACGAGATCTAAATCTCGAACCACAAAACAATGAATCATGGTTGCGAAAAGTTATTAGATGAAGAATATTCCGCTAACAATCTATCTTAATTATGGATAAATAAAAAAATGAAATTTCCGTGTGCTTGATATTTACTAAAGGTTGAAATATACAAGTTTATGAGCATAATTAAAATAGTTGTTTATGTAAAATAATTATCAGAAGAAAGTGTTAATGATGAAGAATTGATAGCTATAATCAAATGCACAATACTTTATTAATAGTCAAGTTAATAATAACTAAATGTAATAGTTATTGCACTCTAGAGTTTAACTCATTAATTATTAACTACTAATGAAAATAGTTAATTGCTATAATATTATAGGTTACCAAGTTTCTTTGTAAAAGCTATAGTATTATAAAAATGTAATAGTTGCAGGAAACTATTGTTGTCGTTTAGTTATTACAGTGATTAATAGTTATAATTCATTTGTTATTAATATTGTACTGCTATCATTTCTAACTTCAAAATTAAATATGGAAAACTAATTAACTAATAGGTATTAGCTATTTTTTATGCTTTCATTTATATTTTTTATTGCTAATGCTTTGTTTGGAGATTTTTGCTTTCATTTTCTTTGTGTGCACCGCTAAAACAATTGAAATTGAAATAACCAATTTAAAAATTAGAATGGCTAAAGAGTTCGTTGGAATTAAAAAGGGGTGTAGAGTTAGCAATGTGAGATCATTACATGTGCAAAGCTTTCCACACAGTGAAAGCTCCACAATAGTCTATTAATAGTCAAGTTAATAATAGTTAAATGTAATAGTTATTGTAGTGCGAGTTTAACTCATGAAAGTGTAAACATTTTTGTTTAATAGTAATACTTGTGTTTTCATTGTATGGAAAAGTTGTACATGTAAAATTTATTAACTATTAATGAAAGTGTAAATATTTTTGTTAATTAAAACCATAATAGTCCATTAATAATCAAGTTAATAATATTAAATGAAAATGTAATAGCTATAATAGTGATGTTTAACTCATTAACTATTAACTATTAATAAAAAAATTTATAAAAGTTGTCCATATAAAATAATTATCAAAATAAAGCATTAATAGCTATAATTAAATGCATAATAGTTAAATGTAATAGCTATTATCAAAATAAAGCATTAATAGTTATAATTAAATGCATAATAGTTAAATGTAATAGCTATTGCATTGTAGAGTTTAATGAAATTGTGAACATTTTTGTTTAATAGTAATATTTGTGTTTTCGTTATGCCAAAAATTTATCTCCATGTAAAGTAATTATCGAAAGGAGAAAGCATTAATTGCCAAAAAATTAATAGCTATAATGAAATGCACAATATTCTGTTAATAGTCAAGTTAATAATATTAATACAATAACTATTGGAGTATGAAGTTTAACTCATTAATTATTAATTATTAATTATTAATAAAAAAATCTAACAACTATAGTATCATAAAAGTTGTCCATGTAAAATAATTATCAAAAGAGCATTAATGATAATGAATTAATAGCTATAATTAAATGCACAATAGTCTATTAATAATCAAGTTAATAATAGTTAAATGTAATAGCTATTATAGTGTGGAGTTTAACTCGTTAATTATTAAATATTAATGAAAATAGTTAGTCACTATAGTATTATAGGTTAATAAGTTTCCTTGTAATCACTATACTATTATAAAAATATAATAGTTTCAAGAAATTATTGTTGTTGTTTAATTATTATAGTTACTGATAGTTATAGTACATTTTGTTATTACTACTATGTTGCTATCATTTATAGCTTCATAATTAACTGGAAAGCTTCCACTTATACTTTTATTGTTAATGCTTTCTACAGAGATTTTTGCTTTCATTTTCATTGTACAGAGACACCGCTAAAATTGTTGAAATCGAAATAACCAATTTAAAAAGTCAAACATATAGGATTTTGTCTACAATGTGAAAGCTTTCCGCACAAAAATCTTTATACAGTGACAACTTTTCACACAAATCTCTCCTCATAAGCTTCAACAATAGTTTAATTGACATATAATGTTTTATGAAATTTTCAAAGAGAGATATTATTTTGGCAATTGCGATAGTCTAAGTTATCGTTGGATTAGTAGTGCAAAAAGTTGATTGTGCGGATATATATGTTTTTTCCCATTCACGGACAACCATTCACTCATGTTGTGCAATTAAGTTTTTAATAATTGGAATATATAGTTTAAAGGTGGATTTAGTTACAATTAGGTTTTTTAATAATTTGAATATATAGTTCTATTTATGTTTTCGAAATTAAAAACCATTTAAGTTTTTAATAATTTGAATTAATTTTATTTATATTTTCCAAATTAAAAAACAACATAAAAGAACGATTTTTTACCTCCAGCATAGGCATAATAAAAGATAAGATAGTAATAGTGTGGAGAAATGTGTATAGTAATAGTGTGGAGAAATGTGTTTTCTCTGCACTCCCACACAACCATGCACTTGTTGTGCAGTTAAGTTTTTAATAATTTGAATATATAGTTTTCTTTCGAAATTAAAAAATAATTATTTTTTAGTAATTTGAATATATAGTTCTATTTATATTTTTGAAATTAAAAACAATTACAATTTTAATAATTTGAATATATAGTTGAAAGTTGAATTAAGTTACAATTACATTTTTAATAATTTGAATATATAATTTTTAATTATAATGTGTAGAAAGTTACTGTGCGGAATATTTGTGTTCCAAGTTAATAGCTTTTTGGAGGCTTTTAATTGTTAATATGTCTTCACACAAACTCGGGAGTTTGGAGAATGGTATTGTGCGGGGATGCAGAAGTTGTATGCTGCAAAGAATTGTAATGGGTATGAAGTCAATGTAGCTTTGGTTGTCCCTCCCCTTTTTGCCCCATGTAAAGAACCTACAATATTGGGAAGAACCTCAGCAGTGTCAAGAATAAGAGGGTCTGGTTCTCCATCCCTTTTTTGCCCTATGTAAGGAACCTACAATATTGGGAAGAACAGTAGCAGTGTCAAGAATAAGAGGGTCAATGTCAGGGTACTCATTGATGGGTTAGCCACTCAGAAAATTAGTTTTTTTTTTTTTTTTTTTTCAAATGAATTGTTAGGTATTAATAAATATTGAAAATAAAGAACTCTCCACTAAGAGAATTATGTCCATCAAAACACGTTGAACCAATCAAAAATTAGAAATAAAAATTCCAAAAAATTGTATTTTTTTTTTGAATTTAAAAAAAAATAAAAATATTAAACATATGAAACTTTAATTAAAATTTCACAATAAAAATAAAAATATGCATATTTAATACACTTTCCCAATGCTATAACGAGACCAGGATTAATAAATACAACTTTGTAAAAAAATATCAGTCATAAGAAGTGGGGTAAAAATAAGTTTAAATTTGCAAGGTAGGATTAATAAATACAACTTTGTAAAAAAATATCAGTCATAAGAAGTGGGGTAAAAGTAAGTTTAAATTTGCAAGGTATTTTTTATTAGTCGTGCTTTTGTTTTAAATAATCAACATATTCATCATGTTGGAGAAAGGGACATTGAAGGGGTATTGAGAGGGTCATGTGAATGTTAATTGTTTTGTGAATTTTAATATTATTAATAAAAAAATATAAATGTGTAGGTGATAATAAAAAGCAAATTTTTAAAGAGATTATATAAATTATGGTTTTTAATTTTAAAAAAAAGATATATAACTTTTTTATATTGGAAAATTATGAATTACCTATACTTAAAGTGTAATAAACACAGGAAAAAAATGTAGCAGAAATAATATACAAAATATAAGATTAAGACAGAATATAATAAATAGAAATATTTTGAAATAGAGTATAATAAATATGATTTAAAACCATATTCAAAAATATGATAATATCTCTAAGATGGTGTGAACTATAATTTGGTAATAATTTTGAGATAATTATAATCAAATGAGTAACATAGTATAGTTTTGTTTGTTTGGTTTTTTTTAGTTTAATGAAACCATGGTTTATTATTCGAAATGACTAGAAATAGATATATCATAACTAGTAAGGATGTTGATGTTCAAATTCTAGGTAAAGTGTCTAAAAATATGTTGTTGTGGAGTTTAAAGGAAGAAATGGCCAAGGACATCTTATGGTTTCGTTGTGCATAAACATGAGTAGATGGCTAACATTGTTGTTCATTAAATTAAGCACAAATCTTGGGGGAATACAAACCTTAGTCAATTGAGAAGAGCAAAAGGTAGATTACCTTAATCCACCCACTATTGGAATTATGAACTACACTTATAAATTCATTTATAACATGCTACCATGTGGTCCCTATTGATCCCCATGGCATTGCCATATTAACATAGTGTAGGGTCCACTGAGTCCTCATTCCATGGAATATTAGGTTACTTGACAGTTACATATGGTCTAGTCTTTCCACTTTGTGACAACCCTCGCCACCTCCCGAGCCTTAGATCCGCAAATTCAAATGTGTGTGAGAGTAATTTG
Organism: Pinus tabuliformis; assembly: GCA_031772625.1. Classification (NCBI taxonomy): domain Eukaryota; kingdom Viridiplantae; phylum Streptophyta; class Pinopsida; order Pinales; family Pinaceae; genus Pinus; species Pinus tabuliformis. Next base: position 153,880,357 of record CM062814.1, on the reverse strand, counting down.
ATGCAAGTCCCACTAAATGATATCCAACCCAGTAATATCTAACCCTAGATAAAATATGGGAATTTGTAATATATGTGTGTGCCCTCGCCACACCTGAGTCCTTAGATATCAGATGTGAATAATGCTTGAAAAGAGAAATTCAACATGGTTGAAATCCAGGTCTTTGCATATGTGTGCACCCACACCGTCCTTCATATCCCCAGATCCCAGACACTAACAATGCTTGAAAGAGAACTGGCATGGATGAAATTCGAGCCTTCACATATGTGTGTGCGCATGCTCACCCCTGTATCCCTAGATCCCAAATATGAACATTAGTTGAAAGGGAATTTTGGCATGGATTAAAGCTAGCCTTTGCCTATGTGTACACCCACACCCACCTTTGGATCTGTTAACACCCAGGTTGTTCCCTTTGACTCCTGAGGGAATACGGCCGGGGTAACCATTAACCAAGCTTTGGATTACAGGTTCTAGCCAACCTGTAATCAGAGATGGCTCTCTCTTTTAGTTTTTAACTTTGTTCTTGAGGATCTTAGGCTAGTTATGAGGTGAGGGTTTGGTTTAAAATTTTGGTTGAGTGATGTCTTTCAGTATCTAAGATGAGATCTTCAGACAGTTTCAGTCCATTGGGCAATGGAGTCCGTGATTATGGGTTGTTTGAGGTGTTGAGTAAGATTGCTAGAACTGCAGGGCCATTTAGATATGTCATGAAACAAACTTAAAATTGTGAGGATGAAATATGATTAGCCAGTGAAAGGCAATTAAGAGTTTTTCACTAAGCTGGTGATGTGAGAAAGAGATATATCACCCAGGAGCAGATTTGAATTCCTGAATAATAGTCACTGTGAAGTTTTAGTCTGAAGGTGAAGCAGTTAAGAATTACACTTCCATAACTAATATATAGAGGAAAACATTCATAACAGCATAGATTGAGTTCAGGGTATTCAATGAACAAATCCTAATACTATTCTTTTTCTGTGCTATTAAACTGTGAAATATAGAGCATGAACAGATTATGAAAGAATGAAATACATAACAAAAGAGTTCAAGAAAACTTATTATGCCATGAAATACACAGGAATCCTGTAGCAGTAAGCCATCACACCGCAAAACAACTCAGAACTTTGGAAATTCCATCTGCTCCTTGTATTAAACGTCTGAACTTTACAGCATGGGTTCTCTGGAAGAGAAAATCAACAACCCCTGCAAGCTTATGCGAGGGGAAATATATACAATCGGTTTTACAAAATATCTGAATCGCTGAGTCATTTGCTTAATAAATGCGTTCACCAACTTTCAGAATAGCAGATAAGAGAGTTATTGCTATTCTAAATATACAATGAATACCCTTTAGTTCTGTCAGAAACCTTTTTGACTTTTGGAGGCCACTGAGTCGGTTGAGCGCTCTGCATTAATTCTGAATGATATGCCTTTAATGTTCTGTCGTGCTGCAGCTTTCTCGACCCTGTCATTTGTATCTGTCAGTGTTGCTTTAGTGGCCGAATCTGTCTGCTGAGTTGGCTCTGTCCACTCTTCTCCAGTCATACTGAATGCATCAATTTTTCTGAACATGATGACTTATATTTTGATGAAGAAACTTGATGAAGACCTGTTTGTTCATAGCAATGTCTGTATCATGCTGGTCCACCATTCCTGTGTAGGCAACTGACTTCTCAAAATTGTGCCTAGTGTTTCATCTGCCTCAGTATATTTGAAGTAATTAGGAGGCACTTCAAACAGATGCCTGATTTCATTCATGATAAAAAATAAATTTTCTATTTTCTCATAGAGGCTCTGCCCAGATGCAGGCCCTGTTTCCTCTGGGATACTTGATCCTGCAGTGATCTGATTTGTGGCAAATGTATTCACCCTTTTTGCATAATTTTCATGGGATAGTAGCCTTCCTGCGCTGTTCAGTAAGCTGGGAAGGCCTCTGCTATGCAATGCTGTGAATTTATCTGTGAACTTGTTTACCTCTGTTTGCATTTCATGGCACCTTCTATCCAATGTCTGCACCAGAATTCTCAAAGTGAGGACCCTCTTTATCAGTAAGATGGTGTCAGTTCTATTGGTGATTCCTATTGCTGCCAGCTGAGGGCCTGTGCGGTTATTGAGGACATTGATCATTCTATTGGCTATCTCAGGCATAGTGCCTAGAGATGCCCTTGCTCTCTGACTTTCCTTGTGTGCCCTGCCTATGAGATCCATGTGCTCATGAATGGTTTCTATGTATTGCCATTGATCTGTTATTGATTGGCCAATATTGGCCCACAGGACTTTCTTAATCTCAGCCACAACCTTGTCAAGGGATAGCTCTTTCTCTAATTCTTTTATCTTTTTCTCTAGAGCTCTAACTTCCCTTGTTCTTTCAGCTACAGTTTGCTTAGATTTGTCATATTTTTCATTAGCTGTGGCCAATTTCTCCTTTGCTTCATTCAGCTCTGCCATTTGGGCCTCTAGAACTTGAATCTCTTTCATCATCTTCTGCATGTCAAGGCTTGGGGCCTGTTCTGATGTTGTTGCTGGTGCTGATGTTGTTGGACCTGTTTCAGCTGTCTGTCCTGTGGGAGGAGTGATAATTTGAGGGGGCTCCTCAAGGTTGATCACTGGCTGAGGGGGCTGTGATGTCTGGCCTCCTTCTTTCTACTGTAGGGCTGCCTGTAATGCAGCCTCTGTTTCTACCAATTTCCCTTCTGTTTGCACCAACTGTTTGTGTAGTGTTAGCACCATAGCTGCTACATCCTGGTCCTTCCTCTGTTGAGCAACCTCTTCTGTTTGAGGGTGAAGGGTTGCTAGAATTTTTACCATCTTCCTCAAAGCTGCTATATTTGCATCTCTTTCCTTTAGCAGTGCCTGTACAACTTTGGGATCTTTTGGGTCATGCCAAAACTCTATAATAATATCCTCCAAAGACCTGATCCTGTTGTCTTTGGCCTGAGAGGATGCCTTCTCCAACTCAAGTTGGGCAGTTGTATTATGCAGACTGTTTTGCAATTTGTGTGCCAGGAAGGTCTTGTCTGCAAGAGTTGAATAGACCATCTCACCCGTTTGCTTGTGAAGCTCTATCTGGTCCATTGGGTGGATGTCTTTTGCAAGAACCTCAAGGTTGGTTCTTATATAATCTGCAGCTGACTGTGGCTGCAGCATAGTAGGCATGAAATGACTCATAGTCATTTTCCCCTCTGTTATGTCATATGCTGACATAAGCCTCTGCTGGTTTGTGGGAGCCATTTTAAGCAAGTGATTGTACAGCTGGAGCCTGACTGGCTCATTTCTCTTCTTGATGTCAATAAATTGCTGCTTTATGCCTGATTCAGCCCTGCTCTACTGGCTTGAGGAGCTGACTTCTCCTCCAAGGGTTCTTTCTTGTTCCTGCTGAAAGGAACTGGCAGATGCCTCCATACTAGGGGGGCCCATACCCAAGGATTTCCCAATAGGCATCTCCTCTTCAGAAAGGGATTTTAATCTTTTCCTTTTCTCCCCTTGATTTGTTGATGTGATGAGGGGAGTTTCCTGCTCTCTATCCCTCTTTCTGGTTCTGTCTTCATTTAATGGAGTTTGGAGGACCGAGGCCTCCACTGTCGTTTCTTGCCTTGGACGCACACTTTCTTGAGCCTGCTGCTCTGTAGATATGGGAGCTTCAGCCATTTCTTCTTGCTGTTTGGGCTGCTCCTTCTGCTGTTCTGCTGTAGGGGGTGGCTGCTCTTGTTCCATCTCTTTTTCTTTACCTTTGCTGGCAGCCTGAGGAGTAGTTTTAGCTGCCTGCTGGGGGGCTGTAGAGGATGATGCAACTGCTCCAATTTGTACTTGATAAGAAGAGGAAACCTGCCCACAAGATTCCAAGTCAGCTTCTTTCTCAAGATTTTTTGCTTCTTTATGTAGTATTTCCTCTCTAGTGCTTGCCTCCTCTAGAGTGCCCTCTTTCCATTTTAACAGATTTTCATATTTTTCAATATGAGGCAACCTGACATGATCATAGCTAGCCAATTTATATTTGACCCTTCTAAGACTAATGAAGTGATTGGGGTCATAGGGTGACTAGAGGAAGCTGGTTTGCAATCGGAGGCCCTCTAGGATCTTATCTGCTTCTTTCCATCCTTCTTCCCTTTTATTATAAAGAAATGGGCCTAGATGGTTTCTGATTTTGAGTTGTACCTTCTTGTTTTTGCTATGGAAATGGACCATGTCTGCATTTCCAAACTGCCTGAAATACTCTAAGGCAAAGAGTCTCATAGGGACATATCTTGGCAGCCTATATGGGGCTAATTCACAGCCATATATTCTGATCACTGTATGGTTTTGGTAAAAGTACCAATCCCCAATGCTGTAGGCCTTTGAGAGCTGGAGAATCCTTTGCATCTCATCTGTCAATCTTGGAGGAGGGGTACCCAATAGCAAGGACATAGCTGGATGGATAAAGAGGTCTATGAATTCATAGTAGCTGTATGGTGAATAAGATGTGTGATGAAAGATTGAAGTCCAAAATACCACAGACCTTGGGTTTCCCTGAGCATCAAACTTCTTGAGAGTAATAGGGAAGCCATCAGGTTGATAAAATAGGAACAAGTGATAGATGTATGAAGTGTATCTAAACACCTTTTCCCTCTCTAGATTCATCAATTGCTCATGAATTTTATTGGCAATGTATGCAGCATAATCATAGTGAACAGAAGGAGGATTTCCAGGGGAGAAGATAGACATCATTGCTAGAATGGTTTCATCAGCATCCTCAGCTGATCTGTAACCCAGGACATAACTGATCAAATCCACAAGCAACTTTCCCAAATCATTGAAATATACATTTCCTATAGGAGGGGTCCTCATAGTTTGAGAGCCTGATTCAATGAATAACTGATTAATCTTTATGATTTGGGCACTAGACAGTTTGCCTCCTTTCTTTAGCAAGTCCATCATGGAAAGAGGAGTCAATGGCTTTGTAGTGTGAAAGTGCAGCATTTGATTTATAGCCTCAGGGGTAACATGAAACAAAACTGAACCTGAGGAATTGAGGACAACTCTCTGACATGGGTCATAGTTGGCACTGCATCTATGAATTAAATCTGGGAGGACATTGACTTGAGGAAGGTTATAAATGGGCAAATTGGAGTTCCAAATCCCTAGAATATCAGTTCCACTGAGGTGCTTGGCCTTCAGCTCGTTGAGTACATGAATATTATATTTGGTGTCCATTGAGAGTGTTTCTGTCATCTGGTAATCTCTATCACCCAGGGCCTGCCATTCTAGCTCTCTGTGTGGGGCATTCAAGGGTGGAATGTTCAATGCTACTGGTGTTTCCATGGTCCACTAACACTTGGAAATGGATTTGAACTTGATTTTCTGGGCACAGCAACACAGGGCAGTGAATTTTGCAAGAGCAGGGCGATTTACAGAGGAAACAGGGTGAATTATGGTAAAAATAAGTTAAAATGCTCCTGAAAGAGGTTTAATGAGCAAATGCTGGGACTTAAGAGTTGTTTTCCCGGTGAATTTGTGCAACAGAGGTTTCAGTTTGCGACTGCGCAAACAGGCTGTAAATTGATGGAAATGTGGCTCAATGTGGACTTCTGTAGGTGAATTCGACCTTATAGCTGAAGATAAATGGTGGTCACCGAGAATTTTCAGGTAATTACAGTGTTGACCTCTCTTTTCTCACTTGTGTTGGTGAATTTATGCAAAAAACCAGGCGCGAAGGAGAAACTTGGATAAATACCTGGTGCAAACGGCAAATCGTGGCAATGTAGGTGAATTGAGGGCGCCCACGGTCTCTAAAATCGATTTCTGCAGGTTGGCGGCGAGAACGTCGTAAATTACATGCAGAGAGCTCAATAGTTCTTTTGGTGAAAATATGAGAAAAACGCGAATTTTGGCGAAAATATGGACATTTTGGGCTTTTGGCGCGTTTTTTGGATGACGTCAGCATGACGTCATCGGGTGGGGTCGGGTACGGAAGGGTGACGTGGCAGCTTGTGAGTGGTCCACAGGGACTGATGAGGTGGCGGACAGGTCGGAGCGATGGCGGGCCAGGCGTTGACGCGACGCTGAGTTGGCATGACGTGGGCATGGCGTGGGCGGGCGGTAAACCAAAGCGGTAAGCGGTAATTTCGGACCGCTTATTGTACGGGGGCGGTATTGGCAGGCGGTCTCCCGATATAACCTGGGAGCGACGCGTGGCACTGCCCTGACGTCACCCTCTGACACTTTTCGGGTGCTATAGTCCGGACATCGGGGGCGGCCCGATATTGATATGGGCCATCGGATGGGAAAGCCTAGATCCAACGGTCGACGGGAAGCCAATGTAATGGGACGATACGGCGGGACCAGCGGCATTTTTTAATAATTTGTTTTGTTTTTTGTGAAAAATGCGCTTTAATCAAAACTTTGGGTAAGGGGCAAAAGTGGGTTTTTACCAGTTTTTTGCAAATAGCGCGGGTTAGACATCATAGTGGGTTCTCCAATGTTTTATGGGTGAAAAATGGGTTTATTGGTGTTTATTCACAACAAGGGGTTAGGGCTATAAATCAAGTGGATCTTGATTTAATCCCAATACATAATATTAGCGCTGTTTGGCCTTAGCGCTTTGATTTCTTTGCATTTCAACCCTTTAGGACTATTAGGCTATATTGCCTAGGGGAAGGGAATATACATATTTTGGGGTTTTTAAACACAATGATGCTATAGTAATAGGGAGAGGGGGACATAGGGAGTTAAGTATAGATAGAGTTAGTAGTTAGTATTGGAGGGGAATAGGAATGGGAGGAGGCAAAGACTAAGTTGTTAGGGAACAAACTTAGTTAGGAGAGTAGATCAAAATGAAAAGACTTTTACACAGGAAATGTGGCTCTTTATGCAACAAGAATCAATCAATGAGTTTGTTTTCTCTCATGAACAAAGGTGGTATTGGGATGTTAGCAAGGAATGTGATGGGGGATGATTGGGAAGTTAGACATGCTTCATCTTGCTGCTACAAAACTGCTGAATAGGAAGATCTGCACTGACACCATGTTTTTCCTTTGCTTAGGCCAGTGAAATGTCATAAATCATGCTTCTGCAACCCCATCTACCTACCCATTCTATTGCCTAGCATTTTTTGTTACTTCAAGGAGGGTGCACTTAGACTTGCAAAACCTCATGTGCCTTTTCTTTTCATTTGGCATTTTCCTTTTGATTTTCTATCTAAGGCTAGCCTTATTACTTCCAAGGCCCCAGATTAAACAGTTGGGAACCTTCATTCTCTACCTAACTACTTTATCTACCAAGTTTGAACAATTTGGACAAATTTCTTTCTCTAATCTACAACAAAAATTGAACCATGGCATGACCCAGCTTAGACTGTTGGATCACCCATTAAGAAGTAGGACATCATCAACCAACTGTAGATATGTGTTTTTCACAAAAATATGAGATCTTTGCATCACCAAAGTAGATCATATTGGCACTTCCCCTGCCAATCATGAAAAATGAAACCTATTGGTATAGGTAGCTAACAGTGGCTCCACTTGGGGATGGTTTTTCTACTTGAAAGACCAAGAACAGCAGGTCAGAATGCCTTGGCTTTTGACTTCTTCTCAAAACTTGAAAACTTCCTCTTTGGACTTCAAAACTGGAATTTGTCACCATTGTGGAACTTCTGAAATACAAGCTTTTTCCTGCTTATTTACAAAACTTCTTAAACTGAACTATTCATATGCTGGAAGAAAAACTATATACAACTGATAATGTACAGGGAAGAGCCATGCTATATACATGGAAAGTAGTCAAAATAATGCTTTAACATCCGGCCATTTACAGGGCCCTCTTCAGCTTCAGTGCCATCCAAATTCTTCAAAAAATAGGTGTTATTTCCTTGTACTGCTTGAATAACAAAAGGTCCCCTCCAAAGGGAGTCAAATTTTCCATGCTTACCCTTGTCTTCTCTTCTTGAATCCCATTTAAGCACTTTATCCCCAATGAAGAAATCTTCAGCCTTGGTTCTTCTATCAAAGGCTTTCTTCAGCTTCTCTTGTAGGACTTGGACTCTGCTATACACTTGATCTCTGGTTTGCTGCAAACATATAATCTGGTTTATTCTTCTTTGTATGTCATTTGGTTCAGCTTGACTTTCTTGAAGTAGCTTCATGACAGGGACCCCCAATGATGAAGGGAATTTGGCTTCCATTCCATAAACCAACTCATATGGGCTGACCCCTATAGATCTTTTGGTTGTTAGCCTGTCTGCCCACAAGGCATTTACAAGCTTCTTGTGCCAATTTTTCTTATTCTCTTCTAGTACTTTCTTAATGATGTTGATGAGACTTTTGTTAGATGATTCAGCTAACCCATTGCCTTGAGGATAGTATGCAGTAGAATGGCCCAAAGTAATGTGGAATTTGTGGCAATAATTCACCATCTTCTTGGATCTAAAAGCAGCAGCATTGTCTGTTATAATCTTGTCAGGACAACCAAATCTAGAAAGGATATTAGTCTCAAGGAACTGAATGATAGTAGAATCATTTGCTTGTCTACATGGAACAACCTCAATCCATTTAGTAAATTAATCTGTGGCTGTTAGAATCCATCTATGTTGGCCTGAGGATGAAGGATGAATTTCCCCAATGAAGTCCAAGCCCCATTGCTGAAAGGGCCTTTCTGTTGCAATAGGCTTTAAGGGAAGTGGTAGTAACTTTATTTTTCCCTCAAACACCTGACATTTGTGACATGAAGTGGTAAATTTTTTAACATCAGAGAAGACAGTGGGCCAATAGTAACCTGCCCTTAATATCTTATCCACAGTGGACTTCCAGTACAAATGCCCACCACAATCACCTGCATGGAATTCTTTCATAACATTGTTAGTCTCATCCATATTCAAACAGTTCAACAGTATACCTTCATGATTTTTCCATAGTAAATTACCATTTATAACACAAAATCTTGAAGCTTTCATTTTTAAAAATCTAGATTTGGTTCTGGACAATCCTGGGGGAGCACACAGGTTTTGCAATATATAACAGATATCAGAATACCACAGGGATTGTTCAAAGGCTGCATTGATCTTTGGAGTCGCCAGCTCCGGTTCATTGTCCAGTTGGTTAATGTCCAAGGCTTGGAAGTTTGTTTCAGACATTAATTTAGCCAAACCTTGCCCTTTTATCAGTTTTGTAGGTCTTATTTCAATGTCAAATTCTAAAATACTAGCAATCCATTTTCCTCTTCTGCCCTCTAAGTTTTCTTGAGTTAGTATGTCTTTCACAATGGGATTTGGTACATAAGCAATAACATCGGAGTATAGGATGTAGATCCTAAAGTCTTTGATGGATTTGACCAAAGCATAAGCTTGCTTTTCCATGATCTGATATTTCAGAGGTGCATCTCTAAGGGCTCTACTAAAGAAAGCAATAGGTTTTTCATTCCCTTGATCATCTTTCTGCAATAAGACAACAGCAATGGTATGCTGGGAGGCAAAAGAGAAAATGATAAATTCTCTGTCAAATTGAGGATTTGTTAAGACTGGGGTTTGGGTAAGGGCCAATTTAATACCTTCAAAAGCTTGATTTGCTTCTACTGTCCACTTCACTTTTGAATCCTTCTTTAGCATGTTGTTTAGTAATCTGATCAATTCTGCTAAGTTTGGGATGAATCTCCTTAAAAAGTTGATCTTTCCCAAGAAGGCTTGTAATTCTTTAATGTTTCTTGGATGGGGCATTTGCAAGATGGCCTGTATTCTGTCTGGGTCAATTCTAATGCCATCCTTTGAAATGATATGACCCAATAGCTTGCCTTCCTCCAAACCAAATAGAGACTTCTTGGGGTTTAAAGAAATTCCATATTTACTACATGTTATGAATATTTGTCTCAAGTGTTTTAAATGTTCTTGGTCAGACTTTGAGAAAGGTGTGAGGTCATCTAAGTAGATAACAAGGAACTCATGAATCTCTTTAGCAAAAGCAATATCCATTGCTCTATGAAATGTAGCTCCTGCATTTTTCAATCCAAAAGGCATTTTAACATATTTGAAAGTTCTCCATGGGGTTGTGAAAGCTGTTTTATCTTGATCATCAGGGTGGACTAGGATCTGATTGAAACCTAAAAATCCATCAAGTAATGAGATTCTTGAAGCCCCCACCACTCTTTGGAGAATGTGATCCATTTTTGGTAAGGGATAATTGTCTTTAAGGGACACTTGATTCAAATTCCTTAGATCAACACAAAGCCTAATCTCCCCAGTTTTCTTTCTGGTGGGGACCAAATTTGAAATCCAGTCTGAAAACCTGATTGGTGCTATGATGCCAGCTTTAAACATTTTTTGTACCTCTTTCTCAATTGAAGGGAGGAGCATAGGATTGATTCTTCTCAATTTTTGCTTGAATGGCTTTTGATTGGGCTTGAGAGGGATAGTGTGTTGAATAACAAAGGTGTCATAGGATTTCAAATCCTCATAACTCCATGCAAACACATCTTGGAACTCTTTAAAGAGGTCAATGTATTTAGGCTTCTGGTCAGGGGGTAAAGAGGCAGAAAATTTTATTATCTTGGGTTTTTCAATAGTTCCAATGTTGCATTCTTCAATGGCAGCATCAAGGGGTTGCATTTTTGGTTTTCTAGGAACATCATTTGAGTCAAAAATGTCCTCCAATGGAGTTAGGCCTGTTGGTAGAAAGTTATCCTTTAGCTCTATGATTTCAGCCTCTGTACCAGCTACTTCATCAAAATGCAATTGTTCAAGTTCTTGTATTTTTTCCTTGTCAAAGTTTGTTGGACAAAGCATTTGATTTGCTTTTTTGGGTGATATTGTTGTTTGGTCCTGTTCACTCAATGGCTGTGTGTCTTTCACAGAATCAACATCAATGTTCAAGCTTGAAAATTCATGCTGCAAGGTTAAGAAACTGTTTATTTGTGTGTCATCCTCAAACACTTGCCAATCTTTGACATTGTTTGGGACAGAAGGTCTGTGTTTTATCTCAGCTGTAAAGCAGTGGTTGGGTTCAAAAGGCAATTTGCATGTACTGGCAAATGTAGCTAAACTGTGTGCATGAATGTTGTGAGTCCTAGGTATTTTAGTCATTTGAAATTCAGTGAAAGCTTTGAGTATTTCAATAGTAGCAGCCCTGTATGATCTTAGTCTTTTGTCATTTGTGACAAAATTTCCTTTTACTTGTTGGATAATAAGGTCTGAATCTCCCATGATTGAAACTTTTGTGGCCTGAAATGATTTTACCAGTTTGAGGCCTAGCAGAAGAGCCTCATATTCTGCCATATTATTAGTACATCTAAAATTAAGCCTATAGGCTCGACCTTCTGCATGATTGCTTTGTTTGTTATGAATCCACACTCCAGCTCCTGCCCCTAATTTGTTGACTGATCCATCAAACTCAAGAAACCATAGGATCTCTTGATTTAGGGGATTTTCAACATTTTCTCCATGACTTGGGATTATAAGTTGGAGTTCTTGTCTTTCACCTGGTTTGCCTTCTAGGACAGTTTCATCACTTGATTGCACAACCTTGATTTCTTGGGAACTTGATTGCTCACTCATATTCAGATCTTGTTCAAGTATGACAACTTTGTTATCACTCATTGGGCTTATATCATCATTGAACAGAATGAAGGAATCCATATCAGAATGGACTGCATAAATAGGGAAATTTTGAGGTTTTTCTTCACTGCTCACCATGTATTTCATGAGTGACTCCCTGTATAGCCTCTTTGGCTGCCCAAAAACAGAGATAGTGGCATATGACATATCCAATTGCAGGGAACCTTGGAGTTTGGCTCCCCATGATCTTGATAACAACATTCCATATTTGGGTGGGATATCAGCAACTACCACATCCATTAAGATTGTTTTATTTGGGTACTGGACAAGGGACACACATAGATCTTTTATCAAGCCTAAACACTTAACTTGGCTGGAGTCAAATGAAAATAGGTCCTTATATGGTCTTGTGATGTCTAGATTCAATCTTTCCATTACTGACTTAGGCATCAGGTTATGAGAGGCGCCTGAGTCAAACATTGCATTGTGTAATATCTTATCATGAACATGCAAGCTGACATAAAAAGGTAGTATTCCTGTAACTGCTGTCTTTCCATCAACCTCTGGACCGAAAAGTAGTTCTGGGGTGTCATCCAATACATTGACATCATCTTTATTATGAGTAAGTTGAAGGGACTTCTTGATTTGTTGCTTGTAAATGTTATGCTTGGCTAGCTCTGAAAGAGGAATGGCTATCTTCAATTTTCCAATTTCAGCTTCTAAGTCAAAAGGTCTTTCAGATTGGGTCTTGGTGTTCTGGTTAACAACCCTTTCTCTCTCAATTGAATTCTTAGAGTTTTCTTCTTGATTCTCATTTTGATCTTGAGGCTTGTCCTTTTTGCTCATCTTTTGGAAAGTGCTGCTTGGATTGTGCTGTAAAGGAGGTGTAGCCCTTGGTTCTTGATTTGAGGGAAATGGTTCTGTTACCTCTTCAACTATTACTTCATTTGTAATTGAATCAGTTTTGTTAGTAGGCTCTGTGACAATAGCTTTCCTAGGCTGTAGGCTATCCTTTGTTTTCTCAGGCTATGGCACATTTACAGTTCTTCTTCTTAATTTGTATTGTTTATGAACTTCAAAAACAACTGTGTCATAGCCTTATTTGAAATCAAATGATTCCCCTGATCTAGTTTGGAACTGGCTTATGTCTTCTTCTTCATGATCTTCTTGACTCAGAAAAACTTGATGATCCACGTTCAGGCCCATCAAATTGATGTGGGTATCATCTATCTGCTCATTAGAAGTAGATGTTTCAGCATAGTTTTCTTGGAATGGAGGCCTTATCTCTGGTTCAGGGCTGGCCTTGCCAACATTGGGATTTTGATTTCTTCTAAAATTGGGATTCCTGATTCTGTGGTGCTTCCCATGATGACTTCCTCTCAACTGATTCTACTCTGTCACCTAACCTATGCATGCCAGTGATTATTGCATATAATTTCTGGTCCCAACCTGAAGGCTCTTCTTTGAAGGTAGTCTTTCTTTCAGTTCTGGTCCTATTTCTCCTAGCTATCAGGTTTGCTTCTACACTCATTGCTATGTCTTGCATTTCAGCTAAAGTTCGGGGAGCTCTTTCTCTTAATTGGTATGCCATATCTGAACCAAACCCATCAGGAAAGGTGTATAGAGCTAGGTCAGGTGGGGGTCTGAGATTTTGGGGAATAGCGTTGTAGATATTGTTAAACCGAGCACAATAGTCCAAGACAGTTTCTTGGGGACCTCTTTTGATAGTATTGTATTCAGATAAAATGTGAAGTGGATCCTTTTTCTTTTCCCATCTGTTGATAAAGGTTTGATATAGGGCTTCAGGGTCAGCTATGGAGTTTGCTGGGAGTGACCTAAACCATGATCTTACATCTCCTATTAGGCTTTGCACAAAAATTTTCATTCTAACCCCATCATCATTTATCTCATAATTTTCAAAGTAGTCCTGCATTTTCTTAGTATGTTGAAGGGTTGGATAAGAGCCAGTACCATCAAAATATGAAATCTTGCTTTGGTAATCTTGAGGCATAGGCCCTGGATTGGCAGGTAACTGCAGTGGAGCATATCTATTAGCCATGTTTGGTGGGACAATAGGGATAACAGGAATGAATGGGACAAGTGGAGGAAAGGGGATGAGAGGGGTATTTGTAGTCGATGGAGTGGTTGAAAGGACACCTTGTGAAGTAGATGAAGAACTAGGAGGTTGTGGCACAGTGGTGTGAGGATGTAGAGAAACCTTAGCAGGGGTTGGAATGTCAGTTTGAAGACCTGCTTCAGAACTTGAATCTGATAGAGTCCCTTCTGATTTGTGTCTCTTAAGGATTCTTGAAATCAAGTTTGGATTTTGGAACTCAGGTGATGGATCAGGATCTGGGTTTGATCTTGTATAGCGAGTTTTCTTCTTAGGAGCCAGTTTCTGTGATTTTCTTTAGGAGAAATTTCTAAGAGATAGTGATGTTTGACAAGGACTGATCAGGCATAGCACAACTGTATGGCACTCAAGACTGAATAAAGATTGACTGAGGAAGCTTTTATACACTCCTGCAAATACAAAGCAGAGGCAGTTTCTAAAGCTATCTGGCTGTCACTCAGGCTTTATCTACAGTATTAAGAACCAGACAGGGGGTTACAAAGTTCATTCAGTCCCCAGTGGAGTCGCCATTTATGTTAACACCCAGGTTGTTCCCTTTGACTCCTGAGGGAATACGGCCGGGGTAACCACTAACCAAGCTTTGGATTACAGGTTCTAGCCAACCTGTAATCAGAGAGGGCTCTCTCTTTTAGTTTTTAACTTTGTTCTTGAGGATCTTAGGCTAGTTATGAGGTGAGGGTTTGGTTTAAAATTTTGGTTGAGTGATGTCTTTCAGTATCTAAGATGAGATCTTCAGACAGTTTCAGTCCATTGGGCAATGGAGTCCATGATTATGGGTTGTTTGAGGTGTTGAGTAAGATTGCTAGAACTACAGGGCCATTTAGATATGTCATGAAACAAACTTAAAATTGTGAGGATGAAATATGATTAGCCAGTGAAAGGAAATTAAGAGTTTTTCACTAAGCTGGTGATGTGAGAAAGAGATATATCACCCAGGAGCATATTTGAATTCCTGAATAATAGTCACTGTGAAGTTTTAGTCTGAAGGTGAAGCAGTTAAGAATTACACTTTCATAACTAATACTTAGATGAAAACATTCATAACAGCATAGATTGAGTTCAGGGTATTCAATGAACAAATCCTGATACTATTCTTTTTCTGTGCTATTAAACTGTGAAATATAGAGCATGAACAGATTATGAAAGAATGAAATACATAACAAAAGAGTTCAAGAAAACTTATTGTGCCATGAAATACACAGGAATCCTGTAGCAGTAAGCCATCACACCGCAAAACAACTCAGAACTTTGGAAATTCCATCTGCTCCTTGTATTAAAAGTCTGAACTTTACAGCATGGGTTCTCTGGAAGAGAAAATCAACAACCCCTGCAAGCTTATGCGAGGGGAAATATATACAATCGGTTTTACAAAATATCTGAATCGCTGAGTCATTTGCTTAATAAATGCGTTCACCAACTTTCAGAATAGCAGATAAGAGAGTTATTGCTATTCTAAATATACAATGAATACCCTTTAGTTCTGTCAGAAACCTTTTTGACTTTTGGAGGCCACTGAGTCGGTTGAGCGCTCTGCATTAATTCTGAATGATATGCCTTTAATGTTCTGTCGTGCTGTAGCTTTCTCAGCCCTGTCATTTGTATCTATCAGTGTTGCTTTAGTGGCCGAATCTGTCTGCTGAGTTGGCTCTGTCCACTCTTCTCCAGTCATACTGAATGCATCAATTTTTTTGAACATGATGACTTATATTTTGATGAAAAAACTTGATGAAGACCTGTTTGTTCATAGCAATGTCTGTATCATGCTGGTCCACCATTCCTGTGTAGGCAACTGATGTCTCAAAATTGTGCCTAGTGTTTCATCTGCCTCAGTATATTTGAAGTAATTAGGAGGCACTTCAAACAGATGCCTGATTTCATTCATGATAAAAAATAAATTTTCTATTTTCTCATGGAGGCTCTGCCCAGATGCAGGCCCTGTTTCCTCTGGGATACTTGATCCTGCAGTGATCTGATTTGTGGCAAATGTATTCACCCTTTTTGCATAATTTTCATGGGATAGTAGCCTTCCTGCGCTGTTCAGTAAGCTGGGAAGGCCTCTGCTATGCAATGCTGTGAATTTATCTGTGAACTTGTTTACCTCTGTTTGCATTTCCTGGCACCTTCTATCCAATGTCTGCACCAGATTTCTCAAAGTGAGGACCCTCTTTATTAGTAAGATGGTGTCAGTTCTATTGGTGATTCCTATTGCTGCCAGCTGAGGGCCTGTGCGGTTATTGAGGACATTGATCATTCTATTGGCTATCTCAGGCATAGTGCCTAGAGATGCCCTTGCTCTCTGACTTTCCTTGTGTGCCCTGCCTATGAGATCCATGTGCTCATGAATGGTTTCTATGTATTGTCATTGATCTGTTATTGATTGGCCAATATTGGCCCACAGGACTTTCTTAATCTCAGCCACAACCTTGTCAAGGGAGAGCTCTTTCTCTAATTCTTTTATCTTTTTCTCTAGAGCTCTAACTTCCCTTGTTCTTTCAGCTACAGTTTTCTTAGATTTGTCATATTTTTCATTAACTGTGGCCAATTTCTCCTTGGCTTCATTCAGCTCTGCCATCTGGGCCTCTAGAACTTGAATCTCTTTCATCATCTTCTGCATGTCAAGGCTTGGAGCCTGTTCTGATGTTGTTGCTGGTGCTGATGTTGTTGGACCTGTTTCAGCTGTCTGTCCTGTGGGAGGAGTGATAATTTGAGGGGGCTCCTCAAGGTTGATCACTGGCTGAGGGGGCTGAGATGTCTGGCCTCCTTCTTTCTGTTGCAGGGCTGCTTGTAATGCAGCCTCTGTTTCTACCAATTTCCCTTCTGTTTGCACCAACTGTTTGTGTAGTGTTAGCAACATGGCTGCTACATCCTGGTCCTTCCTCTGTTGAGCAACCTCTTCTGTTTGAGGGTGAAGGGTTGCTGGAATTTTTACCATCTTCCTCAAAGCTGCTATATCTGCATCTCTTTCCTTTAGCAGTGCCTGTACAGCTTTGGGATCTTTTGGGTCATGCCCAAGCTCTATAATAATATCCTCCAAAGACCTGATCCTGTTGTCTTTGGCCTGAGAGGATGCCTTCTCCAACTCAAGTTGGGCAGTTGTATTATGCAGACTGTTTTGCAATTTGTGTGCCAGGAAGGTCTTGTCTGCAAGAGTTGAATAGACCATCTCACCCGTTTTCTTGTGAAGCTCTATCTGGTCCATTGGTTGGATGTCTTTTGCAAGAACCTCAAGGTTGGTTCTTATATAATCTGCAGCTGACTGTGGCTGCAACATAGTAGGCATGAAATGACTCATAGTCATTTTCCCCTCTGTTATGTCATATGCTGACATAAGCCTCTGCTGGTTTGTGGGAGCCATTTTAAGCAGGTGATTGTACAGCTAGAGCCTGACTGGCTCATTTCTCTTCTTGATGTCAATAAATTGCTGCTTTATGCCTGATTCAGCCCTCCTCTGCTGGCTTGAGGAGCTGACTTCTCCTCCAAGGGTTCTTTCTTGTTCCTGCTGAAAGGAACTGGCAGATGCCTCCATACTAGGGGGGCCCATACCCAAGGATTTCCCAATAGGCATCTCCTCTTCAGAAAGGGGATTTAATCTTTGCCTTTTCTCCCCTTGATTTGTTGATGTGGTGAGGGGAGTTTCCTGCTCTCTATCCCTCTTTCTGGTTTTGTATTCATTTAATGGAGTTTGGAGGACCGAGGCCTCCACTGTCGTTTCTTGCCTTGGACGCACACTTTCTTGAGCCTGTTGCTCTGTGGATATGGGAGCTTCAGCCATTTCTTCTTGCTGTTTGGGCTACTCCTTCTGCTGTTCTGATGTAGGGGGTGGCTGCTCTTGTTCCATCTCTTTTTCTTTACCTTTGCTGGCAGCCTGAGGAGTAGTTTTAGCTGCCTGCTGGGGGGCTGTAGAGGATGATGCAGCTGCTCCAATTTGTACTCGATAAGAAGAGGAAACCTGCCCACAAGTTTCCAAGTCAGCTTCTTTCTCAAGATTTTTTGCTTCTTTATGTAGTATTTCCTCTCTACTGCTTGCCTCTTCTAGAGTGCCCTCTTTCCATCTTAACAGATTTGCATATTTTTCAATATGAGGCAACCTGACATGGTCATAGCTAGCCAATTTATCTTTGACCCTTCTAAGACTAATGAAGTGATTGGGGTCATAGGGTGACCAGAGGAATTTAGTTTGCAATCGGAGGCCCTCTAGGATCTTATCTGCTTCTTTCCATCCTTCTTCCCTTTTATTATAAAGAAATGGGCCTAGCTGGTTTCTGATTTTGAGTTGTACCTTCTTGTTTTTGCTGTGGAAATGGACCATGTCTGCATTTCCAAACTGCCTGAAATACTCTAAGGCAAAGAGTCTGATAGGGACATATCTTGGCAGCCTGTATGGGGCTAATTCACAGCCATATATTCTGATCACTGTATGGTTTTGGTAAAAGCACCAATCCCCAATGCTGTAGGCCTTTGAGAGTTGGAGAATCCTTTGCATCTCATCTGTCAATCTTGGAGGAGGGGTACCCAATAGCAAGGACATAGCTGGATGGATAAAGAGGTCTATGAATTCATAGTAGCTGTATGGTGAATAAGATGTGTGATGAAAGATTGAAGTCCAAAATACCACAGACCTTGGGTTTCCCTGAGCATCAAACTTCTTGAGAGTAATAGGGAAGCCATCAGGTTGATAAAATAGGAACAAGTGATAGATGTATGAAGTGTATCTAAACACCTTTTCCCTCTCTAGATTCATCAATTTCTCATGAATTTTATTGGCAATGTATGCAGCATAATCATAGTGAACAGAAGGAGTCTTTCCAGGGGAGAAGATAGACATCATTTCCAGAATGGTTTCATCAGCATCCTCAGCTGATCTGTAATCCAGGACATAACTGATCAAATCCACAAGAAACTTGCCCAACTCATTGAAATATACATTTCCTATAGGAGGGGTCCTCACAGTTTGAGAGCCTGATTCAATGAATAGCTGATTAATCTTTATGATTTGGGCACTAGACAGTTTGCCTCCTTTCTTTAGCAAGTCCATCATGGAAAGAGGAGTCAATGGCTTTGTAGTGTGAAAGTGCAACATTTGATTTATAGCCTCAGGGGTAACATGAAACAAAACTGAACCTGCGGAATTGAGGACAGCTCTCTGACATGGGTCATAGTTGGCACTGCATCTATGAATTAAATCTGGGAGGACATTGACTTGAGGAAGGTTATAAATGGGCAAATTGGAGTCCCAAATCCCTAGAATATCAGTTCCACTGAGGTGCTTGGCCTTCAGCTCGTTGAGTACATGAATATTATATTTGGTGTCCATTGAGAGTGTTTCTATAATCTGGTAATCTCTATCACCCAGGGCCTGCCATTCTAGCTCTCTGTGTGGGGCATTCAAGGGTGGAATGTTCAATGCTACTGGTGTTTCCATGGTCCACTAACACTTGAAATGGATTTGAACTTGATTTTCTGGGCACAGCAACACAGGGCAGTGAATTTTGCAAGAGCAGGGCGATTTGCAGAGGAAACAGGGTGAATTATGGTAAAAATAAGTTAAAATGCTCCTGAAAGAGGTTTAATGAGCAAATGCTGGGACTTAAGAGCTGTTTTCCCGGTGAATTTGTGCAGCAGAGGTTTCAGTTTGCGACTGCGCAAACAGGCTGTAAATTGATGGAAATGTGGCTCAATGTGGACTTCTGTAGGTGAATTCGACCTTATAGCTGAAGATAAATGGTGGTCACCGAGAATTTGCAGGTAATTACAGTGTTGACCTCTCTTTTCTCACTTGTGTTGGTGAATTTATGCAAAAAACCAGGCGCGGAGGAGAAACTTGGATAAATACCTGGTGCAGATGGCAAATCGTGGCAATGTAGGTGAATTGAGGGCGCCCACGGTCTCTAAAATCGATTTCTGCAGGTTGGCGGCGAGAACGTCGTAAATTACATGCAGAGAGCTCAATAGTTCTTTTGGTGAAAATATGAGAAAAACACGAATTTTGGCAAAAATATGGACATTTTGGGCTTTTGTCGCATTTTTTGGATGACTTCAGCATGACGTCATCGGGTGGGATCGGGTACAGAAGGGTGACGTGGCGGCCTGTGAGTGGTCCACGGGGACTGATGAGGTGGCGGACAGGTAGGAGCGATGGCGGGCCGGGCGCTGACGCGACGCTGAGTTGGCATGACGTGGGCATGGCGTGGGCGGGCGGTAAACCAAAGCGGTAAGCGGTAATTTCGGACCGCTTATTGTACGGGGGCGGTATTGGCAGGCGGCCTCCCAATATAACCTGGGAGCGATGCGTGGCACTGCCTTGATGTCACCCTCTGACACTTTTCGGGTGCTATAGTCTGGACATCGGGGGCGGCCCGATATTGATATGGGCCGTCGGATGGGAAAGCCCAGATCCGACGGTCGACGGGAAGCCAATGTAATGGGACGATACGGCGGGACTGGCGGCATTTTTTAATAATTTATTTTGTTTTTTGTGAAAAATGCGCTTTAATCAAAACTTTGGGTAAGGGGCAAAAGTGGGTTTTTACAATGTTTTTTGCAAATAGCGCGGGTTAGACATCATAGTGGGTTCTCCAATGTTTTATGGGTGAAAAATGGGTTTATTGGTGTTTATTCACAACAAGGGGTTAGGGCTATAAATCAAGCGGATCTTGATTTAATCCCAATACATAATATTAGCGCTGTTTGGCCTTAGTGCTTTGATTTCTTTGCATTTCAACCCTTTAGGACTATTAGGCGATATTGCCTAGGGGAAGGGAATATACATATTTTGGGGTTTTTATACACAATGATGCTATAGTAATAGGGAGAGGGGGACATAGGGAGTTAAGTATAGATAGAGTTAGTAGTTGGTATTAGAGGGGAATAGGAATGGGAGGAGGCAAAGACTAAGTTGTTAGGGAACAAACTTAGTTAGGAGAGTAGATCAAAATGAAAAGACTTTTACACAGGAAATGTGGCTCTTTATGCAACAAGAATCAATCAATGAGTTTGTTTTCTCTCATGAACAAAGGTGGTATTGGGATGTTAGCAAGGAATGTGATGGGGGATGATTGGGAAGTTAGACATGCTTCATCTTGCTGCTAAAAAACTGCTGAATAGGAAGATCTGCACTGACACCATGTTTTTCCTTTGCTTAGGCCAGTGAAATGTCATAAATCATGCTTCTGCAACCCCATCTACCTACCCATTCTATTGCCTAGCATTTTTTGTTACTTCAAGGAGGGTGCACTTAGACTTGCAAACCCTCATGTGCCTTTTCTTTTCCTTTGGCATTTTCCTTTTGATTTTCTATCTAAGGCTAGCCTTATTACTTCCAAGGCCCCAAATTAAACAGTTGGGAACCTTCATTCTCTACCTAACTACTTTATCTGCGAAGTTTGAACAGTTTGGACAGATTTCTTTCTCTAATCTACAACAAAAATTGAACCATGGCATGACCCAGCTTAGACTGTTGGATCACCCATTCAGAAGTAGGACAGCATCAACCAACTGTAGATATGTGTTTTTCACAAAAATATGAGATCTTTGCATCACCAAAGTAGATCATATTGGCACTTCCCCTGTCAATCATGAAAAATGAAACCTATTGGTATAGGTAGCTAACAGGATCCCTCGATCTCAGATCTAAGTCTTGTGTATGAATTCAACATAGGGCCCACCAAATGATATTTGGCCTCAGATGAAATATGACTCTGATGTAATCTGGCCTCCACACATTAGTATTAGCCTTTACAATCATTAGGTCCTTAGATTCTTGGATTTTTCATGCGCATTAAGGAAAAAGGAAAGTAAGGGAAACTTGTGGAATTTCATAAGGCAAGAGGGAAACTACCCGAACACCAAATTTCCTAAGATGGACAGTCTAAGGTTGAACCTTGACCTTTAACAGATAACACAAGTCTTCAATCCACTCATACAAGTTTGCAACCCACTCTTGAGTGGTTTATCATGCATTTTTTAACATTGTGATTTTTTAAAGTAATTAATTGGAATTATGATCCAAACAACAATAATGAAGAATCTTCCAGAGTTTCACAACTTACAACATATTTCACAAGGTAACAACCTGCCAACTTAGCCATGTAAACACTCAGATCCAAGCATACGAATATCCTATAAATCATGAATATCTTAGCAACTCCATGGTTCTACCAATCATTAAAACCAAAATATCCAAGATAGTTAGCAATGAGTGCAACAACAACCTCTAAGCACTCACACATGGATATACAAGATTATATTAAACTCATTAACTAAACAAGGCTATCATAACCTTTGATCCAAATATTCACAACTTTATACCTATCTGAATATATTGAAATGGTTGGAAACTAAAGGAGGGACTTCAACACCCCACCCAAACATAGGCCAACTACATTGCAATCTCTCTTGCAATTGACCACCCCCAAGTCAGATCTAGAGTTTGAGGGGATGATTACACAAGGGATTCACACCAAACGCTTGGTCAAACAGTGAGGAGATTGAGTCCACTTTCCATGTGGCTTATCAACTTCTCTCTAGTAGAAGCACCATAATGACTCACTTATTGTCTGAGTTCAATCACAGAGCATCACCAAAAGTCCAAACGGGCTATTGCTTAGTTCTACGAGATTGAATCCATTGTGTAGGTGGTTTAACAATTATCATTTCATGGAAAGAATTACAAGGGTCTACAGTCAACTATATATGTGGTTTCACAACTCTCCCAACAAGCACCACAATGGCTCAGATTAACCTATCAAGTGGTTCATCCACCATACATCAAGCACCAAGTGGTTTAACATAAATTCAACAAGCACTGAGTCGTTCAATCATCCATAGAGCCTCCCATTGTCCATTTAGGCTTAGTCACACAATCCAAGGCCTCTATACAAGAAAGTGTATGGAATCACACCCCTAGCTTCTAAACACTATCTCAATGATATTCTAATATAGTTTAGTCTTTCAACTAGTCTTCCAATTTATCCTTTCTCTCCTTCTCTGCAAAGCTTTTATTAGGTCACAACTCTGTGACCACTCTTCTTCCTACAAATGTATATAGGCTTCTCCCTGCCCATTTTTTTTCCTTTGCATATACTTGTATGTTGTTTCATATTCCTCCTATTTCCCCATTGAACCTTCCCTCTTCTTCCCATAGGAAACCTCTCCCTTGTCTCAATCTATGAGGAGGGGACATGGAAGGGTATTGTCCTCCATCCTTGCAACACACTCTAAAACTTCAAATCTTATTAACATAGGTCAATATGTGGTTGGGGTGATAGTTAAGGGGATTTAAATTATGTTAATATGGGCCTCCTCATGGCATACCACAAGAAACCTCCTTAGAGTAATGGATTTGTGTGTCCCTCCCTTTATCTAGCCACCAATTTATTTTCACACAATTTTACATATGTCCAAAATGCATACAATGATATTTACATATATGGGGTGCGATAAAAAAGGTTACTACAGACCCCATCCCCTTAAGGGAACATTGTGCTTGACGTTCTATAAATAAGAAACAAAAACTACAAATATTGAGCTTTATATTTACATCTCTTACATTCATTTATATAATAAATAAAAATAGGTAGAGTAGTCTCATTTGATCTTCCATTTCCCATGTTGCTTCATCTAGTCCAAATTGGTTCCGTTGCACCTTGACCTACTCTATTACTCTATGGCTAATCTATGAAATACATTCTAAACATGTATTTTATTATTCTATTCACCCTTTTAGCTTGACCATCTATCTGAGGGCGATAGATTGTGCTAAATTCTAGGCTGAGTCCCAAAGCCAACAAGCGATGCTTTCAAAAATTTGATGTGAACTTGGCATCCCAATATGAAATGATATTCTTTGGCATGCCATGTAATATAAATACTTATTTCATAAAAATATGAGCTATATCAATAGCTTTTTAGGTGGACTTGACAGCTATAAAGTGAGTTTCCTTGCTTGATTTGTCTAGTACCACCATAATGGCATCACGTTCTTTGGGTGTCTACAACAATCCAATGATGAAGTTTATAGATATGAGTTCCCATTTCCACTCGGGTATTGGGATTGGTTGCAATGATCCTACTGGGTGCATGCATTCTACTTAGACTTGTTGGAATTCTAGGAACCTAACAATATACTTAACAATTACCTTCTTCATTACAAGCTAATAGTGTGATTTCTTTATTGTTGTTATCATTTTTTTATAACTAAGGTGACCAGAGTAAGGTATTTTATGAAACTTGTTCATTATGAGATTCTACAAGTTGGTCACACAATGTACATATCATTTATCTTTAAACAATGCCATACTGTCATCGATGAACTTGTAATCCTTAATTTTATTCCCTCTGATTCTTGTTGTAAGAATTCCTTCACATACTAAAACGTTTCATCATGTATCAATTCCTCTTTGATCCTTTCTTTGATGTTAACTCCACATGTGCTTGTGGCTACCAAGTGAGCTACTTGTAGACTTGTGATGAGCCTCCTAAATGGGTAATTATATGGGATCATTTTACCTCCTAACCTAGTCAAATCAACCATTCTCTTAGCTTATTGTATGATTTTCTGATTATATTTATGCTTATGGAGTGCGTTGAGTTAGTTATGATGCCATGTGGTCTAACATGTGTTTAATGCATATTATTAATGAATTTCAAGGTCAAAGTCAAGGATCCAGTGGACAAATGGCAGCAATAACTCGAAGTGGACAAAGGAGAGGACTTATAGGAGGGAATCCCCCTCATTTATTACTCCTCACTTCGAATTCCCCTTCATTCAGCTCGGAGTACAAGCAGCTGAATCATGCACTAGAAGGCAACCGAGCAAGTGGAGGATGACTGATGATTATCTCGAGTTTTGGGAGCCAAGCCTCCCTGATTTTAAGGAAGTTGTTGGTAGTTTCATTTGTATAAGTAGAAAGGCCTAGGGCCTCACTAGGGTCGGACTTTTGTTGGATTTTTGCTTATGTAAACTCTGCTCAACTTCGAGCTTATTATTTTGTGACAATTTCATGTAATGTTGCTATTGTTTTCAAAATAAAGATGGAATCCTTTTTGAGCTAGCACTGAGTTACCTCAGAGGGTTGAAGCTCTTGGGTTAGGTCCCAATCCAAGTAGCCAAGCTCCTCTTTACTTGTATTTGTATGTTTTATTTCAGTTCGTAGATTAGGTTGCTATTAGATGTATTTCTTTTATGGTTAAGAATAGGTTTCTTTTGATGGTTTAGTTGTTTGCTTCCCTTTGTGCTTTCTGTAGCAGGTCAAGCAGTGATAAAGAGAAGATTCAAAAGGCTAGCAAGAGTGTATTGGCCTCTCTTCCTCCCTTTGGGACCATGATTTGAGGCAAAGACCCTCTTGTTGCCCCAAAAACACAGATTTTCCTCATTCATAGGACTTCTAGTGTTTGCAGCTTTTTAGTAGGTTAATAGTCCAGTTTTGCTTTGCTTTAGATCTTCTTCATCATGCTCACTTCTTTATTTGCAATAGTATTCTTTCATGCTTTCCTTTCTTGCAACATTTCTCAACATTTCCTTTCATAGATCATAGTTTAGACTATTTTGATGCAAAACTCTGTTTTTCTAGATGCACTCATTTCATTGCTTGCTTGATCTTATTGGTTGATTGTCAGTTCCTTTGCAGCAGATCTCTTCTTGTAGTAGGCCAGCTTACCAGCCATCATATCATCCATCTGATTCATGCCCTATAGGTCGCCCAAACCTCACCTCAATTCTGCCTTAGTTTCCTGCATTTTCCTTAGAACTTCTTCCTCTCTCCTTGAGAAAACCCAATCATTTTCCTCTCTCCCGGTGACTCATGGTAGACCTTAGGCACCCTAACACCTCATTCCAACCTTCATCCACCTTTTTCACCCACTCTCACACCCTCAAAATAGTGAAAATTGCTCTCGGCCTCCTGTTGTAGTTGCCATGTTTTCCTCCTATAGATTTCCTGTGTCCTCCTGTAGACTTTCCTGTAGGCTTTCTTTTGAAGGCCGAGTGTGGGAAAAGAATCCATAAGGCCACTTGAGACCTCCTAGGACCCATCCACACCATCCTACATCCTCTCAAGTCCCAAAACCACGCTCCAACGCCACCTATTTGCTGCCACATTCACACACAATAAATTACATACATGTCAAATTCACATAAAAATAGATAAAAATCCAAAAAGATGTTTTTTGCTTATTTACTTCCAGAAATAGCTTAGTTAGATGTCGTTTACTTCCTTGAGTAGGTAATGGCATTTCTTTCATGGTTTTCATAGTGATTTTTGCAAAAGTAGGATTAGTTGGTTAATTAGGGTTTACTAGGTTTGCTTTACATTTCAGTCTTTCTCCTTTCTGCAATTAGAGTAGCATCTGTAGAGTAATCTTTCTTTCCTTTCATCACATGTAGAGCTTCTTATGGAATCCATAGAAGTTGCCTTGAGCTCCTAGTGATCTTGCGCCAGCTGACCAAGTGACAACCTGCAGTGAGAACTGGTACTTGTGCATACAGCACTGACGCTTCCAAGTTTGTTACGAACTACCGAGTTGATAAGAGTAAAGTGGGAAGCTCAGGAGTTGCAGCATTATTGCTGCAATACTGGTGCTCACCACTTTTTGGCATTGTTTCCAGGGGAGCGTCAGAGTATTTTGTGATTACTTCTTTCTTCTATTTTCTAGTGCAACATTCTGCTAATAGTTTATTTAAGCAAAAGTAGACTAGTCATTTCTCTTCTTTCAAGTTCTGCATTTCCTTGCTTTCCTCTTCAATTCTGCAAATTTCATTTCAACAAAAGTAGACTAGTCATTTCTCTTCTTTCAAGTTTTTCATTTCCTTCCTTTCCTCTTCAATTCTGCAAATTTCATTTCAGCAAGTTCATTTCAACTAGTTGCAATTTGTTTTGTTCAATCAATTTCAGTTTCTACAAGTACTATCAGTGTGGGGAAAAGAAACAAAAACCAACCAAAAAAGATTTCCTTTCATGCCTCATAGGAATAGAGATAACTTAGGAAAATTTTTTCCCAACACCCCCACTGCTTCACACGACCAACCTTCTCTCTTCTTTGGCGGTTGTGATCAAGAAGAACCCTTAGGTGAACAACAAGACATATTTGAAGAACCTATAGTGGAAGAAGAAGAAAACATTCCCTTGGCGCCAATGGCTGAAAACAGAAATGCTAGGGGGAATGGAGAGAGAATAGAGGGTACCAGTCTCATTCAGGAGACCAATGGGGACACCAAAATGAAGAATATAAGCCCTTCCGCCCTACCACATTTCCATGGTCTGAATATAGAAGATCCTGACACCTTTTTTTTCGAGTTTGTTGTTATCTATCGAACCTATGACTATGCAAAAGATGAGAAAAAGTTGAAATTGTTCCCTTCTACTCTCAAGGATGCAGCACTGCACTAGTTCATGGGATTACCTGGCAATAGCATCACAACTTGGGCTCAGATGCAGCAAGCCTTTAACAACAAGTATCGAGACTATTGTAGGTCAAAAGATACTAAAGAAGAAATTTTCCGAATGACCATAGGAAGTGATGAGTCCCTGGAGGACTATGAAGAGAGGTTCCAGCTCAGTTACAAAAGGGTCAGGTGTACACTTGACCCTGAGTCTTTGAAGTTGGTCCTGCTTAGGGGAATTCAGGAAGATTTTTTAGACACCCTCCATCTACTGGCCGGGGGATACATCTACCAACTATCCTATGAGGACATAAAGACTATTTTTAGAAACCATTCTAGAGCAGCTAGAAAGAAAGGTAGGGGGAGTCAACCCATAGCCAGTACCTCTTCCTCTAACTCATCCATTAAAGGAGAAATTGGAAACATGTTGGAAGACTTCAAGAGTGAGATGCTGCAGACTCTTGCCATGCAAATGGATACCTTACATATCAAAAGGAAACAAGAAGAAGCAGAGAGGGATTTAGCCATTTTTTGCCCTAGATGCACCAGGAGGCATCCTAGGAATGAATGCCCATTGAACTCTATAGAGGTTTGTTCAGTCTATGAAGAAAATCATTCTACATATAAGTGCCCTTCCTTACCCAGACTTAAAGCTATATATCAAGGGGCTGAGGGAGTCACTGAACAACTCTATTACATAAACCAAAGGAGGCCGCATGGACCTAGACCATACCAGCAGGGGATGCAAGGGACATCTCAGGCATACTACAACCCCAACCAAGTCACTTCCATACCTTCTTGGGGCCCTCCTACTCATCCTTCCTGGTCCATGCCTCCTCCTTGGTCCTTCACATCTCAATATCATGCCCAACCAACCACCCATTCATTTCAATCCTATGCTCAACCACAACCTTAGTGGAATGCACCTCATCAGGGGTGGAGGCCCCAATACAACTCTCTTCCCGCTCTTTTTCCTCCACCACCTGCCCAACCATAATCGTTGCCTCCTGCTCCACCAAAGCAACCCCAAATGCTTGCCCAACAAAATCCGAACCCGAACAACAAATAGGCTCAGCAAGTGTATAGTGGGGAACCATCATGCCCAACTTATGCTGTGGAGATTTAGGAAATTAACTTGCGATTTGGGAAAGTTCTCCCAGATAGCCAACCTCCACCCAAGGAGGTTGAGGAAGATAAAGAGGAAACTGAACCTAAAGCAATTCCACCCTTTCCTGAGAGACTATCTGTGACAGTCCAGCCTACCTAAGAAGAAACTGAACTCCTAGGAGAATTGAAACATTTATGTGTGAAGATACTACTTCTCCAAGCCATAAAAGATGTGCCTATCTACTATAGGTTGATCAAAGAGAAGTGCTTTAGGCATCCAAGTAGGCGTAAGAGAGATGCCCCAACCATCAATGTCATAGGGCAACTATCTGACCTGTTGTTAGGGCAGGTAATCTATCCAAAATATCTGGACCCTGGAATCCCAGTAGTTGATGTCCAAATCAATGGCACCATGATCCCACGTAGCTTGATTGATCTGGGAGCTTCCATTAATGTGATGACAAAGGACACAATGCTCAAACTTAACCTCCAGGGCTCCTTGAGGAAGACCACAACCGTGCTACAGCTAGCAGACCACTCCACCGTGACCCCTGAGGGGATTGTGGAAGATGTGATGGTCTCCATTGATTCTTGGGAGTACCCTACTGATTTCTTAGTTCTCCAGCCAAAGGCAAAGCTCACTGGGTATCCTCTCATTCTGGGAAGACCCTGGTTGGCTACCACCGATGCCTACATCAGCTGTCGAGCTGGGAACATGACCATAAAGAATGGGCACATGTCCAAGCAGTTAATCCTATATCCTCCTGCCCAACCCTTGCTAGAACATGATCTACCTCTCTAGTTGGAGGAGGAAGATGAGGATGAAGTCTATTCTACACTGCTTTGTGCATTAGAAATCGCCATGGGGGGGAACAAAAAGATGAGGATGATATGATTGAAAATCTGATTCAGAATCCACCTCCTAGTGTATCTCCATTAGAGGACATAGTAAGAGAAACCCAAAACAACCCCTCAACTGATCTCTGTGTGGCTGACTCCACTTCTCTCCGTGTTAAGAATATAGAGTTTGGCCCAGAAAGAACCTTGAAAATCAATCCATCCCTATCCACTTCCCAGGAGAAGGAACTGTGTAGCTTATGAGAAAACACCTAGATGCCTTTACTTGGAGTTATAAGGAGATGAAGGGAGTGCACCCTTCAATATGTACTCATCATATATAAATCAAGGAGGATTGCAAACTAGTCAGGCAGCCTCAAAGGAGGATGAATCCAACACTTAAATATATTGTTAAGGAAGAACCGCAGAAATTGCTTGATGCAGGATTCATCTATCCCATCTCTGACAGTGAATGGGTCTCTCCTTTGGTGCTAGTGCCAAAGAAAAATGCTATGTGGAGAATCTATGTTGACTATTGAGAATTGAACAAAGCCACTAAAAAGGACCATTTTCCTTTACCTTTCATAGATCAAGTGTTAGACGGTCCGGCAGGGAAAAATATTTTCTCTTTCCTAGATGGGTTTAGCGGGTACAATCAGATTCAAATCAGCCCGAAAGACCAAGATAAGACCACTTTCACTTGTTCTTGGGGTACCTTTGCATACCAGGTCCTTCCTTTTGGTTTGTGTAACGCTCCAACCACTTTCCAAAGAGCATTATTGAGTATCTTTTCTGAATTAGTTCATGATGCAGTAGAGATATACATGGATGACTTTACTCCTTATGGCTCTGACTTTCAGGAAGCTTTATCTAACATAGGAAAAGTTCTATACAAGTGTATTGAGATGAACCTATCCCTCAGTTCAGAAAAATGTGAATTTTTTATGACTGAAGGGACAATGTTAGGTCATGCAATATCTCAGTAGGGACTGCAGGTGGACCCCAACAAAATTGCCATCATCCAAAGTGTCCCACCTCCTCAAAAGGTGAGAGACGTCAGAAGTTTTTTAGGCTTAGCTGGGTATTACAAGAGATTCATTAAATATTTCAGCAAGCTAGCCTCTCCTTTGTTTTGCCTCTTA
This sequence comes from Pinus tabuliformis, assembly GCA_031772625.1. Lineage (NCBI taxonomy): Eukaryota > Viridiplantae > Streptophyta > Pinopsida > Pinales > Pinaceae > Pinus > Pinus tabuliformis. The sequence goes on along the minus strand of CM062814.1, from coordinate 153,850,247 downwards.
GGCAAAGATGTCGAGTTTATATGGTCAGAAAACTATCAAGAAGCCCTAGATACCTTAAAGAGCAAGCTCGTGATTGCCCTGATTCTGAGAGGCCCAAAATGGGCCCTACCTTTCCACATTCACACAGACGCCTCGAACAAAGCAATAGTAGCAGCCTTAGGAAAAATTGATGAAAATTTACCTTATGCCATATACTTTATAAGAAAAAACTTGTCAAAGGCAGAGTTAAACTATACAGTAACCAAGAAGGAACTCCTAGCTATCATGCATTCCTTAAACAAATTCAGGCATTATATCACAGGCTATCAAATCTTTGCACACACTGATCATGCTACAATTAGATATTGAATGAACAAGCCAGATGTAAATGCTCGCATTATTAGACGGTTGCTTTTACTGCAGCAGTTTGATTTGACCATTATTGATAAGCCTGGTAAAGAAAATGTTGTTGTTGACTTTTTGTCTAGAGTAAATTTTCCTGCAGGTGAAGAAGGAACGGTGGATGACCAAATGCCAGATGAACATCTGTTTTCTATCTCAGTACTTTCTCCATGGTTTTTTGATATAGCAAACTACTTGGTTTCAACACAGTTCCCACCACACCTGTCCTCAAAAGAAAAGAGCAAGATAGTAAGGAAAAGCGCCCCTTTCCCCTGGATTGGGGGCAATCTCTTCAAACTTGGCCCAGATCAGATGTTGAGAAGATGTGTCATGGAGGAGGAAGTCTTTGACATCCTCCGGACCTGTCATGACAGGCCTTGTGGAGGTCATTTTGCAACAAAAAGAACTGCCTTCAAGATATTGCAAGCAGGGTACTATTGGCCCACTCTTCATCAAGATGTGAGGAGATATACCAGCTAGTGTGATCGGTGTCAGAGGATGGGGAAACCTACTCCAAAGTATGAGATTCCCATGCAACCTCAAGTGACCTTTGATCCATTTGAGAAGTGGAGCATGGACTTTGTGGGTCCTATAAACCCTCCTTCAAAACATAAACAATACATCATTGTGTGCACCGATTACCTGAAAAATTGGGCAGAGACAAATCAATCAAAGCAGTGACAGAGGAAAAAGTAGCTGAGTTTTTGAGAGAAAACATATTCTACAAGTTCGGCTATCCAAGAGAGTTGGTCAAGATCAAGGCAGTCAGTGCACTTCCAATTGATTGAAGACCTGCTCACACATCATAGAATCAAGCACAGGACTTCCACCCCTTACCATTCACAAGCCAATGGGCAGGTGGAGGTCACTAACAGAGCATTGGAAGGGATCCTGACCAAGGTAGTGAGTAGCAACAGAAAAGACTGGGCAGACAGATTAGTTGAGGCCACTTGGGCCTATAACACAACATTGAAGACAACCACAAGGTTCACACCCTATGATCTAGTCTATGGGAAGAAGGCTTTGCTGTCAATAGAATTTGAATTCAATACCCTAAGGATGACAGCTCAGTTGGACCTAGACCTCAGCCATGCACAAAAAGAAAGATTACTTCAGCTCAATGGATTGGATGAACACAGATTTCAGTCCCTTCTCCATACAGAGGTAGTTCAACTTCAGAGAAAGATATGACATGACAAAAATATCAAGGAGAAGCAATTTCAAGAGGGAGATTGGGCACTACTCTATGATTGAAGATACAAATATTTCAAAGGTAAGCTGAGGACAAGATGGCTGGGAGTCTACACTGTGGAGAAATGCAATGACAATGGTTCAATTCTAATCAGAACCATTGATGATGAAGCCATCCCCATGCTTGTTAATGGACACCGATTGAAAGTCTAAAAGAAACCCCTCTCCAAGTGAGAGTTCATTGAATATTTGAATAAGACAGTGATGGTAGTGGAGCATGTCTTAGCCTCCACTTCACCCACTCACTGAAGAAAAAGAAAAAGAGAAATAAAAAAATAAGGACTCAAGTGAAAACCTCCATGAGGCGCTTGAGTCCCATCATTGGGTTGAAAAAATCTTCTGAGGCGGCCTAGTGATGTAAAAAAAAAAGAGAAAAAAGAATAAGATCCCTGGGTGAAAACCTCCCTTGGAGGTGCCCAGGGCAGGAAATTAGGCTGAAACCTCCCTGAGGTGACCTAGTTGTTTTCAAAAAAAAGGGGGGGGGGGGGGAGAAAAATGAATTTTCATTTGCATTGCAGGTTTGCAGGAGGACTACAGGAAGCAGAAGAAGGTGCCAAGGGAACCCTGACATCCACACTAGCACCTATCCTACCTTCTCCACACTTTTCTCCATCATTTTTGGCATTTCTTTCACCCCACTGTGCTTCTTTTTCAAAAACTGTGTTTTCTACAGGAGGCTCCTGTAGGAATTACAGAGAGCCAGAAATGGATATAAAAGGCAGTTTGAGGGACAGGGAAGCTTCATGAAGAACCTATAAACCCTCCTATAGTCTTCAAACCTCCTTGCCATCATTTCCAAGCCTGCATCACACCCCAAGCATCATTCTTCTTCCTATCCAAGAAAAACATAGGAAAAAACAGTTTTTCAGAAAAAGAAAAAAAAACAAAAAATAAGAGAGGAAGCAGCACCATCCACCTCACCTAAAGCCTACCTACTACCTCTCCATCTTTATCTACACCTCTGGCATCATCCTCAAAGCTCCAAGCATAGAAAGAAGCTGAAGTTTCAAGGGGAGAAACAACTACAGGAGCTCCTGTAGGAATTCCTGTAGCAGCTGATCCCATCAAAACCCAACACCAGCAGTAGGAGAATGCACACATGAAGGTTGAGAAGGCACTTGAAGCTCAGACCCAGCTAGAGAAGAACCTGCACAATACATAGCCACACATCAGCAAGCAAACAACATGCATCAAAAGAAATAAAGGCATGCAACAGAGAGAGAGCCACAACACCTCACAGCAAATACATTTGGATCACAGGTAAGTAACTAACCCGCTCATCTGTTTACATATGTGTAATTAGAAGTCATGCAAAAGCAACAAGATGGTTGAGGTTGAACGAGGGAAAGGTGGCTAGTTTACTTGGCCACCTTCATCTAGTTGACTCTAGTCATCCGAGATGTCACCTTCACGTGCGCATAGTCAACTCAAGAAGGATGTCAAGAACAGGCAGTGGAGGAAGTGTGAACTCCGATACAATAATGAGGGATGATTACGAGGAGGGGTCATGATGACAAGGCAGGTGGGGACCAACGGTCCGAATATGGCCAACGTATACTTTGCCAGCTCACCCCCCATCACCGAAAATATCCATAAAGGGTAATAAGTACTTCTCCCCGAGCATTCTCACCACCTTTTCCTTCATTCTCTCCTCGTAACTCAGCTACAACAGTCTCCTTGTGCCCCCACAGCCTTGTAACCATTGTGTTGACACCTAATCTTTGTGATTGGGGGAATTTGTAAATAAATAAATCAGGAATGTGAACAGTCATCGGGAGATGAATTGAACAATCACTCCTAATGTATATAACAATAACCTACCTATGGAATAATCAGACGAATCAGTTTTACTGCCTTTGGAGAGTTACTGCTTGGCCTGACATGGTATCAGAGCGAGTTCTAAAAATAGTTGTAACTCCCCTCATTTTTGCCACTGCCTCTGTCCTGAGCGCTGCTCTGCCTCTGTCCTAAAATAGTTTGCCACTGCCTCTGTCTTGAGTGTTGCTCTGCCTTTGTCCATTGCCTGACCAGATATAGCGCTTCTCTGCCTCTGTCCAGACCATGAACAATCAGACCATGTCATAAACATTTCAAAAAAAAGGGCGCCTCCATTGATTATACTCTGCGGATTCCCACATCTCACCTACGCCTTCATTTGTTTTCTGTAGCGACCATTAACCAAAAGCCTACTCCACTGAGCAAGTCATCCTTTTGTTTGTCTCAGGCCTAATCATATCCCTTCAATATACCCACTATGTTACGACCATCATTGGTAATGACAGATATTGTTTCATCGACTAAATCCTCCAAGCCTGAGATAATAGACATGGCGAAATGCGCACAATAATATTGATTTGGAAATATGACGACAAGAGAAGCTGAACAAATTTCTTGTTGAAGAGCTTCCGAAAAAGACACAGTTGTTGCCGCAGAGGGCGAGCGCTTCCGAAGATTGCTGGCACCCGATACCGTCAGCACCTGAATTCCGATTTTCTTGATCCATCTTGTAATCCCGAAAAGATGGAAACAGAGTTTGAAGCCTTGAAATAGCGTCTGGAATTTGGGAATATGGGCAAAGAATCTATTTTCTATTCTGACACCTCCAGCGATGAGATGGATATTGGAATTGAGGGTAACTAGCCTGTTTTATAGCATGACTTCTAAAATTCTAGAACGACAGCTTTTCTTTGAAAATACAAAACCTGGTGCCCTCGTTTAAGTCGTGATTCATGAGGGTAGAAGAATAATCTAGAATAACATGTACATTTGACCATTGTATTTAAAGACAAAGAAGATGGCGTCGTGTGTGGGAATGTGAAAAGATTGATGCGTTGTTTTGATGTGTTGCTAATGCATTGAAGCATGATATAGTATGTTGTTGCTGATGCGTTGTTTTGATGTGTTGCTGATGCGTTGAAGCATGACATAGTATGCTGCTGTTGATGCGTGGTTTTATGTGTTGCTTTGAGACAGCTGGTACGCATGGTTATGTTATTGTCTTTTTGATACCTCTGCATTAGATATGACTTGAAAGGCAACCATATGTATTTTTAACGTTGTCCCTCATATACCACGACAAAATAATACCTCTGTTTTTTAATATATCTGAGTACAATTTCACTGTACATCAGTAGAAGTTTTTTTATCAGCAGAAGTTTTTTTTTATCAGCAGAAGTATTTTTTACAAAATGCATTCAATCATCTCTATGGTAGGAATAGTTCTCACTAGCAAGGAGAACTATCCTGAATGGTCCCCGATGATAAAACACACCCTCATCTTCAATGAGTTGTGGAAAGGAGTGTGTGTCGGAGAAGCAGACAATGACCCAGTGCAGCCTACATCAAACAAAGAGCTCGTCATTTGGGAAAACAAGAACAACCAAGCCTATGCATTTGCAGCATCTGTAAATGAAGAAGTAAGTCGCCATATTTCATCATATTCAACTGCCTTTGAAGCTTTACGAAAGCTGAAAGAACTCTATGACTCACATTCTGCACTTGAAGTTGTTCAGCTCGTGATTAAACTCTTCACTCTTGAACTGAAAAATAATGATCCTCTTGCTCTTGCATCTGAAGTAAAATCTATAATGCATGATATCAAATCCACTAAGGTTGAGCTGGATATCCCTCTTATTGCTTTTCTCAAGGCACTCTATCCTACTTACTCCAATTATCTTGAGTCTTTACAAGCAAATGGAAATCTTAAAGATATAACCTTTGACTCTCTTGTGAAAAAGTTTGCTGAAAGAGAGAAAGCCTTTGGAAAGAAGACAGTCCCTGAATCTTCTGAAGAGACTGTGTGCCTTGCTCATAAAGAAAAGCATCCTGTTCAAGATTCTACAAGAGGAAGAGGTGGACAAAGAGGAAGAGGAAGATAGGCAGGGGGGCAGACATTCTCAAGGAGAAAAGGCAGACTTACATTGCATTCGCTGCAAAAGAAATGGATCACATGATACCTCTACATGCAATCTACCATGGGACAAAATTGAGCAGAAAAGAAACCAACAGAAAGGTAAAACTGATGATACAGACAAAGGTAAAGCACCTGAATCCGCTCACTATATTGAGGCACAATGTAACATTGGAGTAAATGAAGATTTGTTTAATGCTTCACTTGCTTCTTCGAAAAATGATTGGTTGCTTGATTCAGGAGCAACCTGTCATATGACTCATAGAAAATATTTTTTGAAGATTTCACTGACAATGTTGATGGAGCAGTATACTTTGCAGATCAGTCAAAAATCAAGCCATCAGGGCTTGGCATAATCATGCTTAAACTGCCTGGTCTTCCAGACTTTCTTCTGGATCATGTTCTATATCTCCCACAGCTCAAGAGAAACTTGCTGTCCTTGGTCCACATCCGCCAACAAGGTCACTCCATTCATATGTTTGATGGCAAGCTTGAGGTAAGAAAAGCTTCTGACCACTCACTTGTCATGACGGGAATAGAAGAAGAAAGGCTTCTCAAACTGCAAGGAACCTCTGCTCATGCACAACATTTCTCATATATTTCTCATCATGAAGAAGGTACACTTCCATCAATTTTATTATGGCATGCTAGATTTGGACATTTAAACTATGACAGTCTCCGCTTAATGATGAAAAATGGTGTTGCTAGTTTGCCTACAATTCCTAGGAAACATAAGCAATGTGATGCTTGCATTCTAGGAAAGCATAGCAAACAGTCTTTTCATGATTCACATTCAAGAGCACATAGGAAGCTTGAACTCATTCATTCAGATTTATGTGGTCCAATGCCTGTTCCTTCTACAAATGGAAATAAATATATCATGACATTTATTGATGATTACACCAGAATGTGTTGGGTTTATTTATTGAAGAAAAAATCTGATGCCTTTCAAACATTCAAGAATTTTCATAAATGGATTGAAAATGATGCACAATCTCATATTGGGTCTATTTGCACTGATAATGGAAAATAATATACATCAAATGAATTTGAAAACTATCTTTGCCAACATGGGATCAAACATCAAACAACTGTGCCTTATAATCCCCAAAGAATGGTGTAGCTGAAAGAATGAATAGAACAATCTTGAATATGGTATGATCCATGTTTTTCTTCAAAAATGTAAATATAATATTTTGGGCTGATGCTGTTCTATGTGTTGCATATATAAAGAATATATGTCCATCTAATGCTATAAGAAACAAGACTCCTTATGAATTGTGGTATGGACATGTTCCTTCAGTAAAACATCTCAGGATCTTTGGTTCCACCTGTTATGCTTTGATACCAAAGGTACATAGAAACAAAATTGGTGCTAGAAGTCGTAAGTGTATCTTCCTGGGGTATTCAAACACCTCCAAAGCATACCGCCTCCTTGATGAAATAAATAAAAAGTTTGTTGTATCTAGAGATGTAATTTTTCTTGAATCATCCAAATCTGACAATGTTGTTGAGCGGCAACTTGATTGATCTGGATCTTGGGAGGAGGCCCCCAAGATCTAAAAGATTGAAATGGATCTTGGGGGGAGAGACCCCCAAGATCTGAAAGATTGCATTACCAGAAGAAAAATAAGGAGAATGACCAATAAACAAAACCACAAAGAAACTTTTTATTTAAAATAGTAATGGAAATAAACCAGCTAGGGCGATGGTAGCTTATCTCTGAGAAGAGATGTGGTTGCTACATGCCTCTGAACTGTAAAGGCTACATTGTGGCAGACAATCTGTCCTTTTACAAAATGTGACTTGTTACTTATAGTATTTTCAAGTTACAATACGGGTCAATTCCATGGGTGAATGAATACCATGGGTGGATTTCACAATACCACGGGCCAATTCCATGGGTGAATGAATACCATGGGTGGATGTCACAATACCATGGGTGAATGAATACCATTGGTGGATTTCACAATACCATGGGCCAATTCCATGGGTGGATGTCACAATACCATGGGTGAATGAATACCATGGGTGGATGTCACTTACAATACCATGGATGGATGCCATTTACAATACCATAGGTGGATGCCATTTACAATACCATGGGTAAATTTCATGGGTCGATGAATAATATGGGTGGATGAGTACCATGGGTTGATGCCATTTTCCATTCGGATCATTCCTCCCTCCTTAAGAAGCAATCGTTCCCATTGCGTAAAGTTCCCTCTTGTGAAGTCTTTGTTGAATATGAAGAGCCACTGAAGATAAGGGTTTTATGTGGTTAACCCAAAACCCTGATAAACGAAGATCTGAGGATAGAGATACCCTGTAATGCTTGTGACCAACTGTGATGCTAACAGTGTGCGGCCTAGCAAATGGACTTCGATGACAAGGATTTTGTGCGGTTGACCCATAACCGTGATGTTGGTTGTTGATGAAGTGGTAGGTGCCTACATAGCCTGGGGTGGGAGGACACATCTCCAAATAACCCAAGCCGAATGCTGCTATGCTGAAACTGATGAATGTGAAGCAGGTGCCTACTAAAGTGGGGTGGGAGGGCACGTCTCCAATGGGAACCCACTCCGAATGCTGCTCCAAAATTAAAATGGACATAACTCGGTCAATATAACTCAGAATATTTATTATAGCCTGTTTTTGGAAATAGAAGGATCATTTTGCATCTTCCCACGTGTTGGAAATCCTTATCTGGACACTTTGAGATCTCAGATTCGCGCTGCAACAGTTCCGTCGTCACAAAAAATCTGATAAAATCGCTGATTTTAAATCAGCGATATCTCCCACATCCGAACTCCGATTCGTCCCTTTTTTTTTTTGAAATTGGGTGATTTTTCGAGAGGAATCCAGATCCAGTATTTGTTTTTGTAAATTTTGTACCAAATGTTTCACATCTGAACTGCAAAGTCGCCGCCCAAAAAAAAAATTCCTGCAAAAAAATGAAAAAAGAAAAATTCTTCCTGCTTGACCCAAGAAATCATAACATGCTCCGATACCACTGATCCAAATCTTGGGAGGAGGCCCCCAAGATCTGAAAGATTGCATTACCAGAAGAAAAATAAGGAGAATGCCCAATAAACAAAACCACAAAGAAACTTTTTATTTAAAATAGTAATGGAAATAAACCAGCTAGGGCGATGGTAGCTTATCTCTGAGAAGAGATGTGGTCGCTACATGCCTCTGAACTGTAAAGGCTACATTGTGGCAGACAATCTGTCCTTTTACAAAATGTGACTTGTTACTTATAGTATTTTTCAGTTACAATACTACGGGTCAATTCCATGGGTGAATGAATACCATGGGTGGATGTCACAATACCATGGGTGAATGAATACCATTGGTGGATTTCACAATACCACGGGCCAATTCCATGGGTGGATGTCACAATACCATGGGTGAATGAATACCATGGGTGGATGTCACTTACAATACCATGGATGGATGCCATTTACAATACCATAGGTGGATGCCATTTACAATACCATGGGTAAATTTCATGGGTCAATGAATAATATGGGTGGATGAGTACCATGGGTTGATGCCATTTTCCATTCGGATCATTCCTCCCTCCTTAAGAAGCAATCGTCCCCATTGCGTAAAGTTTCCTCTTGTGAAGTCTTTGTTGAATATGAAGAGCCACTGAAGATAAGGGTTTTATGTGGTTAACCCAAAACCCTGATAAACGAAGATCCGAGGATAGAGATACCCTGTAATGCTTGTGACCAATTGTGATGCTAACAGTGTGCGGCCTAGCAAATGGACTTCGATGACAAGGATTTTGTGCGGTTGACCCATAACCGTAATGTTTGTTGTTGATGAAGTGGCAGGTGCCTACATAGCCTAGGGTGGGAGGACACATATCCAAATAACCCAAGCCTAATGCTGCTATGCTGAAACTGATGAATGTGAAGCAGGTGCCTACTAAAGTGGGGTGGGAGGGCATGTCTCCAATGGGAACCCATTCCGAATGCTACTCCAAAATTAAAATGGACGTAACTTGGTCAATATAACTCAAAATATTTATTATAACCTATTTTTGGAAACAGAAGGATAATTTTGCATCTTTCCATGTGTTGGAAATTCTTATCTGGACACTCTGAGATCTCAGATTCGCGATGCAACACTTCCGCCGTCACAAAAATCTGATAAAATCGTTGATTTTAAATCAGCGATATCTCCCACATCCGAACTCTGATTCGTCCCATTTTTTTTTTGAAATTGGGTGATTTTTCGAGAGGAATCCAGATCGAGTATTTGTTTTTGTAAATTTTGTACCAAATGTTTCACATCTGAACTGCAAAGTCGTCGCCCAAAAAAAAAAAATCCTGCAAAAAAATGAAAAAAGAAAAATTCTTCCTGCTTGACCCAAGAAATCATAACCTGATCCAGATCTTGGGAGGAGGCCCCCAAGATCTGAAAGATTTCATTACCAGAAGAAAAATAAGGAGAATTCCCAATAAACAAAACCACAAAGAAACTTTTTATTTAAAATAGTAATGGAAATAAACCAGCTAGGGCGATGGTAGCTTATCTCTGAGAAGAGATGTGGTCGCTACATGCCTCTGAACTGTAAAGGCTACATTGTGGCAGACAATTTGTCTTTTTACAAAATGTGACTTGTTACTTATAGTATTTTTCAGTTACAATACTACGGGTCAATTCCATGGGTGAATGAATACCATGGGTGGATTTCACAATACCATGGGCCAATTCCATGGGTGAATGAATACCATGGGTGGATGTCACAATACCATGGGTGAATGAATACCATTGGTGGATTTCACAATACCACGGGCCAATTCCATGGGTGGATGTCACAATACCATGGGTGAATGAATACCATGGGTGGATGTCACTTACAATACCATGGATGGATGCCATTTACAATACCATAGGTGGATGCCATTTACAATACCATGGGTAAATTTCATGGGTCGATGAATAATATGGGTGGATGAGTACCATGGGTTGATGCCATTTTCCATTCGGATCATTGATCGCTTGGATAGATTCGCAAAAATGAAATCATTTCAAGAGTTTGATAATCAGATTCCACATCTTGAAGGGGGGATTCCTATACTAGATCAGCATGTGGAATCTTCTTCTGAAGAAAAATCTCCCCTGCATGAAACTCCAACAATGGATGATGCTTTAAGTGATGTAATTGATAGAATTGGGAGACTCAATCTTGATTCAGTCCCAACTCAATCAACAGAGCAGCTGGACCATCTCAGAAAGGTCCCCCAAATTGGTTGACAAGGACACTTGAAAGTGTTCATCCTGATGAAATTGGAAAAATAGGAACCAGAAACTCAAACCAACAAAATGGAGGTGATGTAGATGACTTTAATTCACCTGTTGATATGGATGTTACTTATGATTGTGAATTGAACTTGTCTACAGATTTTGAACCAACTTCCTTCAAAGAAGTTGCTTCTCATGATGAATGGAAAGAAGTGATGCAAAAGAAGTATGATGCCCTCATAAAGAACGGCACAATGAAGCTGGTTGATCCTCCATTTGGAACCAAACCAATTGGCAGCAAGTGGGTCTACAAGAACAAGTACAAAGCTGATGGCTCACTTGACAAGCACAATGCTAGGCTTGTGGTAAAAGGTTTTTCACAGAAGGAAGGGGTTGATTATGAGAAAAACTTTCCCCCCCACAGCAAAATGGGCCACCATCCGGACACTCTTTGCACTAGCAGCTCAGAACGGTTGGAAAGTCCATCAAATGGATGTAAAAACTGCATTCTTGAATGGAGATCTAAAAGAGAATGTTTTTATGTCCCAGCCTGAAGGATTTTTTGTGAAAGGACATGAACATAAAGTATGAAAACTTGTGAAGTCCTTGTATGGCCTCAAACAAGCACTGCAAACCTGGTATGAAAAACTAACTGAGCATCTTCTGAAACTCAACTTCAATCATTTTGATCTTGATGATGCAACTTTATTTGTCAAGAAAGTTGGCAAAACAGTTGTGTATCTTGTGGTATATGTAGATGATATTTTAATGACAAGGAACAATGAAAGCTACATTGCATCCATAAAGAAGGAATTGGGGAAAAGTTTTGAAATGACTGATTTGGGCTATGTTCATTACTATCTTGGCATTGAAGTAACCCAACATCCAAAATCCATATTTCTTTCTCAAAAGAAATACATTGGAGATTTGTTAAACAGATTTGGCATGACAGAGTGCAATCCTCTTTCTACTCCAATGGAACAAAACTTAAAGCTCACATCTATTGAAGGAAAGGAATTTGAGGATGCAACAAAGTATAGACAGCTTGTAGGAAGTCTCATCTACCTCACTACTACCAGACCAGACATTTCATTTACTGTTCGAATCCTCTCCAGGTTCATGAAAAAGCCTTGTGAGGGACATTGGTCTGCTGCAAAAAGAGTTCTAAGGTACTTGAAGGGAACTCAAGACCTTGGAATCAAGTATACACAGGTGGACGACTTCAGCTTGATTGGATACTCTGATTCAGACTTTGATGGAGACAAAGAAACTGGGGTATCTACTTCAGGATATGCTATGAGTCTTGGATCAGGAGCTGTCTCCTGGAGATCATGCAAACAATCAGTTCCAGCAGATTCCACAACAGAAGTAGAATACGTGGAAGCAGCTGAAGCAACGAAAGAAATTGTGTGGCTCAGGAAAATTCTTGAAGATTTGCAGGTAAAACAAGTACAATCAACTCAACTCATGATTGATAACACCTCTGCAATAAAGTTGGCCAAGAATCCAAAGTTCCATGATCGAACAAAGCATATCAATACTAAATATCATCTGATTCGACATCATGTTGAGGCCAAAGCAATCCATCTCCGTCATTGTTCCACAAATGAGCAAATTGCAGACATCTTCACCAAAGCACTTGGAAAGGAAAAGCTTGAACGATTCAGAATGATGCTTGGACTCACCAACATCCCTTCAGATTAAGGGGGGGAATGTCGACACCTAATCTTTGTGATTCGGGAAATTTGTAAATAAATAAATCAGGAATGTGAACAGTCATCGGGAGATGAACTGAACAATCACTCCTAATGTATATAACAATAACCTACCTATGGAATAATCAGATGAATCAGTTTTACTTCCTTTGGAGAGTTATTGCCTGGCCTGACACGTTGTCCTCCATCAATCTCTCCCATATTCCTCTCGATGTTTTCTACAGGAGCACCTATAGGTTCTACAGGAGCACCTACAGGAATTCTACAAGAGGGACAACAAGCTTCTACAGGAGGGGCAATGAGTTGTTTTGAAGGGAGAAAACATGAGTTTTAGCATGATTTTCGATCTAAGGAGGTAGGTTCCATGCATGCCCCTATTGAATATCAATATATGCAAGAAGTGGTTTCAATTTGAGGAGGAAATAAAGTCTTTAGGAGAGGAGAAAATACATAAAAAATTTATGTTTATTTAAAAAAAACATAGTCTCCTCTGTTTCTCTATTTTTCTCAAAAATTGTTGTCTCCATCTCCACATTTTGTTTCCAAAAAGAGTATAAACAAAATGATAGGAGGGTTTATGAGAAAGGATCCCACTAACTCCACTAGGCTCCATGCACATCCACAAGTGGTGGACATATTCACAAGGGAAAATTGGATGAATTTCTTTGAGAAATTCCAAGGGTTTGATGAGGAGATTGCCCAAGAGTTTGCTCTCTCTCTGGTACCCCACACAAGAACTCATGCCACTATCACCTTTAGAGGTCTTTCCATGGAGATAACCCCTGAATTTATCAGTAGAGTCACTACTATTCCTCTTGGGCTGCCTTGGAGTAAGGATGAGAAACCAATTGGCCAAGTTGCCAAGAAAAACTTTTTCCAAAACAATGAAACCCTGTAGAGGATAAAAATGGCATTAGAAGGGCTAGCATACCATATCCTTGGGATGAGGTTAGCTATCAAATAATCAAATACATTTCCTGTGAGGGGAGGTACAACATTGTCTATGGTTATCACTTTAGAATCCTCCATGAATTAAGGTATGGCATGGACACTCCAGCACCTCAGAAGCTTAGCATCCCCTACTTCCTCCTGCAGTCCCTCATTGACTCCAGCACTAAGGTTCAAGTAGGAAATTCAGAGTAGCTAGCTCACCATGGGTTAATCAAAATCCTAGTGGAAGAAGCCCTCCATACATTTACACTCCCTATAGCATGGGAAGTCTTCTGAAACATGACAGCTGAGGATGACATAAAGGTCCTAACCTATGATGTCAGTCCTCCTGGCAGTGAGGAGGAAGAGCAGAAAGGGGGTGAAGGTGAAGCAACTGGTGACTTAGCAGAACAAGGAAGGAAGGAGGAAGGAACTGAAATAGAGGAGGAGAAAGAGGAAGGAACAAAGCAAAAAGAGATAGGAAAAGAGACAGAAGGAGGAGAAAAAGTGGTAGAAAAGGCAAAACAAGGAGAAGGGTTCCCTGAGACTCTAGAAAGGGAGGCAGCAGCTGCCCTCACTACCCTCAATACACCAATCAAGCCAAGGAAAAAGAGGAAAAGATAGGCCTCCATGTATTTCAGGGCTAGGAAGAGCATAAGAATCAAAACATGCAAACCTCAGCCCTCTTCAAAAATGCCAATTACAATTGAAGATTCGTCCTCTGCCAAGGGGAAAGAATCCCCTTCCAAGACACCTATAATATATGAAAGGGGGACTCCTAGATCTTCCACATGGAAGGAAAGGGTAGTAATACAGGACCCAAAAACAGTCCTACACAAGGCTCAGACAGTTCTACAAGAGACACTGTCAAAACTACAAGAGACCCAAAAGCTTGAGAAAAGGATGGAACCCCTTCCAAGACACCTATAATATATGAAAGGGGGACTCCTAGGTCTTCCACATGGAAGGAAAGGGTAGTAATACAGGACCCAAAAACAGTCCTACACGAGGCTCAGACAGTTCTACAAGAGACACTGTCAAAACTACAAGAGACCCAAAAGCTTGAGAAAAGGATGGAAGGATAGCCACAGGTAAAGGAGGAAGCAACAAAGCTACAAGAACCTGATCCCTAGCCTAGTCTTGCCTCCTATTACAATCTACTTGAGGGAGGAAGGATAATCCCACAAAAATTTGCAATTCCACTACACATAGGTGGATGCAAATAGCCAAATCCAAAGGAGTTGAGGATATTGGCCATATGGAAAACAAACTCAGAGAAATGGGCAGAGAGTTGAGTGCTCTCAGAGACAAGGAAGCAATTACAAGAAGCCACCTTGAAACTAAAAATGAATTGTTAAGGAGGCAGTTGCAAGAGAAAGAGACTCAGCTGGCATGCATGGCTAGCTTATCCATGGAGGCATTGCAATGAGGAACACCGGCAGAATCCTATGGCTTATATCTCAAGGACCAATGGTTACAATTCCAGATAAAGACTCTGGCACAAAGAGGCACAATGCCTTTCCAAGATTACAGGAAGTTTATGGATCTTTGTGACCAAAGCACATCAGAGGATAAGGCAAAGATGGCAGAATTCTACCTACATAGCATGGCCCTCATAGACATGAATGTGTGGGATCCCAATGCTAGGCTAGAGGACCTGCAACTAATGGCCATGGCCTCATGGATGAAACATGAAGAGTTGAGAGAAGAAGAAATAAAAAGATTGATGATAAAAGAGCAGAATGAGCCATTAATGATAAGCACTAAGCCATCAGATCCCATGGCACTCGTCAGCACACACAACCTGCTTTCCAATGATCCTTAGATTGCCCCTAGATATCTAAATGATCAAGCACAAGCCATAGCACAGTTTGAGGATATGCAAAGGTTACTTGGGGATAACTGTGTGCATGCATGCATGAGGAGATGGAACACCTTAACACACAGTCTGCAGATCAAGGAATATCATTCCCCCATGAGGCTGAAGGAGGCACTAAAAAGAGTGCCAATGTACAAGCGCTCCATGTAGAGGTTGAAGTTCAACCGGATTGGCCTCAAACTAAGTCCCCCCACTGCTATTAGGCATGCTGGAAGGCAAAAGAGAAGAAGAAGAGGAGGAGCAGTGGGAAGAGATAGACAGGAAGGTAGAATTCTATGACAAAGAAGTGTATACCACATCAGAAGCCTGGGATGCTAGGGAGGTCACCGAGCCATAAAAGATGAGGAGATGGACTAAGTTGCTCAGAGGATGAGCAACACCTTCAGTAGGGGGGTGATGATGAGCCTCATAAATGGGTAATTATATGGGCTCATTTTACCTCCTAACCTAGTCAAATCAACCATTCTCTTAGCTTATTGTATGATTTTCTGATTATATTTATGCTTATGGAGTGAGTTGAGTTAGTTATGATGCCATGTGGTCTAACATGTGTTTAATGCAGATTATTGATGAATTTCAAGGTCAAAGTTAAGGATCCAGTGGAAAAATGGCAGCAATAACTCAAAGTGGAAAAAGGAGAGGACATATAGGAGGGAATCCCCCTCATTTATTACTCCTCACTTCTAATTCCCCTTCATCCATCTCGGAGTACAAGCAGGCGAATCATGCACTAGAAGGCAGCAGAGCAAGTGGAGGATGACTGATGATTATCTCGCGTTTTGGGAACCAATCCTCCCTGATTTTAAGGAAGTTGTTGGTAGCTTCATTTTTATAAGTAGAGAGGCCTAGGGCCTCACTAGGGTCGGGTTTTTGTTGGATTTTTTCTTATGTAAACTCTGCTCAACTTCGAGCTTATTATTTTGTGATAGTTTCATGTAATCTTGATATTGTTTTGAAAATAAAGATGGAATCCTTTTTGAGCTAGCACTGAGTTACCTCAGAGGGTTGAAGCTCTTGGGTTAGGGCCCAATCCAAGCAGCCAAGCTTCTCTTTACTTGTATTTGTATGTTTTATTTTAGTTTGTAGATTAGGTTGCTGTTAGATGTATTTCTTTTATGGTTAAGAATAGGTTGCTTTTGATGGTTTAGCAGTTTTCTTCCATTTGTGCTTTTTGTAGCAGGTTAAGCAGTGATAAAGAGAAGATTAAAAAGGCTAGCAAGAATGCCTTGCCCTCTCTTCCTCCCTTTGGGACAATGATTTGAGGTAAAGACCCTCTTGCTACCCCAAAAACACAGATTTTCCTCATTCATAGGACTTCTAGTGTTTGCAGCTTTTTAGTAGGTTAATAGTCCAGTTTTTCTTTGCTTCAGATCTTCTTCATCATGCTCACTTATTTATTTTCAATAGTATTCTTTCATGCTTTCCTTTCTTGCAGCATTTCTCAGCATTTCCTTTCATAGATCATAGTTTAGACTATTTTGATGCAAAACTCTGTTTTTCTAGATGCACTCATTTCATTGCTTGCTTGATCTTATTGGTTGACTGTCAATTCCTTTGCAGCAAATCTCTTCTTGTAGTAGGCCAACTTATCAGCCATCACATCCTCCATCTGATCCATGCCCTACAGGTCGCCCAAACCTCACCTCAATTCTGCCTTAGTTTCCTGCATTTTCCATAGAACTTCTTCCTCTCTCCTTGAGCAAACCCAATCATCTTCCTCTCTCCCGATGATTCATGGTAGACCTTAGGCACCCTAACACCTCATTCCAACCTTCATCCACCATTTTCACCCACTCTCACACCCTCAAAACAGTGAAAACTGCTCTCGGCCTCCTCCTATAGGCCTCCTGTAGTTGTCGTGTTTTCCTCCTATATATTTCCTGTGTCCTCCTGTATATTTTCCTGTAGGCTTTCTTTTAAAGGCCGAGTGTGGGAAAAGCCTCCAGAAGGCCACCTGAGACCTCCTAGGACCCATCCACACCATCTTACATCCTCTCAAGTCCCAAAACCACCATCCAACGCCACCTATTCGCTACCACATTCACACACAATAAATTTCATACATGTCAAATTCACATAAAAATACATAAAAATCCAAAAAGATGTTTTTTTCTTATTTACTTCCAAAAATACTTAGTTAGATCTTGTTTACTTCCTTGATTAGGTAATGGCATTCCTTTCATGGTTTTCATAGTGCTTTCTGCAAAAGTAGGATTAGTTGGTTAATTAGGGTTTACTAGGTTTACTTTACATTTCAGTGTTTCTCCTTTCTGTAGCTAGAGTAACATATGTAGAGTAATCTTCCTTTCCTTTCATTACATGTAGAACTTCTTTTGGAATCCATAGAATTTGGATTGAGCTCCTAGTGATCTTGCGTCCGCTAACCAAGTGACAACCTGCAGTGAAAACTAGTACTTGTGCATACAGCACCGATGCTTCCAAGTTTGTTACAAACTACCGGGTTGATAAGAGTAAAGTAGGTAGACCAGGAGTTGCAACATTGTTGCTACAATACTGGTGCTCACCAGCTTTTACTAAGTGCATCTACATATTTATTCTCATTACTCTTAATATTTTTGATCTCAAAGTCAAGTTCACTAATTATAGCTAACCATCTGTCCCATCTTGCATTTAGTTTGGGTTGATCAAATAAGTATCTGAGCCCTCAATGATTTGACATCAACGCAAACTTTCTCCCAAGCGAGAAATGTCTCCACATTTTTAGTACATTCATAATTGTTTCTCGTTCCACGTCATGGGTGACATAGTTATTATCCTGTTGATTTAGTTTCCTCGATTCATAGTAAATTATGTCCCTCTTACATGAGGACCACACCTAGTCCTTCCTTATAGGAATCTGTGAAAAGAAAGAAGTCCTTTTAAGGGCATGTTATCCTCAAAATATGTGCACATATGAACAATTTCTTGAGCTATTCAAAACTAGTTGTGAACTTTGATCTACATTGGAATTTGACTCCTTTCCTTTGCAAGGTGTTGTAGCTGCTGCAACAACCCCTCCAAAAATTTTGAAATCCTTAAAAATTTTGGAGCCCTTGTATCATGCAAGATTTCCTTCACCTTTGGGATATGTTAAGAATCTCACCAGACAAGAAGAGCCTCGTAAATACTAAAGTTTTCCTATTAAGTCAGGCTAAGTCGCAAGATCCTGTTTTAGCAAGTTAGTCGCATCTACAGAATACGAATATGTCAAACATTTGCGACCCTTGCAACTATTGCAACTCATGCTACCCACAAGTTGCTAAGTCTCAAAGGTCGCGTGGGTTGCACTTGGAGATTGTTGTGACCATGCAACCCTTGTGACCTCGCGACCAAAAAGTCGCAAGGTTGTACTTAACACTCATTGCGACCATGCGACCCTTGTGACCTCACAACCAACAGGTCACAAGGTCGCACTTTAGAGTCGTGCGACCTTCGCACGTGTGAAAAAAATTATAAAAGGGGAGGTCATCCATATTGATTTGTAACAGCTCCTTTGGTCACACAGAAGACGAAAAGGATTTGCGACTTAGGCGCGCACGTGTTTTTCTCTACGTAGGCGACCTTTCACCTTCCTAGTAATCATGTTTTTTAACCAAGTGTGATTCCTTGCCTCTCCAACTTGCCACATTCCATTCCAAGGGGTTTTTTATCCCATTTTCCCTAGGTTTTTTCACCTCCAACCTAAATAAGAAGTTTCCCTGGCCCTGATCAGTCTTTCTTGACCCTCTCATGACCATTCCTCAACCCTAATCATCATTGTTTTCGCTAGTAATCCTAACCATATTGATAGGAAGAGTTCCTGTCCTCCCCAAAGCCTCAAATATTCCTCCTTGGCCAGCCCAAAACCTATGTTGCATGGCCCATGACCGCGATACCATTTTTCACGCGACTTAGCGATTGTGCGACCTAGTGACTATGTGACTGTGTGACCCCGCAACCTAGCCATTGTGCGACCTAACAACTATGCGACTGTGCGACCCAGCGACCTAGAGACTGTGCGAGCTTGCAACCCCCACGACTGTGCGACCTGCGAATCATATGCTAAGTTGCACTCTTTGACTTGTGACCATGCCACCCATCTCCCTTTGCGACCTGTAAGAAAAACCTCCTGCCATATTTTAAAGTTAATTTTATTTAGGCAATCCTTTGTTTGATTTTCATGCCGTCGCTCTCATCATGAGATTGTATTTTTGACATGCTAGTTGATGTAGAAATCGATTGAATCTCCATCTCCTCCTTCGAAGATGAGATTGCACGCCAAACTACTAAGGCTACTCACAGAGGTTCGGGAAGTGGTTCATGGGAGGTCTACCAAGATGAGGAACCACCCATATTCGAGGAAAAAACATGCAACATTAATAAAACTACGAAGCTCTCTTGGTATAACATCTACGAGGAGTTTTCAAAGTTGGAAAAACCGTAAACACAAGAGGATTTCCCGGTATACCTAAATTTTAAGAGGTAGAATCTACACAAGATAACATCACACCCCCCGGTCTTCCCATGCATAGAGACTATTGAATGGATCCTGCAAAAAACAGATACAGATTCATGGACGATCTGGTACCATGCTGGAGCACCCTTAGCTGTGATCTCCCCTATAGATATCGTCACTTACTATAGACTCTCGAAGAGACAAGAGAATTTCAATACCTGGTGGCTCTCTAGTTTTACAATCACAGTTAAAGATATCCTGAGAGAATGGTGGTAGGGCCCGTCAAAGTTCTGGGTTAGATTAGATCAGGCGTATAGGGTAGAGGGGTTACGTAAGGTATTTCAACTAATCGTTGCTATGATGTGCTACTTACATGGTAAGGCAAACTATGACGTATTCTACAGCACCTCGGTTCCTCTCATGCATGTCGTTCGCACCCGAGGAACTATTTTCAATTGGGAAAACATCCTCACATCACCTTTGAAAACAAACATAGCTGCAGCTAGGCGCCCACAGCCAGCACAACCTCCATAATTATATATGGCTTCATACCTCCTAGACGTTGTTTGCGTAAGATGCCAATTTGAGCATTGGAGTTATAACTAGGATATATCAGCGACCGACCCTGTGCACTGCCACTACAAGGTTTTCTGGGGCACTTCCTTTAGGGGTATGATTGATGTGATTTCTAAATCTTTCATCACCTTGTTGTACTAACTTCTATTTGGTGTGGAACCACCATGCATGTCAAAGAGGGCTATGGAGACAGTGGTCAAAGTAGCACATTGGTTTCCCATCTCAGAGGGAACGTTAATCAGAGTGTTCGGTACCCATAAGGCCCACCATGCCCTACCCAGGTTTGTCATGAACAAAACACTCTTGCGAGAATTCTGCTACCAAATGACACAGGGCTTCTCAAAGGTACTGAACAAAAGCAAGAAGAAACCATGGCCTTCCTTCTGTCTCACCATCAGAGCGTGTGTAGTGGAGAATTTTTAAAAAGTAGAGGCAGAGGCTGAAGCATTGAAAGGGAACCATTTCGTAAGTCTCAACTATCAGACATATGATCCCAAGAAATTCATTGTCGCCCATTGCAAGAAAGAAAAGTTTAGCTGGTCATATTCGCACACGAGATAAAAGCATGAAGACACGGTGAAGAATTGGTATAACGCCATGAGGGAACTGAGTCCAAGTGAGTAGCAAGCTAGAGATGAGGAGCTCCTCGAGGATTCCCAGGAAAATGTTAATCTTAAAGAAAGAGCCTCCACCATCAAGAAAAAATAGCAGGAGACACAAAGTGGCACCAGGGAATTTGACAAGCAAAAGGGAAAAGAGGTCGAAGATGTTTTGAGCGACCTCGAAGAGGAAGACGTTAATGAAATGTTGGAAGAAAGAGATGCCACCTTGGCAAGGAAAAAGTAGGAGCTGAAGAGGAGAAGAGAGTAATTTATCAAATAGTTTCAATATTCTAGTGACCAAGGGAAGCTCTAGAAGAGAAGGTGAAAAGAAGAGGAGGAAAAGGAGAGATAGCTACAAGAAAATCTGCAGGAGGAAAGAAGGGCTCAAGAAGAGGCAAAGAAGAAAAGACAGGAGGAGGAGTGCAAGGCTAAGGAATAAGAAGAGATAGGTAAGAAAAGGTAGGAAGACGAGCTCAAGAGGCAACAAGTGCTCGTAGAGCAAGAAAGAAAGTAGCAGGAGGAAGAATAAAGGAGTAGCAAAGAAAAGGAAACTAGGGGAAGCGAGCAAGGAGTGACTAGTAAAACAACCAAGCCAGATACAGAACAAAGTGAGCTACCCCCATTGGATGTGCCTCCTTCTACTCCCCTCACTGGCGGGCACCTTCCCTTGCAAGAATTGGGTTTCTCGGAAGGACAAGAAGAGGAAGTCCTAGATCTCACAAGGCTCACCTTCGACGAAGTCAGCCTCAAAATTGTGCAAGAAAGGAAAAAATATTGTGCCAGGAATCCAGTTGAGCCCTTATCAGTCACCACAGCCAAGGAGATTGTGCCCAACATCATAACGAACCTAGAAATGATCGCCTCGGCTGGGACAACTTTCGTTGCCACCATGGAACACAATGTGGCCTGGATGAGCAAACAAATCATAGACCTTCAAAATAGGCTTTATGTGTCTGAGCAAAGGGTTGCCACTACAGAACAAGAGAGAAAGAGAAGAGAATGCAACCCTTGTTTAGTTCACTTAGGCAAGGCAGAATTTCAGGTAGTGATCAAAGGAGAGGTCGAGACCCTTGGGGAATCCATGGTGATCATCTACGAAGAGATGTCTAAGTTGCATCACACAATGGCCCCAGTCTTGGCAATACAAACTCACACAAAGGAAAGAGTCATGATGCTAAAGGAGGTTGTGGTTTCTCTAGATAAAACACATGAATGGTCCATTCAATACCCAAGAGCACTAACAACGGTCCCTAAGAAAGATTAGATCACCATGCAGAACACCAAAGTTTGGCTCTGCATCAAGATTCAATCAAAGGACAAATTAACCAAGGATGTGGACATGGTATTATCTTCGTACAGACACCCGTTCAACGGACTAGAATCTATGATCCAACTTCATGCGAATCATTCTATCGGAGAATTCGGGTAAGTGAGGAGGCAGGACGATATCTCAAAGGAAGTACAAGTTTTTGTTGATACATATAAACAAGAAACCCATGCAGAGGACATGCCGGTCACCAAAGAAAATATCACATGTTATGTGGTAGAACCAGTAAGGATTTACACCAAACTGGTGACCTTGAATAACTAGGTGAATGCCAAATGAACCACCCTCATCCCAGACGCACTCGAGTGCCTACACAAACATGATGAAGACCAGTTGTAGATCACTCCAATCACAACTTAGTACAACCTATGGCACACCTATTTGATAGAACAACTCAATCTGGACATCCCGGAACTTGCTATTGTTAAATTGATGAATTATATTAGTAGCTTATTTTTGTGATGTATGTACTTTGGTAGAATAAGACATTTTGGAATACAAAATCTCATGAGGAAGACCAAGAGTCATTGAGTAGATGAAGAGTCACGAGGAAGTTCAAGAGTCAAGGGCAGGCCATGAGTCACCCTCACTCTATAAATACACCCTCATGACGCATTTGTAAGGACCTTTTGCGGAGGACATTTTGAGATATATTTCTTAGGAGAACTTATGCTCTTCTAATTGATGCAAGGAGTGATTGTAATATTCCACTATTGGATTTCTCAAATCTTTTATGTTGTAATGCCATGAGTATTTTCTTCTCTTGATGGATCGAATGTTCCTAAAAGTGCTTTGATGTGTGGTCTTTTCATGTGTTGTCTCATACTACAAACTTTGTGTTGCTTCGTATGGATGGTATATGAATCACTAACTCTATGCTTTTGCTAATGAAATGTTTCGTTTGTATTGGTATAATCTATTCTTGATTATACATTTACTTATGCTCATAGATGTTTGATCACTGTGAACTACTTTACAGTTGTTAAACACCTTATCTTGTAAAACACGAGTCTTATTTGAAGTATGCTAACAGTTACTTTACATAAGGTTTATGTTGTTAATAGTCTGGATATTCATGGTATGCACATTATAAGATATTTGTTAATTATTTCCTTGTGTTTATTTAAGTTCATGCTTTTAATTGAGCCCACATTCCACCTTCGTTCGAGGCAAACTCAACACACCTGAATGACAGTCGGGCTTACACTCTGAAATGGATCCCTAAAGCAAATGGTGCAGGCTCTAGTTGGGAACCTACACTGGGGAGATCCCCTTTGTTGTTGGAAAAGAATTCCATCTGTCAACAGATTTTTGGCACTAGAAGGAGGACCATGGCAAGTACTAATCCATGCCCTCACACCGAAACTTCTCATCAAGCTAGTAACCAACCCTGTCCTCCCACACCTCCTGAACAACAAGATACCATACATTCCCCAATATGGTCTAGCTTTCACGAGACGCATCAAGAAGAATCCCAAATTCCCCCTCTTGAAGATGCCCTGGGAGGAGAGGAAATTCCCCTATTTGAAGTCACTAATGAATAGCTTAGGGCCACGTGCCCTATTAATTGACAATTTTCCAGGGGTTTGAAATGCATTCTTGCCACTAACTCCCTATCCAACCCATGCACCTCCACACCTCATCACACGTGTCAAGGCATCCTCATTAACTCCATATCACAGTTAATCGTCCTATTGCTTGATGACTATGAAGACATTGTTGAAAGGCTCTCAATCAAAGGGTTGTGCAATCATCCCGAAGATGAGGGGGGTGACCCTAAGAATACCTTCACCAGTGAGAACAACTAGTCACAATGGGGAGAGATGCAGGGAAATGATCGACGCCTCACATAGGATACCCCAGTCAACAATCAACCTCTGAGGGGAAATACTAAGGGGACTCTAGGGCGGGGAACCGAGGAATACCTTAGAGATCATATAAACTTCTACAACAATCAGAAGCTCTTGAGGAACCGGAGGAATACCAGGAATGTGTGGAACACTAGGGATCTAGGACACCTTAGAGTGCTTCGAGGCGAAGGTAGTCGACCTCCTCACACTAGCGGGGGATCAGGCACCGATAGCAAATCAGAGGGAAATGACTTTTGCCTCATGTTTCAACAACCTAGAGGCAATTGCCGCCAATAACTGTTGGACTGGATGGCTCAATCCCCATTAAACATTAGAGGCCAACTCCATGACATGCCCCACCATTCTAAGAAACACCTCCTGAAATTCGACCCCGAAAAGGGAACCTCGGTTGATGACCATATTAGCAGTTTCTACCTAGCATTGCAAATTACAAAGGTACACTATGACGACGTGGCTTGTCGATTATTCCCTCACACTCTCGAGAATAAGGAAGCCACCTGGTATAAGTCGCTACCCATTGCCTCCATCCAAACTTGGGATGAATTCAGGAAAACCTTTCTCAATAAGTTATTAGAAGACAAGACACTTTATATGCTCCTCACTGAGCTTAGCACATTGAAGTGCCATAAGAAGGAGAAGGTGAAATATTTTAACCAATGATTCACCACCATTTTGAATAAGTTCTCGATGGATGTGGCCCTTGATGATTCCATCACGATTGATTATTACACCAGGGCCCTGCCATGGGATATTGCCATGTTTGTTAAACGTGAAGCAGAACCCACCCTTTTAGAGTACTTTTCTACAACACTCGAGATTGAAAAGGATATTCTTTCTATCGGCGCCCTACAGCATGATTCCCAAGAGGAGGAAAAATCCTCCAGTAAGAAAAATCAAGCCTCATCAAGTAAAATCACGGATAAAGACAAATATTCCTTCGATTTCGAAGGATTGGCCAAATCCCTAAAGCAATTGACTAATGAAGTGTCTGATTAAAGAGAAAGACCAATGATGCTTCGAGAGGAGGAAAGAGCGCTAAACCCTTTTTTCTGGAAAATCAAAAATCCCCCCCCAGAGCATCGCAGGCATCCAATTCAAACTTCAATGTGGAAGAGCTAGGAAAGGATAACTTCTGCATTTTCTAGCAAGCCTCTCACTCTGAGAAAACCTGTCCCGAATGGCTCCATAACATGACTGTCATAGTCACCCAGCTTTTAGAAGACCAAGCCATGGGAGAGGGTGAAGAAGAAACTAATGACCCTGAAGAGGATGACTCCCCTCCCAACGATGATCCTCCATATGCCGTGTTAACCTTTGAAGTCATCCATGGGGGAGAGGTACTAACCACTTAAGAGGCCATCGTGGGAGATGCTCCTCCCCCGAAACCCCCCGAAAGCTACAATCTCAGGAGTAAAGGTCCCGTGTCTGATGCTACACTAGAAGATAAGAAAAGGGATTTTTAAGAAGGATTCTGCCACCCACCAATACCAGCCAACCATCCACCCCTTCCCCCAAAGGGACGAATTATCTAAGATCTAAGGAGACCCCAACTAGTGTAAGAGGGGACTCGTCCACACCCAAAAGTTTGACCAAAGGAGTGATAGCTAAAAATACCTCATTAACACCACTTTCGGCACAAGAGGCTTCGCCCATTGACTTGGATTACAATATCATCGAGGACATGAAGAAGAATCGAGCCAATATTTCATTGTATGAGTTATGCAAGTTGACCAACCAACCTGAGATGATTTTCAAAACCTTTGCCACCCTCCTCCTCCTTCAAAACCCTCGTCATCGGCCAAAGCTAACTCCTCAGGCCTATCCCCAGCCGCAATTGACCTTTAAGCCATAGTAAATGCCACAAATGCAAAGTTGAGAGGTTCAACCCCTCCTTTCCTCTTCATCTTTGAGTTGTTCAAATACGATGTACAAAATTGCCTTGTTGACTTTGGTGCATCAACCAACGTCATGCCTTGGCCAGTATGAAAAAATCTAAACATCCAACTAGAGAAAACTGACACTAAAATCATCCAACTAGATAGATCCCAAGTTCCGGCTATGGGAGAGTTGAATAACGTTATTATTCCGTTGTATTATGATTCTCAGGTTCATCAGTGGATCAATATAATCGTAGTAGACATCCCAGAAGCCTACAGTTTACACCTTAGCAGAGATTGGTCCTGCAAGCTTCAAGGCTACTTCACCACAGACTGGTCCCACTTATGGTTGCCATGCAAGGGAAAGAATAACCAGATCAGGGTAAATAGTGAACCTTGCATGAATCACACCGTAACCGACCTTGAGGGCTCTAACGAACCAATCAGCTATGCCCAAGAAGAGCTAGAGGCTTGTCTGCTCGAGACACTATTCGGTTGCTATCAGTCTCAGACATTGACTATTCCTCCATATACCCTGCCGGAACTTCTAATGCAAACCCAGAGCGATAATAATGAAATATATCCTTTGAACCTACACACTCTGAACCCACCCTCCCTCAGTGCTATAATACAGATGTCTTGCTATGATGGATCTAAGACTCATGACAAAGCTGGAGTAGGTTGTGTCCTGGTAGACCCCAAAGGAGATAAATCCTTGATTTCTTGCAGATTAGAGTTCCAATGCACCAACAACACTGCAGAGTATGAGGCATTGGTGCTCGGCCTCAAAAAATCCATCGATCTAAAAGTGGATTGTCTGAAGGTAATCGGGGATTGTGAAATCATTGTAAGGTAGGTATGCAACACAATTCACTATTTTTCCCCTCACCTCAAGCATTACCAACAAGAGGTATGGTGTTTGATAAAATCGTTTAAAGCTTTCAATTTTACGTATGTTCCTATATTTAATAATGTTTCCGCTGACACTTTAGCTAATGCAGCAGTTAGATTCACGCCCCTTAGGGATTGATTTTCTATTGAGATTGTGCATAAACCAGCTGTGCCTGATAACATAACTAACTTATACGTTTTCAATGTTGACCAACAGATTCTGGAATTCATGACACGTGCAGAAGTTTTTAAAGATACAACTATCGACGAAGAAGAACATGAGAGGTCCCTACAGCAAGAAGCAGACTCACGAAAAGGAAACCCTATACCTAAAGGGGTGGTTATGTTGGAGAAATATTTTGACCTACAAAACTGTTTACGAAGCCCATCGAACACCAAGACCCATAGTTCCACTCTCTCGCACGAGAAAATCAACCTTGGAACCGAATCTAATCCCAAGTGTGTTAACATAGGGATGGGGTGCTCCCCTGAAGAAAGACATACATTTGTCAGCCTATTCAAAAGGTATCACGGCATTTTCTCTTGGACATATGACGACTTGAAAATGTATGATACGCGAATTATCCAGCATGTCATCCCTACAAAACAAGGGGCTAAACCATTTCAGAAAAAACTGAGGAAGGTGCATCCTACATTAGAACCCCTTATCTAGAAGGAACTCAAGAAACTGCCTGATGCTCACATCATATTCAAGGTTAGACACTCTACTTGGGTATCCAATCTAGTCCCAATGCAAAATAAATATGGAGAAATCCATTTTTGTGTCGATTTCCAGAACCTCAATTGGGCATCAGATAAAGACAAATACCTAATTCCCTCCATGGAGTAGATTCTCCAAACCATCTTGGGATCATTTGTCTTCTCCTTGTTAGATGGTTTCTCTGGCTACAATCAGGTCCTGGTAGCTAAACCAGACCAGATCAAAACAACTTTCAGAACAACCTGGGTAACATTTGCATTTTGTCGTATGCCCTTTCACTGATAAATGACAGGGAAACATTCCAAAGAGAAACATATATCTTGATGATGTCACTGTTTTCTCGAAGAAAAGGGCTAACCACCTTCACAATTTGAAACATATTTTCGAACGATGCCAGAAATATTTAATCTCTCTCAACCCCAAAAAGAGCATATTCACGGTTTCCGAGGGCAACCTTCTCGGACACATCATCACCAAATACGGAATCACCGTGGACCCCGACCACGTGAAAGCCATAGCATAGATTCCTCAGTCAAGCACCAAAAAAGGTATGCAATATTTCCTTGGTAAGATTAATTTTCTCCGCAAATTTATTTCAGATTTTGCGCAAACTGTCAAACCTTTGCAGAATATGATAAAGAAAGATTTAGTGTTCAAATGGAATCAAGAAGAAAATGAATCTTTTGATTGCATCAAAACAACGATTGCTAAGGCTCCTTCCCTTTTTAGCCTAGATTTTAGTAAGGACTTCATCTTATACACTTTCACCTTAGATTCGTCCTTGGCCGCGGTCCTCACAGAAAAGGATTGTGACCACGCTCAACGTCCAATATCCTTCATGAGCACAAAGCTACGTGGCACAAAATTAAATTTCCCAGACATCGATAAGTAGGCATATGCAGTCTATAAAGTGGTGAAACACTTTAGACCATACATTCTAAAAAACCACGTCAAAATAATGGTCCCACAACCGGCCGTCAGATCACTCTTCGTCTAGTAGGAACTGGGTGAGAGGAGAGCCAACTGGATGGCCTCCCTCCAAGAGTATAATTTGGATTTCAAACCCTCTCACATAGTGAAAGGACACAGGCTCTGTAAGCTAACCGTTGAGGCGGTAGATCAACAGGTTTTGGAGGCAGATCAATCGGTGTCAGAAGCAGATCAATCGGTTTCAGAGGTAGAGGGCTGGGAACATGAGATCGAAATGTACCAAAATGAACTACTTGACTCACATGACTCCTCTTCGTGGTACTCTGACTTGAGAAAATACCTAGTGTTAGGATCTCTACCCGAGGCCATGTCCGCCAAGTAGAAAAGAGCCATTAAGCTCAAGGCTGCTTCATATCAAATGGTTCAGGAAAATCTTTTCAGAAAGCACCATCTCGACATACTGCTAAGATTTTTGGAATATGATGAGGCTCAACGAGTGCTGAAGGACCCACATGATGGGCCTACAGGAGGTCATTATGCGGGTGACACCACTACCCACAAGATCATACGGGCATGCCTTTACTCGCCCACACTATTCATAGACACGCATGCCTACGCTCGAAAGTATCCCATCTACCAGAAGCACGCAGTCAGGTAGGCTATATCATCCACTCCACTCCAACCCATAGCAGTTGAAGAGCCTTTACAACAGTGGGGGTTGGATTTCATCTGACAGATCATGTCGAACTCATGAAAGCAACACAAGTATATACTCATGGCCATCGACTATTTCACCAAGTGGCTGGAGGCAATTCCGTTACGGAAAGTCAACGATGATGAGGTAATGTCTTTCATTAATCAGTACATCATAGTCAGGTTTGGTGTCCCAACCTCCCTTGTCTTTGATAATGCTACATATTTTTCATGTTTAAAATTGTATGATTTTTCTTTCGAAAACAATGTCATCTTAAAACATTCAGCCAACTACTACCTTAAGGGGAATGACTGTTGGCACTCATAAATGTCATATTTTCATCCACCTTTTTCTTCACTATTCCTTACATTTCATCATCCCATTAACCTTTTATCATATCATTTTCATACATACATTTGGGTTTCACCTTCTTATTTTCCATTTTATTCATTTTTGTATTACAAGTGAATTTATGATTAATTAGTAGAAAATATACATATTTTTTATATATCTCAAGAATATGTGAGTTTTGTGATGTGTAGGAAATATGTGAAGAATTAATTCCAAGAGACTTATCAATATCTCCTGCACCATATTAAGGAGATAATTATGCAAGCCTATTCCTAAGGAGAAAATCATGGAGGATTTGGATTGGCATATCTTATCCAATTCCTGAGGAGAAAATCATGGACGATTTGGTTGGCATATCTTATCCAATTCCTAAGGAGAAGATTATGGAGGATTTGGTTGGCATATCTTATCCAAGATATGTGAGAGATTTATGGAGGATTCAAAGGGATCATATTTTGTAATAATGGGAAAGTAGTTCAAAATGCTTGAGAGATTTGTGGGATCATATTTTGTAATAATGGGAAAGTAGATTAGTGGATGATCATTATGAGTTGTTACTCATCCCATTGTATAAATAGGAGTACAATCTCCTCCATTTGTAATCTGGAAGTTTTTGTAATCTTAAAATTGGTTTGTAATGGAGATTTTGAAATAAAGGATCATACCTCACTTTTGCTTCTACATCTGAGTCTCCATTGAAGTGGTGTGCTTGTGGAGTTATGGAGGGCCCCCATGGCCTCACTTGCATGCTTATTTGTTTATAATTTACTCTATGTTTTTGTTTGATTTCAGCTTTCAAGTTTTATTAAATGTTCTAATATTGGAAGGATCTTATTTGAAAGTGTTTTTGTAAAAGAACCATAAGATCTCATACAATGATTAGATCTAGGTTTACTTCATTTCCGCTTTTAAGTTCTAATTAGATGATCTAATTTTGGAATAGATCTTGTAGAATATGTTCTTGTAAGGGAATCATAGATCTCAAACAATTGTTAGATCGAGGCTTGATTAGTTATTGAAAGAGATCTTAATGAATATGTTCCTGTAAGGGGACTTTAAGATCTTGGACAAATTAGGAATCTTTCTAGATCTATATATTTTAGCTAAGCACTTCTAAGTTTACCTTCCTGGGTTGACATTAAATTAAACTCTAATTTGCATCCGCATTTTAGACCACACAATTTGGCGCCGTTGCCGGGGAAGTGCAACTAGAAGGATTTAGTATTTATTTTATGCATTTGTTTTTATGGACTAATTGTGGAACTTGGTGACAACAGGTTCATAAAGGAGTTCAAAGTTTGGAGCATTTTTATTCGCACATAGTTAATTTAAATTTAGTTTTTATTTTAAACCCCCCATTTCTCACTAATCCATCTACGGATGATGAATTTGACAATGTTGAACAGGTACTTCTTGGATAGCAAGGACAATAACCTTGAGCCAACTCTAAGACAGGATTCTCACATACTTGCAAAACATAATGTAAAATTTTTAAATCTTAATGTGAGCATGTTCGAATTTTTAGTCCGTAGATGGCTTCATTGGAAGCATTCTTTTACTTAGAAAATAAAACATCTTTTAAGTTAATATAGAATAGATTATAAAAATAAAAATGAGATCTCATTAGAAGTCATTATCATTAGAAGTTTTTAGTTTTGTTTTCAAAAAATAAATCATCATGAATAAATTTAGTGGCACATCTTTGCATTTCTATGTCTTTTTTATGTATCACGGATGAGCTAGGAGCTTGATTATCGGAAACCTTTGTCTTCCGAGAGTCTAAATTCCCCCGTGACATTGCAGAAAGAGTGTAGATAATGCAAGGTTTTGTCGCGGATCTTAATTATGTTTTATTCCATCCACGCTAACCTGCATAAATAAAAAAAAAAAATCAAGAGATTAGTATGTTCTCTTCCCGCGCTTCGTGCGATCTGGAAGATCAGAAAATCTATTGATTTATTTCAAATAAACATACTCTTGCTGGAGAACTAATCTGCAATGCGACAATAAAGAATTTTGTGAATGAGTGAAAAATCATCTTAAATTTTTTTAGATAAAACTTAGTCTTTTTAAATTTTAGTTTTTTTTTTTAAATAATAAAAAATAAAAAAATAAAAAAATTCCCACATAGTGATAAAAAAATTGGATTTGACTTATCCTGGAGAGATTTGGCATTTGCATTATCTTCTCCTAATTTTTCTAGACAAAAAGCCAGATTTTTCATTGATTCTAGAGGATTTTGTGTGTTTTTTTAGGATATTGGAAAAAAAATCCATTTTAGTGTTAGTTTAGAAATTTTCTATATTAGTTTTTAATTGAATTTGTTTTTTTTGATTTCTTTTTTCAAAAAAAAAAAAAAAAAACTCAAAATAAATACCAAATTAAAAAAAAAATTGATTTTTTTATTTTGTTATTAAAAAAAAAATTGAATTTCATTCTTTTGTTTTTTTTTTTTTATTTAAAAAATAAAAAATAAAAAATTTCTCACAAAATTCATGCAGGTTTGAAAATAAATAATGGAACACTTGGAAACAAATTTCAAACATTTGGAGGATTCTATAAATGATGATTATCTTGTTTAAATAGCTTCAAGTTGGCATTAAATATTCATGTTGAATGCTTTTATATCACATACTAATATGCAGAACACAACAGATCTTTCTAATGCCAATCTTTTTTCCGAGCATCTTTCATCTGACATAAACAAGGAGTATTACTTTTCATGGTTATTTTAATAATGGATTGATTTTAATATTATGATTAAGTCAATTTCAACACTTTGATTGTCCTTAATATGTTTTATTTGGTATGAAATTTTTGCGTAAGAATCATGAAGGAAATGGCCATTTCTTCTTGAACACACTTATGTTTTCTTTCTGCCAAGTTTTTTTTACAGGTTACAGGATAATCAAGTGATCATCAGGAGATTACATTGTGACGACAATTGCTCTTCCAAAGACTACAATTTATGAAAATTCTAAAGACAAATCCAACTTCACAACCATTACCTTGCCCCTCCCTTTTTGAAGCACATTTTGAATTCCACCAATTGTAAATCCATAAAGCATGACATTTCCAGCAAGAGTTCATCTTCATACACCATGCATTTTTCACGACTTCATACATATATTCCTTCTAGTTTTCCTTTTGAATAAAACTCATTCCCTTTCCATGATTGTTGTTGGGAAAAGTATCTACTCAGAACGCCCCTATCCCACTAAGGTGTGATAGTGCCTTAGCAACAAACAAGGAAAACTACTTTCGTATTCTTCTTTATGAATTGTAAACGAAGAGGAATAGGATGAACCAACCTGTGTCTTTCGCTAGTCCTTTGATCCAATCTCTCTTCTCTTTGACAGCTTCCAGCTACCTGCTCCCTTACTTGCCCAGCTTCACCAAGTTCCTGCAAGATCACAGAAGAGGAAAACTACACAAAGACATAGATTTACATTCATAAATAGCTTAGGATCAGATTTAAGCTAAACATGCAAATATAACAAAACATCATTGATACACAAGCATGTAGGAGAAACTCAAATAGTTTTATTGATATAACAAGAAGATCCAGGAGGAGATACAACCAAGTGATTCCCGATCCAGCATCTACCTCCCAACAAAGGAATCCCTTCTTCACCTCCAACAAGGCATAAATCACCCAATGCACTAATCTCAATCTCAAAACCAACAGCAATTCTCTACAAAGTACAAAATTCCAGCCTCTAGATCTCTGGGATGAGGGATCCATATATAGATGTATGCAGAGAGGATGAGTCAGCTTATGATTTGACTTGTGGCTTCTCTCTGTCAGTTCTTGCTTCCACTTGGAGACTGAGAGCCTCTTACTCATCCTTGGTCGAACTCAGTGAGGCAAGTGTCATTCAGGAAGATTCTGGAAGCTTCCATTGTCTGTCCACCTCGCGGAATGACACTGCCATTTGGCATTTCCCGCTCAGCGCACCCTGGTAGTGCATTTAGGTGCATTGCAACGCACCTAGCTAGTGTACTGGGGTGCTATGCAACGCAGGTAGCTAGTGGAGCAGCTGAAATGATCCTGATTTGACTAATTCTGAGCAGTTTCTGGTGGAGAACTTCTGGGAGAAGCTGTAATTGGTTGACCTTGTTCCTTTAGGGGTAGGAACAACACTTTTAGGGACTTAGGATCCCTTGGTTTATGGACATTTCATGCTTAGAGCTGCAAGGCACAAAAAATGTCTATAACAGTTTCCCCCTAAAGTATGAGGCTGTTTATCGGGTGAAATGATTTATTAGGAGGATCCGAAGTTCTTTCAATGCTGGGAGGAGACCTGTAATAAGATACAATACAATACATTATCTTCATACTGTTTTCATGATCTAGCTGAGGTGGGCATTCCCATGCTCAGCTTTATAAATTCATTTTTATGTACATAGGATAGACAATCGTCTGATGGTAGACTGATGATTCTGATGAAGTCATCATCCTTTTGGTAGGATGATTATCTGTGCTGCAATGCTATACATGTCAATGTTTTTATTTTTCCTGAATATATATCGCAGCCCGGATGGATGAAACTAGATCCGGGGTCTTCAATCTTGTCCGATCTTCACTCGAAGTACAAGTTGATCCATGTGAGAAATGTTTTGAAGTCGAACATGGAAAGACATCGCTTGATTACCAGTCGATGATGTAAACTGTTAACAAGCGCGAGAGGAATCACCGATAAGGATGATGACCCTCAAGGTACTGCAGTACAATTCACGTGGTGTGAATAAAGGACTTGGCATCGAACACCACGCAAAATCTTTCGGTCGAAGGTCATTGATGTATACTTGTCGCCAGAAGTGAGAAACTTGCCATTGAGGCATGCAAGCTTCAAAGTACTGAATGGGGTGTTCCTAGATCAACTTCTCGGATAATGAGTTGATGTCGACAAGAAGCGATCCGTCAAAGGAGGGCCTTGATGAATCCCACATCAATGACACGGAATGAAGCAAATGATTTTGATGGAGGTGAAAACGATCCGATGATATATGGTTCAGGATGGCGGTCATGAAGGAATGAAGTATAATGTATGGTAGTGGATGGAACACGGGTGACTTCTCTGGATGACTTCTCTTGACCATGTCGGCGACACTTATGTGATGGATTGGTAGCATTTACCCCAAATGTGGATGGTATGGCGTGACCATGGTGATGTGACCGGTGAATGAAACAACCCAACCCGACTCAGGCACAGAGTGGAAGTGTCATGTTCAAGAGCGACTTGCTACCAATAAAGATTCTTTGAGTTTCTTCCCAATTTTTCCCCAGTCATTGCTGACCAGTACCTCTTTATTTTTGTCAAGCTTGAGGAGGATAACATATGCTTGTTCTATAATTTTCCCTTCGGGCAAACCCATCGCTATGTTTTAACGAGCCTAGCGATAGTGAAACTCGTTCTCTTCTAAAGACAAGTTTGTCGCTATTAATGTTTTTAACGAGTTTAACGACAAAGATAACTCGGTCCTTTTCATTTTTAGAGAGTCTGAAAAGGTACGTAAAGGTAACTCCGAAATTCCTTTTTTGTCATCTAATCCCTTAAGTCCGAAAAAGTATAAAACAATACAGAAGGGATGAATTTTCGATAGTTTTAACGAGCCGAACAACACAAGCGCTCGATCTTTTTGTGCAATAATCCCTCAGGTCCAAAAATATTGAAATCTAGAGGAGGGATAGCACTTCCGGTCGCTTTAACGAGCTGGAAGGCCAAAACTCGACAATCTTTTCATGTTTTACGAGTCAGATGAAAAGAGCTTAAAGAAGACTCGTCTTTTGAGGAACGAGTGATAAAATGGGTAGCAGTTGATTCCAGGTAAGGGTTGGAATTTTCCAAGCACGGCAGTGTCACAAGGATGGCTAGTGAAATCACTCTTCACAGCTGTTCCTCAAAATGGGTAAACAATCAAATGGAGGTGAATGATCGGCCAATGAAAAGTGGAGGTGACGGTGCAAACACGACCAAGGCTTTAATGGCTGATAATGCTACATTCACAGTGGTTATTTACCGGAGGATAGTTCATTTTTTAATGAGCTTAAACGTGGATTGAAACACTTGCTCGGTCTTATGTTTATTTTTTAACGAGCTTGAACTATGTGCTAAAACTGCTCGATAAGATGGTCTTGTTTTGATTTTTTACCATAAATAGCTTTGTCTTTCCAAAGATAGTACTGTATTTTCAACTGCTTCATCAAACTAGTTAGAAATGAACAACATTTGCTTGAAAATGAGATTAAAATGCTAATATTTTACTTTGAACTACGTAAAAAGCAATTAAAAAGTGTTTTTACCTCTCATTTTACCATTTCATTTGAACTTGATTTGTTGGTGCTTTGGAGGTGCCTTTTCCCCCTTGATTTTCATCAGCTGATTTCAGGAGATTCTGTGGACGATTCTCGACGCCGTCTGGACCAAGTAGGAGCTAAACCCGAGCTCTTTCATTTCATGGTTTCCTTTTTGCATTCTGTGCTTCATTCTCTGCTTTTCTAAGCCCCTGGGGTTTGATGGGTTCGTTCTGCCATCAACGCACCCTGGGTACATCGAAACCTGCGCTGAATGTTGGCCAGTATGAAGGCAGTTTGACATTCAACGCAGGTGGAACACTGCTGCAGGTGCGTTGGGCGCAGAAAAGGAATTTGTTGCACAGTTTTTGATGAAAATTTTTGCCTGTTTCTCATCAAAATCAGGATCTAACTCCTCTCTTGTTTGTTTTTCAGAGATCTCGGAGCAAGATGACCCTTACATGGCGAGAACGAGAACATGAAGAAGAGGACATGATTGCCCTACATGATCCGGTTACAGTGAACGCGCTGCGGAACTGTGGCTTGCTGAAGTTCTTCCGCATCTCTAGCATGAGACAGCAGATCAACCTACTGTAGTATTTGCTCGATGCTTGGGATCCTATCAATCAAGTTTTCCAGATTAGGGGCAAATCTATCCCCTTGACTGCAGTAGACATTTACTTCTTGACTGGCTTGTCGAGGCGGGGTGCCCCCATCTCTTTGTCAGGTTCGGCCCAAGGAAGTGACTCTGTGAGAGATTATGTCCGCCAGTATTGCAGGGAAGGATCTCAGCTGAGTAAACACGGCAAGATCATCATCCGTGATGTCACTGACAGGTCCCTTAGGTCTATCCTGTTTACTTTTGGTAGGATGGCCGGTAGTGCCTCTCTTCATGTAGCCAACAGATCCTATATGCAGCATGCCTTGGAATGCCTCCAACCGAAAATATTCAACTGGTGTGATGCAGTACTTCTTGTGATGAAAAATCAGTTGACCAAGATAAAGGACGGGAGGTTGAAGAACTTTGGGTTCGGTTCTATTTTGACCGCCTTTGCCTTGGAGAAGATACCACTGATGCAGCCGCAGTACATTGCACTTGACTTACCTTCTCCTACTGAACCACGTATGCAAAGATGGGTTGACCATATGTCTAGGCATGCTGGCCAATCTCAGATTTCATTTTCTGATACCTTCTTCAGGTGGTTTGATCATCAAGAGATGGTTTATGCCGAGTATCCATATGCTGGTATGGACTTCCGGGGTGATCCAGATTTAGTACTGCCGGATGGCGAGCAGTGGGGCACTATTGGTAAAATCTTTGACCATCTCACTGTTTACTATTTTTATTTATAATGTCCTTGTGCTTTATTCTATCAAGACTTTAATCAAACTCATGTGTACATGCAGATGTTGGTCCTGTTCGTCCATTAGTTCGCCTGAGAGTGCCAGCCGTTGCCCCAGCAGGAGAGGCCGCCGGGAGGGTTATTCTTCGTGACCTTGATGTGGCCGAGACTCTCATAGTTGTGCAGGAGTAGGTTGAGAGCCTTACTCTCGGTATTCTAGATGTGAGGATCGACGAGCTACCTTTGCAGTTACAGCGGCATACTACTGGTGTGCCTAGACGATGGACTCGTCTCTTACGCATGATCGCACAGGCTATGACATGCTATCACGAGCATCATTAGACTAGGGTGCCCCCTAGCATTTTGAGTTTTTGGGTCATGTGACTGATTTTGTCTTGGTTACAGAACATTATATGTAAACCATAAACAACCATATATATATTTTGATTTTCGGGGTTTTATTCTGGTTCAGCTATATGATCCACATGTAAAACATTGATGATGTGTTTCTTTTTATAAATGTTGCAAATGTCTATATAACACATAGTTTGCTAATGAGTCGGTTAATGTGTTTAAGTTTATGCAAATATGTTGGTATTGAATAAGATCAAATTGTCTTTCCAAAATCTTAACCCTTAGGAACATGCGATAAATAGCCGGGTTTCGGACGGAGTATATACCATTGAGTTGTAGTATTACGAGTTGTGAGTCTAGCCTGACGATTAGTCGGCATATACCATGGGTGATGGCATCATAGAGAAGTTCTATCAACGCGCTATACTCAACGATGTTATTCGTTGATTGACCAATACATACACCTCTGAAACTTACTAACTCGCCGCTTGGATAAAAAATGGCCCAGGCTGCGAAGGACAGGTTCTGCGAACTACGACTCGCTCCGTCGGCATATCCAACACATGTCTAAAAAAGGTTTGACATCTGCAATAAATGTAAAAAGGTGGATTACTCGACCAAACCGAACACTTTAGCGAAAACAAAATACAACAAAAGCATATTGGTTACTATTTAAGCATAGTAACGCTTGAGGTACAACCCATTACGAGGTTGCGCCAGTGGAATTCCGTCATAATCCATTAACTCGTAGGCTCCTTTTGCTAACACCCGTTTAACAATATAGGGGCCCATCCATAAAGACTTAAATTTACCTGCTCCCAATTTATCAGATTCTTGGTCGTAAAGCAAGACCAAGTCACCTTCTGAGAAGACACGGGATTTGACATTTTTGTCGAACTGCGCCTTGACTCGTTTCTTATGGGTTTCGTTAGCCAAAGCAGCATCACGAAGGGTTTCATCCAATTGGATTAATTCCAAGAAACGGGCCTCTTCTTCTGAAGTCCGGGGAGGAGATCGATTGCGAGTTTAAGAGACGAGATTTCGCACTGGACTGGTAAGACTGCTTCCAGGCCATATACCAGTTGGAAGGGTGTGAACCCCGTTGCATTTCTTACCCATGTTCGGTAAGCCCACAAGGCTGAGTACAAGATTAGGTGCCACCTTCTTTTGTGAACTCCGATCATCCTTTGCAACATGCGCTTCAGGACCTTGTTGATTGCTTCAACTTGTCCGTTGGCTTGCGGATAATACGAAGTAGAGCTGTCGTGAGACAATCCTAGTTTGGCAGCTAATTCGAGCATCATGTGATTGCGAAAATGCGATCCATGATCTGTGACTATAGCCTGTGGTACGCCGAATCTGGCGACTACATGATTGAAAAAGAAAAGGGCAGTTGTTTCACCAGTATTATCTAATGTAGGCATCGCCTCGACCCATTTGGTAAAATAGTTAACTGCGACTATGATATACCCATGCCCCTTGGTCGAGGTGGGGTTACATGTCATGAAATCGATGCCCCATTTGGCGAACGTCCCAACAGCAACTATTGGCTGTAGAGGTGCGGGTGGTCTTCTGGTTTTGCTATCAAAAATTTGACAAGCATGGCAACTTCTGACTGCGGTTATGCAATCTTTGAACATTGTTGGCCAGAAGTATCCTGCTCGTAAGATTTTTTGTGTTGTAGCATATCCAGATTGATGCCCCCCACAAGCTCTTGAATGACATTCATTCAGGGCTTTCTCGGCCTCCTCATGGGTGAGGCACCTTCTCAGAACTGTATCGATACCACGACGGTATAGTGTATCACCGACGATCATGTAGTCTTTTTCTTGGTATCGAATACGCTTTTGTTCA
Organism: Pinus tabuliformis; assembly: GCA_031772625.1. Classification (NCBI taxonomy): domain Eukaryota; kingdom Viridiplantae; phylum Streptophyta; class Pinopsida; order Pinales; family Pinaceae; genus Pinus; species Pinus tabuliformis. The sequence goes on along the minus strand of CM062814.1, from coordinate 153,810,798 downwards.
GAGTGAGAGGTGTTAGGCCTAAACTTTTGGGTTTGGAGATAAATTATTATATCTCCATACCACTCATTGCTTCTAGATATCAGAAACAAATTCTCATCCACGATTGATTCTTCGGATGTTTCATCGTTGGACGACGATGGGAGATCGCATAATAATTCTGCAAAAACTAGAGCTTTCTTTGATTTGGATTTTATGAATTCCAGATCAAACTCTTGCAGGATCGCTATCCATTTTGAATATTTGCCCCCCAGCAACTGTCGCGAAAATATATAAGTCATGGGGTTGCAATAAGATAGAATGGTAGTTTTCCGAAAGAGGACGTAGTGTCGAAATCTTTGTATCGCTTGAACAGCTGCAAGAGCTAGTTTTTCAACATAAGAATATTTGCTTTCTGTATCATTTAAGTTTTTACTTAAATAATATATAGGGTGTTCAATTCCATCTACTTCTTGAACTAAAACCATTGCGATGGTTGTATCTGCTGCAGCCAGATACAGGTTAAAATCTCTTTGATAATCGGGGGCGTACATTAATGATGCTTTCATTAAGGAATCTTTTAAAGCATCAAAGGAAGCTTGCGCAACCTGATCCCAGACGAAGGGTAGCTCCTTTTTCAAAATACGTGTATAACCTTTAGCAAGTTCTGCATAATTTGGAATGAACCTCCTCAGAAAGTTTTCTTTCCCTTGGAGTTTCTGAATCTGAAGCAAGTTTGAAGGTGGAGGCAAATTTATGATTGCCTGGACCTTGCACGGGTTGAGACGAATCCCATCCTTGGAGACTACAAAGCCAAGTAAACGACCAGAACTGACGCAAAATACACATTTGTGTGGATTGAGTCGTATCTTGTAGTGTCGACAACGTAGAAATATCGCTCTTAAATGCTGCGGATGATCAGTCCGCTTTCGCGAATGAGCCGGAAGGTCATCAAGGTATGGTTGAACGATGTTTTTGATGTCGTGGAAGGCATAATTCATTGCCCTCTGAAACGTCGCCCCTGCATTCTTTAAACCAAAGGGTAATTTTCGATATGCGAATGTGCCCCACGGACAAATGAATGCAGTCTTTGACTGGTCCTGTGGGCGGATATTTATTTGATTATACCTGGAAAATCCATCCATGAATGAAAAGATTTCGCATCCGGCGCATTCATCAATTATCTGGTCAATGAAGGGTGTAGGGTAGTTGTCTTTTGGACAAGCTTGATTTACATCCCTATAATCAACACACACCCTGATTGTCCCTTGTTTTTTCATAACAGGGACAATATTCGATACCCAATTGGTTAGAGGAACCGGGTAGATGAAACCGGCATGGAGAAGTTTTTCAACTTCTGCCTTAATGGCAGCGGCTTTCTTGGGGTGCACCTGCCTGAGCCGTTGTCGTACCGGTTTGACATCTGGATACATCTTAATTTCGTGTTCAACGATACTCGAATCGATGCCTGGAATTTCACTATATGACCAAGCAAAGACATCTCTGAATTCGCGAAAAAGAGCGTTATATATTTCCAATTCTGAAGGAGAACAACATTTGCCGACATAAATATTCTCTACAACATCCGTTTTAGTCGAGATATTTATGGCTATAGTCTCTTCAATCTTGGATAAGTTTCGCTCGGAATCCACCGTATTTACAGTATTTGATAGGAATTCAAAAACTGAAGGATGATAAAGGTCATCTTGAGTATCTTCTTCATAGTCCGGAATAAGGGAACGATGGTGGCAATCACTCCATGGTGCCCCTTCAATCAACATTGATTGTACAATTCCTTCGTCGGTTCCATGCACTCGCGACCAAGGATCTGAAGGGGTGCCATATTCTCTAGACCTATCTACCCAAATGCTTGATGAGCGTCAATTTGGGTTTGCCTCCCATGCTAGAAACATTGATTGCTATAATATTTCTATTGGGTTTGGGGGCAAAACCATTGCATGATCCATGTTGATATCGTTTTTTGAGATCTTTGTGGAAGATATCATATTCGAGGTTCCTATCGACGCTACTTCCGCCAGATTGATTGGAGGTGGAAGAGTGAAAGTTCCCATTAGTATAGGATCTTTTAGTAGGCCTACTCCGATATTCTGAAGCGAATGGGGGCTTCCATCGATCATGGGAATGCTTCCTGTAACTTGAGAACCATTGGGGAGGAAGTTTTTTTGATCGACGATTGTAATCCCTCCTTAAAAGGGAAATGCAATCTTTCTAAAATAGGTCGACACAACAGCTGCCATGGCATATATCCATGGTCTTCCTAGTAGGATGTTGTAATCAAGATTCCCATCGATGACTTCAACATCTATTTCTACTGTTTTTCCCCCTAGTTCAACTTTCAAGTTATTTAGGATACCATATGGGGTATATGTCCTTCCGTCGAATGCTTTTAATGTCGTCGAAGATCGCGACAAGGTTGGAGATCCTAAAGTTTTCCAGCAACTCATCGACATAATGCATGTGGATGCCCCCTCATCAATAATTGTTCGATGAACAGTTTTGTTGAGGGCTTTCACTTGAATAAGGAAAGCTAGTTGGGCTGGTAACTGAGGATCGTATCCTTTGTGGTCGAAGGATACAAGATTGGAATCCTTTGGGTCAACCCCACCAATGGCTGATAACAAAGCCTGCCTTTGGGATGGGAAATTTTGAAGTACTTCAAGAGTCGACATAGCGGACGACGATTGGGCCAAATCTTCCACTATATTATAATGCTGCGCCACTCTAGCACGGGGATTAAATGTCGACTTGTGTACTACTCCCTTTGGCGGTTTTATTGTTAATTCAGGAATGGTGGGTGTTACAACTTCTGTCGAAGTTGTTGTCGAACTACTCGGTTGATCTTTATCCTTGTTGTTCGACAACTGTGGATTCTCGTAATCTTTGTTCCTTGTCGAAATCAAAGCATCATTTTGCTGTTTTGAAACCGACAACATTAGCACTTGAGACGGGGAAGCATTTCCACTATCAACCAGATTTGTTCCTGGATTTGGAAACGGATCAGTTAACACTGCTGAGGTTTTCGAACTCTTAAAGAATTTCTTAAGTTCAGCTTTGTATGGACATTCTTTCGTCCAATGATCCTCATCACATATCTGACACCCTGAAGGGGGTTTCCTATTTCCAGGAGGGTTTGAAGAAGGTTTTTCAGGAGATGACTCATCCTGTTTCTTCTTCTTCCCTTTGCCTTGTTTCTTCTTGCTTCCTGGTTGTTTGGTTTCTTTGCCCTTATCTGTCGATACGGCATTTACTTCCGAAGCAAGAAGTTCGTCTTTTGCATTTTGATCTGAAATCTTACGGGCCTTCTTAGATGTAGCCTTTGTCGATTTCGTGTCTGTTTTGCCAATGACGCCATTGCCGGCGTGAGAGTCATTTTTCGATTTAGGAGGAGGAGGAATTGAGAATTCCGGTCTAGGGGCGTCAGGTATTTTGTCGTAGAGCGTGCCGGACTGAGTATAGATCAAGTCCAGGTATTGCGCACGAGCGATAACTTGCTCTTCCGTTACGACTCCCCCCTTTGCCACATCTTCCGTGATGGAAGGTAATAATGACTTGATAAACCATTCAGCTAATAGCTGATCGGGAACATACGTTTTTACCATCCTACAACGACGTCGCCACTCATGTATATGATCAGATATGTGAGTGGTCGTTGTCTGTTTGAAGTTGGTAAGGGGTTCTGTTCCCGTTTCATACCTTATCGGTAATTGAAAATGGGTTAAAAAGGTTATGGCTAAGGTACTGAAGTTTTCGAACGAAGCTCTAGGCAATTCAATGTACCATTTTGCCGTTGGACCAGTTAACGTCCTCTGAAAGAGGCGAAGCCTTATCGAATCATCGTTTAGGGTGTTTGATGAACACCATAGATGAAATGTCATCACGTGATTTGATGGATCTTCTCCCGGATTTCCATTAAATTTAGGAATATCTTATGGAAGTTTATGAGGGATCGCTGGCCACCAAGGGGCGTAAGCAATTGGATCATTTGTTAACCGGTTTAAATCAGGTAACTCTAAAGTTGCCACGAATGGTAACTGCTGATTCAGATTAGGTGAAGCATACCCAAGGTAAGACGGGACTGCCTGAGCAGTTGGTCTTTGCATGCCAGCATAATGCATTTGATGCTGGTATGACTGATACGGTTGGTGGACATGACCATTGTAAAATGGTTGATTTTGACCGTTTTGAATGTACGGCTGTCCACTGTTCGTAAATATCTGCTGCTCAGAACCTTGGTATACTTGTTGGAATTGTGGTTGTTGGTATTGCACCAGCCACGATTGTGAAGCCATGTGTTGTTGCGCTATACTAACCGTTGGACCAAGGTGTGGGGTAATTGTACCCATCTGGACCTGTGTCGCCCCACTAGTTGGCGATTGTGGTTGAGTCACAGGGTCAAGGGGCTGTTGCATTACAACCTGAGGTTGGCATACAACAGGTAGCGTTTGAACTTGTGACACCATCACAATAGCTGGTGTAGTCGGGATGTTCGACATAGGTACACATTGTTGCATTGAATACACAACTCTTGGTTGTTGAGGTAGCATAGGTACCCAACCACTTGAGGTGATTCCAGTGTAACCTGAATATTGTTGTGAACTCACGTACGGATATCCTCCCGGAGGGGATAATGATAGGGCATACTACCCCCCATACGGTGGTAATCCAGAACTCAAGGGAACTGTGTGCCCTTGGGGACCAGACTACCCAAATTGACCTCCAAATGGATCAATTTGTTGAGACTCAACATAAGAGTTACCGTATATTATTCCGGTTGAACAAACAGGAACGGACCAGACTGTCGAAATAACCCCTGAGTGGGCTCCTTCTAGCGGTTGAGAGCTAGTTGGGACAGATGGTATGCCGGCGAACATTGTCGGAGTGACGGCAGGGAGTTCTGCTGTCGCTGTGTCAGTCGACACAGTCCTAGATGTTGATGGTTGTTCAGACATTTGGAGTCTATCCAAAAGATTGCCTAGCGATTCTACAGGAACTTCCACTGGTGGCAGACTAACTTCAGATGAAGAAGGATATAGAGTGACCCCGACTCCAAAGTGCGTTGGAGTACTTGTTTGAGGATCTTCTACAATTTCTTCAATCGCAATCAAACCAGGTGGAAGGGGAAGACCGTCAGGTCCGTAAAATATTTTTGGTGCCGAAGAAGGGTTGGAATCGACAGCGACAGATGTTTGAAGAGCAAGACTCTCCGAACCAGTTGTAGATGGAACTGGTTCAGTAACACAAGTGTTTACTCTCAGACTAGGATCAGTATCACTATCTCTCTGTGGCTGTTGAACTTCTTCTGTAGAGGCAGGGTTTCCAGAAATGTTTGGAGTAACCGGAATCTCGGATGTTGTTGGAACACTTGTTCTAACTTTAATAGGAGATTTGGAACCGGTTAAACGAGTTCGATTTGTCCGTACTGGTTTCGATTCTGGAGACAAAGACGGTTGACTCGTAAGCCTCCGCGAACGACGGGGTTTCAATTGACTTTCTTCCACGATTGCGGATTACTCGATCAACTAAAATACAAAAAGGGGAAGTATAATTCCGAATTAAATGAATTTTAGACGCTTTAGACACAACTTGTTTTTTCAATTTTAAAGAGTCAAGAAAAAAACAAAAGATGACTCTAGTCTCCTTCGATTTTTAATGAGCCTGAAGTGACAAGTGCTCAGATGGAACTTTTCCGTTAAGGAGTCTGAAAAGGAACGAAAGGGACTGCTCTGGATATCTAGGTAGAGGGTGTGCCAAACCAATCACAAAACTGCAGAATACGTTTTACGGTATGACAGTCAATCTTCCCGAATGCTGTGTGTTAGTGTCGGTCATGATGCCCTCCATCAGTGATCAAAAAAAAAAACTCTTTGCATATGCATAAGTAGGTGTCTCATCGATATCAGTTTTGCATTCCATTAGGCATGCCATAAAACTGATGGAGGAGCTGGTCCTTGTTCCCTTCTTGGCTTTGCTGGATCAGGTCATATCAGTTAATGAACTTGTGTCACGCTTGTTTTGTTTTGTCTTGAAGTCCAAAGTCTTAGGTCTAGGGTTTCAGTCAAATGTCACTGCAAGGTCATGAGTCAGAGGTCTAATAGTCCCTAGCAAGCTGGAAGGAGGTATGTAAATATGTTCCATTGATATTTTTCATCAGGTACAGCTCATTTATACTTGGATTTAAAAACCCTGTTTTTAAACCCAAGGTCATGTGAAATTTGCAAAAAATAAGGAAAATTTTCAAAATTCTTCAAAATGCCGGCAATAACCCTGGTCTCCTCACTAGAGTCCATCAGATGGTCGACCTGCAAAAAGAACGGAGTTAAAGCACTCAAAAGATCAAATTCAGGACAAAGTGAACTCAAAACAGTGTTAAAAGTGAATGTCAAAACAAAAACATTAGAAAGTGGGTTTGGTAAGTTAATTTTTTCAAATTGGGCCTATAAAGAGTAAATTTCCCTCTAAACAGCCTCATTATGCATTTGAGAGCTTGCAAAAACGAGTGAGAGGTCAAAAGAGGCGATTTGCAGAAAGTTGGAGTCATTCTCAGGGGCGCGACCACTCAGGCTCAGTGCGCGACCAGTTGGGTAGGGCGCGACCACTCAGCGACCCCTCTGCAGTTTATTTTTCTAAAGGGCACGACCACTCAGGCAGGGCGCGACCACTCAAAGCAGGGGCGCGACCACTCAAGCTGTCTTCTACAGAACCACTCCAAATCGACTAAATCGCCCTCTTGCTTGCTCAACTGATCGAGGTAGGGTCTTCTAGTGCATTTGAATGCTTGAAACATGAAATGATGGGCTTGCATATATATGTTTATCACCAAGAAATGTAAGGAGAAATGGATTTGGGTGATTGCTTGTTCATGTAGGCATTATGCTAGGGTTGATGTTTTTTCAAGGCTTTAAATCCCTATTTATTCCCTCCTTGTTTCCTATTAAATTCACAAATGTCATAATATGTTTATATCTTATCTCATTTGCAATAAATACTAAATCTCTCATCCCAAAATTCCTAAAACCCTATCCCTCCCCCAAATCCCATTACAAAACCCTAATGCCCTTTCATGTATTCTACCCAAACCCTAATACCCTCCACACGGCAAGGAAAATAAATGAACAACAGCAAGGATAAAAAATGTTATGTAAAAAGAGAAAAGAGCAATAATATGGCAAAATGACCAAATAAAAAAAAAAGATGTTGCTGTGCATAGTCATTGGAAAATAGAAGACACACTGCTGTTGCATATCCATAGCAAAAACAAGAAAAATGCAGTTGTGTATATGTATAAAATGGACATATTGCTGTAAATATTGTTTGCAAAAGAATATTGTTGTGTCTCCCCAAAACTAAGCCCTGTTTTCCTCTCTACCCCTTCCCTAAAATCCTGTTCAATTAAGATCCCTTTTCCCTTATGACAAGATGTAAAAGAAGCCTTGTTCCCCTATGACTAAATGTACATAAAATCCTTTGAAAAACACTGTTTACCTTATGATGTACATTGAAAAAACAAAAACTCAAAGGAGCAAGCTATCTATGCTGTCCTATACTCCTGTTGCAAATGCATGTCCTTTCCCTTGATGACTATCATACGTATTTTCCCTAATAAAGTATTTCTTTGCAAATGATTTCCTAATGATGGAAGATGAGATGATATGTTTGACATTTTGTGAATTATCCCTTAAAAATCCCTGTTTTTACATATTTTCCCATTCCTTATTAAAAATCCCTCCCCTAACATTTCCCTTATGATTTTTTCCCCTTGAAATCAGCATACTTCTCAGCATTTTTGCAGGCAAGGGCAACAGTTTACTCTATCTATTTGCTTCACTTTGCTCAAAAGCACCATGTCAACAACTGAAACCTATGAGCAAGGTGATGACCGGTCTTCTTCCACAGAGATCGAGGTACAGCAGAGGCCTCGTAAGGGTGACAAAGGTGGTCATCATAGGAGAGAGGAACCCACCTCTTTGGCGGAATTGCAGGCCTGTCCTATGGCAGTGAATTGTTTCCGTTATATGTCATGTTTTCAGTTCTATGAGAGGCTTGCCCAGATTCAGCACCACAGGGAGTTGGCCCGCTTATTTGTTTTGCACCTTCATGATGGGCAGGTCACTCTTGCAGGGGTGAATTTTGTACTATCTCCGGAGGTGATTTCAGAGGCTACCGGGATACCAAATGTGGGTGAGGTGTGGCCCAAGCGCAAAATGCTGGATTATGTTTATTTTGAGCCATATGTCAGGCCAGCATTCATGAGTCACTTGTCAGGGGTCTTTCCCTTCAGATTCCTTCGGGGGGAGTATGCTCCGATCATGCGGCTTATCATGCATTACTTCACATGCGAGGGAAGATTTTCACAGGTCTTCTCTTGTCACATTCGCCTGTTGATGCACTTTACCCGAGTGAGGATGATGAACATCCCAGTTTTCTTCTTCCAGGACATTCAGAGGATGGTGTCCGTGTTTCAGAGGCAGTCCCCAGCTCAGCAGCATAGGATTTTGTGCCATCATGGTCTCATCCAGCTCATTGTTTCCCATCAGTTGAGTCAGCAGGGCATTCCATGGGCCGACTTCATTTCTCATGAGTTCTTTACAGTGCCACCACAGCCACACCCAGAGCCAGAGGTCATTTATGAGGAGGGAGGTCCATCTCACCAGCCCGAGATCATTGTTCCGAGACAGGTTGCTTCCTCACCTCAGGTCACCTACCAGAGAGGTCACAGGACCTTGTTTGCAGCAGCTCGACGAGTACTTTCCCCACAGCAGGTGGAAGGGGTCTCGCCATCATCATCTACAGGTCAGCGATTGTTATCTCCACATCAGGTGGAAGGGGCCTCGCATTCTTCATCAGCAGAGGCAGTACGGGAGGGCAAGCAACCCATGGTTGAGGACGAGAGAGTTGGCGATACACATCATGATTTCATTGACCTTGATGCTCGCTCCCTCACTTCAGATTTGCATGAGATCATCCGACAGAGAGAGGCGGAAAACCGCTTGTTATAGCAAAAGCTCGACATGGCCCAACGGACAATAAACTATCTTGAGCAGCGCAACAAGCAACTTGAGGATGAGAAAGAGTTGGATGAGCTGTGGAGGATTCGAAGTGACCGAGTCATCAACCGTAGGAGGCTCGGTGACTTGATGCCCAAGGAGAGGGAATCCATGCTTATCCGTGTGAATGCACACTTGGAGAGACTGTTGGAGAAAGCCAACCAAGACAAGAGGCTGCTACGGAACATGAAAAATCATTATTGGGCGAGAATGCATGTTTGCAAAGCAAAGATGAAGATACTCCAAAGGAAGTTGTCCGAGGCCTGCAGGAGGAAGAAGAAGACCAACCCGCTTCGTATCTTGGCTGAGGCCTCTCTCACTCACCATGATACTCATTAGCCTCCTCCTAGCAGCAAACCCAAGAAATTTTGAGAGTTTTGAGAAATTTTTGGCATTTTTGAGAATTTTACAGGTTTTGGCCATTTGAGTGGTCTCACCCCGCGCGCGACCAGTCATGGGGAAAGCTCAGAACGGGGAAAACTCTACATTTTTGGAATTGTAATGCAAAAATACACTTGCCTATGGATGGGTTTCAGATTTTATGAAGATTTGGGCTTCCAAAAGCTCAAAATACATGCAAATTTTTGACTTTCTGCCCCTTTTTTGAGTTACAGAAAGCTGCCTTGGGAGAAATGACTTTGGAGGGGTCAAATCAACTCCAAATTCAGAAATTCCAGTGGGGTTGGAAAGTAGACGCACAGACCTTTCCAATGAGCTATCTTGCACCTGATTTGGACACCGGGAAAGCCCTCAAACAGAGCTGTCAATGCGCGCGACTAGTCAAAGTGAGGGGCGCGACCACTCAGGGAAATTTCACTGTTTTGACCAGTTCGACCAGCAAAACACTGTTTTTACTTTGGTTGACTTTTGAGGCATGTAAATGATGGATTTTTGTGTAATTTTCATAGCACTTGGACACATTTACTCTCCTTTGACACTTCTGGAAGTTTCTTTGATGTAAATAGTGAATATTTAATGCATGGATAGATTACCTAAGTTTTAGAGGCAAGTTGTTTTGACTGCCTATTATCTAGTGCTCAGTTTAGAATTAGTTGAAACAACTCCTAGGAAGCTGAGCTTGACCCCTAGAGGTGGGGAAAGGAGTTAGATCATCTATATTATGCCTTCTCTTGCTCATTTTCACGGTTGGACTCTTGAGGGAGAAGCTCCTATTGTATATTTTACTTGTATCTCTGCAATTTGAGGAAAGGGAAGACCAGGGTTTTGCAGACATCATTGGGATTCTTGTGGACTATTGTGTTGATGGTGTCTTCTCTTATTGTAATTGTAAGTGTGTTTATGTGTTCCATCTCTTTCTTTACTGCAGCTTATTAAACAAATGAAGTGATAAAGTTTGAATTCATGCTTGCCATGCTCAGCTTTCAAATTTGTTTAATGTTTATGTTTTCCACTGTCTAGAGAGGATTCAAAGTCATTGTTTGCCCTCTTTAGCTTCTCTTATTTCTTCTTTGATCATCCATCTCAGCTAAAGGCATCAGCACAAACTCCTACCTTGCCCCAAAGACCCACCTGCAAAAACTGAGCTCAATCCCCGCACCCTGAATCGCACTCCCTCCAATTGCCACCAAAAACACCAAAAACTTTAAATCAACCCCCCTTATCAGTTTACTAGCCTAATATCAGTGTTCCAAATTCGGTCAGCTCATCCTATTGAAAGATCTACCGAGTTTGACCGGAGAGAGCCTTCTCATACCCCGTAGGGCTAGCTACGAGGTGAAATGGTTTGATGTTGCCTTGAAGGTTTACCTTCCTCAGCCTAGGGTGAAATCTCAAGCGCTAACATAGTGGCGACCATACTGGGGAAAACAAACTTGTCTGTTGATTGATGTGTTTGTTTCATAAGTCTTAGACGGAGCCTGAAGTTACGCCAGGTAGCCTTCGAAAACGCTCTTGTTTTACATCAGCGTTAGTAGATAAACGCTACTTCAGTCAATCTCCGTGAGCTTGTGAATACGACCACTTCATTTGCATTTTACCCCAGTACATGTATCAAGTTCAGATCTGATTGTTGATGGTGAACAATGATCAGACACTTGAAAGGCTGAAATCATTCACTTGGCGACTCTAAATCAGTTTTGAAGATCAGATCCAAAGACTCCACTGGAGGATGATCCCGACCAGCAGAAACATGAAAGGAGAATATGGCAAGATCAGGTACTCAAGTTGGAATTTCATCCAGAACATTTTGTTCTTTGTTGTAAATTATTTCTTCTCTTTTCCCGAGAATGTCAAGACTGTTTTGCAAAGCATATTGTATTTGAGAAGAGATCCTCGGCCTGCAGTTGATTCTTTCCCTTCGAAGATTGTGAATACCAAAGATTTGCATACTTTTAAGCTTGATCAAGATCCTTTTTTTGAATTTTGTGATGAACCTATACCTGCTGTACATATCCCTATACCTTGTAAAATTCCAGATCGGTATAAACCTCTTGTTTTACCTCCTGTTCTTCATGCTTTCCCCAGAAGCTATGATCTATACTTGCCGAGGTTTGATGGTGAAAGTAAGGATGTCAACGTTGAGCAACATGTGCAGAATTTTGAGTTATTTCTTGACCTTTTTGAAGTCGATGATGAAGATGTTAGTATAAGGCTTTTTGCTCTTTCTTTGCAAGCCAAAGTGAAGAGTTGGTTCAAAACCCTGCCTGATGCAAGCATCTCATATTTCCAGCAGTTCGTCAAAGTTTTTCTCGATAGGTGGATGATCGGGCAGAACCTTTTCTTGATTGTAGAAGAGTATAACCAGCTGAAAAGATTGCCAGGGGAGACAGTACAACAGTTTTCAGCCAGATTTAACCAAGTTTATTATTCGATGCCGGCTGATATAAGGCCTACTCCTAGATCTGCTCTCTTGCACTATCCGGGTGCCTTTGATCCGGAGATGGAGTTTCAGCTGAGAGAAAGGGATATTGCAACACTTCACGAGATGCAAAACAGTGCAGTAAGTGTAGAGGCTCATTTGTTGATCCGAAGGGCAAGGATGAAGGAAGAAGAGATGAAAAACATAGATCCGACCGAATCTCTAGAGGTAAAGCTTGACGTTTTGGTAAGTGCAGTAGAAGAGATGATGGACAAGATCACCGCAAGGAATGATTATGATGTTCATGGCTCGCTGATTGAAGAAGAACAAGTTGCTGATCCAAAACATTTTGTTTCCCATCCTAGTTGTCATAGCACTCATAGTGATTGTTTTGTAGATCATCTAGGAGAAGAAAGAACTGTTGATATGACCTGCATGCTTGATGATATGTTTTATACCGTTGATTTGCCTCAGTTTGATGAGTATGATGATGATTATGTTCTCCAAACAGAAGCTAATCTTGCAGACAAATCAGCAGCTCGTTTGTGGGAGGAAGAAGTTCATTTTTAGCAGCTCGAACACAATGATCAGCCATCATATATCAGCTATGACGGTGACGAGGAAAGTGCAGCAAATTTTGAAGTAAGTGAAGGATCTTTGCCTTTTTGTTTTGATTCATGTCAGTTCATCAGAGACAACTTCCATGCAATCACAAATCCGTTGTTGACTAGTCTTGAATTGGATCCTCTTGAGCGCGATGAAAACCTGGTTAAAGACTTCTCATATTCAGATTTGCAGCCACCAAATGAAATTGAAGGGCAGATTACAGATGAAGGTATAGCAGCCGAAATACATGATTTGATGATGCAGCAAGATTCTATTCCCTTTTGTTTCGAAACATTTCAGTTTATAAGGCAGAATCTTCGTAAAATCTCTCAAGAAAAAGATGAACAGCTAGAAGGATGTCATACATCTTCAATGGATACATTGTAGCAGTCTTTTCAAGTTTTTCATGATCCCATAGATGATGTTTTGGATGAGTTTTGCAGTCAAAATCTATCTCCATTGACTACATGTGAGCTTGAAAAATGTGCTGATATGAATTTGATCTGGCAGCCAGTTTCTTCGTCATTTTCAGCAGGGGTCTCATCACAAGGCTCAGATCAAAGTTTGCATGCATGGTATGAGGAAAAGAGAAGTAATCCATTGGATGAGCTAAGTTCCAGTGAGCTTGAATTTCAAGATCCTTATGCAGTGTTTTTGGAGGCAGATAGAGAGTTCGTATCATTCAATGGATCTGTTTCTAAGTTGTCATGGGAGTTGCCTTTCAGTAGTTCTCTCTTGTTATTCATAAGCGAGAACTTGTGGAGAATTCGAACAGCAGATCGGATACTTTCTTGGTTACATTGGTTGTTTCATTTCACTTGACCAGGTGATGTATGAAACTGTTAGAGTAGGTTGTGATGAATAAGATCCCCTTTGAGCATCATTTTCAGTTGGTCGATTGTGTTTAAGTATTGAGTCAGTTTTTAGTTGAGTCATGAGTCCTTTGTTAGTCCATTTTCAGTCTTTTTGTTAAGTTAGTTTGAGTCGGTTTTCAGTCATGCATTTCAGCTTGAGTTTTTGACTCCATCGCCCAATGGATGAAAGCACTGGTCTGCTCTCCCAGAGGTCTAAGGTTCTTGGCACCTCCAAGGAGCTACCATCCCCATTGGAGCCAATGTTAGTGTCGGTCATGATGCCCTCCATCAGTGATAAAAAAAAAAACTCTTTGCATATGCATAAGTAGGTGTCTCATCGATATCAGTTTTGCATTCCATTAGGCATGCCATAAAACTGATGGAGGAGCTGGTCCTTGTTCCCTTCTTGGCTTTGCTGGATCAGGTCATATCAGTTAATGAACTTGTGTCACACTTGTTTTGTTTTGTCTTGAAGTCCAAAGTCTTAGGTCTAGGGTTTCAGTCAAATGTCACTGCAAGGTCATGAGTCAGAGGTCTAATAGTCCCCAGCAAGCCGGAAGGAGGTATGTAAATATGTTCCATTGATATTTTTCATCAGGTACAGCTCATTTATACCTTGGATTTAAAAACCCTGTTTTTAAACCCAAGGTCATGTGAAATTTGCAAAAAATAAGGAAAATTTTCAAAATTCTTCAAAATGCCGGCAATAACCCTGGTCTCCTCACTAGAGTCCATCAGATGGTCGACCTGCAAAAAGAAAGGAGTTAAAGCACTCAAAAGATCTTATTCAGGACAAAGTGAACTCAAAACAGTGTTAAAAGTGAATGTCAAAACAAAAACATTAGAAAGTGGGTTTGGTAAGTTAATTTTTTCAAATTGGGCCTATAAAGAGTAAATTTCCCTCTAAACAGCCTCATTATGCATTTGAGAGCTTGCAAAAACGAGTGAGAGGTCAAAAGAGGCGATTTGCAGAAAGTTGGAGTCATTCTCAGGGGCGCGACCACTCAGGCTCAGTGCGCAACAAGTTGGGTAGGGCGCGACCACTCAGCGACCCCTCTGCAGTGTATTTTTCTAAAGGGCACGACCACTCAGGCAGGGCGCGACCACTCAAGCTGTCTTCTACAGAACCACTCCAAATCGACTAAATCGCCCTCTTGCTTGCTCAACTGATCGAGGTAGGGTCTTCTAGTGCGTTTGAATGCTTGAAACATGAAATGATGGGCTTGCATATATATGTTTATCACCAAGAAATGTAAGGAGAAATGGATTTGGGTGATTGCTTGTTGATGTAGGCATTATGCTAGGGTTGATGTTTTTTCAAGGCTTTAAATCCCTATTTATTCCCTCCTTGTTTCCTATTAAATTCACAAATGTCATAATATGTTTATATCTTATCTCATTTGCAATAAATACTAAATCTCTCATCCCAAAATTCCTAAAACCCTATCCCTCCCCCAAATCCCATTACAAAACCCTAATGCCCTTTCATGTATTCTACCCAAACCCTAATACCCTCCACACGGCAAGGAAAATAAATGAACAACAGCAAGGATAAAAAATGTTATGTAAAAAGAGAAAAGAGCAATAATATGGCAAAATGACCAAATAAAAAAAAAAGATGTTGCTGTGCATAGTCATTGGAAAATAGAAGACACACTGCTGTTGCATATCCATAGCAAAAACAAGAAAAATGCAGCTGTGTATATGTATAAAATGGACATATTGCTGTAAATATTGTTTGCAAAAGAATATTGTTGTGTCTCCCCAAAACTAAGCCCTGTTTTCCTCTCTACCCCTTCCCTAAAATCCTGTTCAATTAAGATCCCTTTTCCCTTATGACAAGATGTAAAAGAAGCCTTGTTCCCCTATGACTAAATGTACATAAAATCCTTTGAAAAACACTGTTTACCTTATGATGTACATTGAAAAAACAAAAACTCAAAGGAGCAAGCTATCTATGCTGTCCTATACTCCTGTTGCAAATGCATGTCCTTTCCCTTGATGACTATCATACGTATTTTCCCTAATAAAGTATTTCTTTGCAAATGATTTCCTAATGATGGAAGATGAGATGATATGTTTGACATTTTGTGAATTATCCCTTAAAAATCCCTGTTTTTACATATTTTCCCATTCCTTATTAAAAATCCCTCCCCTAACATTTCCCTTATGATTTTTTCCCCTTGAAATCAGCATACTTCTCAGCATTTTTGCAGGCAAGGGCAGCAGTTTACTCTATCTATTTGCTTCACTTTGCTCAAAAGCACCATGTCAACCACTGAAACCTATGAGCAAGGTGATGACCGGTCTTCTTCCACAGAGATCGAGGTACAACAGAGGCCTCGTAAGGGTGGCAAAGGTGGTCATCATAGGAGAGAGGAACCCACCTCTTTGGCAGAATTGCAGGCCTGTCCTATGGCAGTGAATTGTTTCCGTTATATGTCATGTTTTCAGTTCTGTGAGAGGCTTGCCCAGATTCAAAACCCCAGGGAGTTGGCCCGCTTATTTGTTTTGCACCTTCATGATGGGCAGGTCACTCTTGCAGGGGTGAATTTTGTACTATCTCTGGAGGTGATTTCAGAGGCTACCGGGATACCAAATGTGGGTGAGGTGTGGCCCAAGTGCAAAATGCTGGATTATGTTTATTTTGAGCCATATGTCAGGCCAGCATTCATGAGTCACTTGTCAGGGGGCTTTCCCTTCAGATTCCTCCGGGGGGAGTATGCTCCGATCATGCGGCTTATCATGCATTACTTCACATGCGAGGGAAGATTTTCACAGGTATTCTCTTGTCACATTCGCTTGTTGATGCACTTTACCCGAGTGAGGATGATGAACATCCCAGTTTTCTTCTTCCAGGACATTCAGAGGATGGTGTCCGTGTTTCAGAGGCAGTCCCCAGCTCAGCAGCATAGGAGTTTGTGCCATCATGGTCTCATCCAGCTCATTGTTTCCCATCAGTTGAGTCAGCAGGGCATTCCATGGGCAGACTTCATTTCTCATGAGTTCTTTACAGTGCCACCACAGCCACACCCAGAGCTAGAGGTCATTTATGAGGAGGGAGGTCCATCTCACCAGCCCGAGATCATTGTTTCGAGACAGGTTGCTTCCTCACCTCAGGTCACCTACCAGAGAGGTCACAGGACCTTGTTTGCAGCAGCTCGACGAGTACTTTCCCCACAGCAGGTGGAAGGGGTCTCGCCATCATCATCTACAGGTCAGCGAGTGTTATCTCCACATCAGGTGGAAGGGGCCTCGCATTCTTCATCAGCAGAGGCAGTACGGGAGGGCAAGCAGCCCATGGTTGAGTACGAGAGAGTTGGCGATACACATCATGATTTCATTGACCTTGATGCTCGCTCCCTCACTTCAGATTTGCATGAGATCATCCGACAGAGAGAGGCGGAAAACCGCTTGTTACAGCAAAAGCTCGACATGGCCCAACGGACAATAAACTATCTTGAGCAGCGCAACAAGCAACTTGAGGATGAGAAAGAGTTGGATGAGCTGTGGAGGATTCGAAGTGACCGAGTCATCAACCGTAGGAGGCCCGGTGACTTGCTGCCCAAGGAGAGGGAATCCATGCTTATCCGTGTGAATGCACACTTGGAGAGACTATTGGAGAAAGCCAACCAAGACAAGAGGCTGCTACGGAACATGAAAAATCATTATTGGGCGAGAATGCATGTTTGCAAAGCAAAGATGAAGATACTCCAAAGGAAGTTGTCCGAGGCCCGCAGGAGGAAGAAGAAGACCAACCCGCTCTGTATCTTGGCTGAGGCCTCTCTCACTCACCATGATACTCATTATCCTCCTAGCAGCAAACCCAAGAAATTTTGAGAGTTTTGAGACATTTTTGGCATTTTTGAGAATTTTACAGGTTTTGGCCATTTGAGTGGTCTCACCCCGCGCGCGACCAGTCATGGGGAAAGCTCAGAACGGGGAAAACTCTACATTTTTGGAATTTTCATGCAAAACTACACTTGCCTATGGATGGGTTTCAGATTTTATGAAGATTTGGGCTTCCAAAAGCTCAAAATACATGCAAATTTTTTACTTTCTGCCCCTTTTTTGAGTTGCAGAAAGCTGCCTTGGGAGAAATGACGTTTGAGGGGTCAAATCAACTCCAAATTCAGACCTTTCCAATGAGCTATCTTGCACCTGATTTGGACACCGGGAAGCCCCTCAAAAAGAGCTGTCAATGCGCGCGACCAGTCAAAGTGAGGGGCGTGACCACTCAGGGAAATTTCACTGTTTTGACCAGTTCGGCCAGCAAAACACTGTTTTTACTTTGGTTGACTTTTGAGGCATGTAAATGATGGATTTTTGTGTAATTTTCATAGCACTTGGACACATTTACTCTCCTTTGACACTTCTGGAAGTTTCTTTGATGTAAATAGTGAATATTTAATGCATGGATAGATTACCTAAGTTTTAGAGGCAAGTTGTTTTGACTGCCTATTATCTAGTGCTCAATTTAGAATTAGTTGAAACAGCTCCTAGGAAGCTGAGCTCGACCCCTAGAGGTGGGGAAAGGAGTTAGATCATCTATATTATGCCTTCTATTGCTCATTTTCATGGTTGGACTCTTGAGGGAGAAGCTCCTATTGTATATTTTACTTGTATCTCTGCAATTTGAGGAAAGGGAAGACCAGGGTTTTGCAGACATCATTGGGATTCTTGTGGACTATTGTGTTGATGATGTGTTCTCTTATTGTAATTGTAAGTGTGTTTATGTGTTCCATCTCTTTCTTTATTACAGCTTATTAAACAAATGAAGTGATAAAGTTTGAATTCACGCTTGCCATGCTTAGCTTTCAAATTTGTTTAATGTTTATGTTTTCCACTGTCTAGAGAGGATTCAAATTCATTGTTTGCCCTCTTTAGCTTCTTTTCTTTCTTCTTTGATCATCCATATCAGCTAAAGGCATCAGCACAAACTCCTACCTTGCCCCAAAGACCCACCTGCAAAAACTAAGCTCAATCCCCGCACCCTGAATCGCACTCCCTCCAATTGCCACCAAAAACACCAAAAACTTTAAATCAACCCCCCTTATCAGTTTACTAGCCTAATATCAGTGTTCCAAATTCGGTCAGCTCATCCTATTGAAAGATCTACCGAGTTTGACCGGAGAGAGCCTTCTCATACCCCGTAGGGCTAGCTATGAGGTGAAATGGTTTGATGTTGCCTTGAAGGTTTACCTTCCTCAGCCTAGGGTGAAATCTCAAGCGCTAACATAGTGGCGACCATACTGGGGAAAACAAACTTGTCTATTGATTGATGTGTTTGTTTCATAAGTCTTAGACGGAGCCTGAAGTTACGCCAGGTAGCCTTCGAAAACGCTCTTGTTTTACATCAGCGTTAGTAGATAAACGCTGCTTCAGTCAATCTCCGTGAGCTTGTGAATACAACCACTTCATTTGCATTTTACCCCAGTACATGTATCAAGTTCAGATCTGATTGTTGATGGTGAACAATGATCAGACACTTGAAAGGCTGAAATCATTCACTTGGCGACTCTAAATCAGTTTTGAAGATCAGATCCAAAGACTCCACTGGAGAATGATCCCGACTAGCAGAAACATGAAAGGAGAATATGACAAGATCAGGTACTCAAGTTTGAATTTCATCCAGAACATTTTGTTCTTTGTTGTAAATTATTTCTTCTCTTTTCCCGAGAATGTCAAGACTGTTTTGCAAAGCATATTGTATTTGAGAAGAGATCCTCGGCCTGCAGTTGATTCTTTCCCTTCGAAGATTGTGAATACCAAAGATTTGCATACTTTTAAGCTTGATCAAGATCTTTTTTCTGAATTTTGTGATGAACCTATACCTGCTGTACATATCCCTATACCTTGTAAAATTCCAGATCGGTATAAACCTCTTGTTTTACCTCCTGTTCTTCATGCTTTCCCCAGAAGCTATGATCTATACTTGCCGAGGTTTGATGGTGAAAGTAAGGATGTCAACGCTGAGCAACATGTGCAGAATTTTGAGTTATTTCTTGACCTTTTTGAAGTCGATGATGAAGATGTTAGTATAAGGCTTTTTGCTCTTTCTTTGCAAGCCAAAGTGAAGAGTTGGTTCAAAACCCTGCCTGATGCAAGCATCTCAGATTTCCAGCAGTTCGTCAAAGTTTTTCTCGATAGGTGGATGATCGGGCAGAACCTTTTCTTGATTGTAGAAGAGTATAACCAGCTGAAAAGATTACCAGGGGAGACAGTACAACAGTTTTCAGCCAGATTTAACCAAGTTTATTATTCGATGCCGGCTGATATAAGGCCTACTCCTAGATCTTCTCTCTTGCACTATCCGGGTGCCTTTGATCCAGAGATGGAGTTTCAGCTGAGAGAAAGGGATATTGCAACACTTCACGAGATGCAAACAGTGCAGTAAGTGTAGAGGCTCATTTGTTGATCCGAAGGGCAAGGATGAAGGAAGAAGAGATGAAAAACATAGATCCGGGCGAATCTCTAGAGGTAAAGCTTGACGTTTTGGTAAGTGCAGTAGAAGAGATGATGGACAAGATCACCGCAAGGAATGATTATGATGTTCATGGCTCGCTGATTGAAGAAGAACAAGTTGCTGATCCAAATCATTTTGTTTCCCATCCTAGTTGTCATAGCACTCATAGTGATTGTTTTGTAGATCATCTAGGAGAAGAAATAACTGTTGATATGACCTGCATGCTTGATGATATGTTTTATACCGTTGATTTGCCTCAGTTTGATGAGTATGATGATGATTATGTTCTCCAAACAGAAGCTAATCTTGCAGACAAATCAGCAGCTCGTTTGTGGGAGGAAGAAGTTCATTTTCAGCAGCTCGAACACAATGATCAGCCATCATATATCAGCTATGACAGTGACGAGGAAAGTGCAGCAAATTTTGAAGTAAGTGAAGGATCTTTGCCTTTTTGTTTTGATTCATGTCAGTTCATCAGAGACAACTTCCATGCAATCACAAATCCATTGTTGACTAGTCTTGAATTGGATCCTCTTGAGCGCGATGAAAACCTGGTTCAAGACTTCTCATATTCAGATTTGCAGCCACCAAATGAAATTGAAGGGCAGATTACAGATGAAGGTATAGCAGCCGAAATACATGATTTGATGATGCAGCAAGATTCTATTCCCTTTTGTTTCGAAACATTTCAGTTTATAAGGTAGAATCTTCATAAAATCTCTCAAGAAAAAGATGAACAGCTAGAAGGATGTCATACATCTTCAATGGATACATTGCAGCAGTCTTTTCAAGTTTTTCATGATCCCATAGCTGATGTTTTGGATGAGTTTTGCAGTCAAAATCTATCTCCATTGACTACATGTGAGCTTGAAAAATGTGCTGATATGAATTTGATCTGGCAGCTAGTTTCTTCGTCATTTTCAGCAGGGGTCTCATCACAAGGCTCAGATCAAAGTTTGCATGCATGGTATGAGGAAAAGAGAAGTAATCCATTGGATGAGCTAAGTTCCAGTGAGCTTGAATTTCAAGATCCTTATGCAGTGTTTTTGGAGGCAGATAGAGAGTTCGTATCATTCAATGGATCTGTTTCTAAGTTGTCATGGGAGTTGCCTTTCAGTAGTTCTCTCTTGTTATTCATAAGCGAGAACTTGTGGAGAATTCGAACAGCAGATCGGATACTTGCTTAATTACATTGGTTGTTTCATTTCACTTGACCAGGTGATGTATGAAACTGTTAGAGTAGGTTGTGATGAATAAGCTCCCCTTTGAGCATCATTTTCAGTTGGTCGATTGTGTTTAAGTATTGAGTCAGTTTTTAGTTGAGTCATGAGTCCTTTGTTAGTCCATTTTCAGTCTTGTTATTAAGTTAGTTTGAGTCGGTTTTCAGTCATGCATTTCAGCTTGAGTTTTTGACTCCATCGCCCAATGGATGAAAGCACTGGTCTGCTCTCCCAGAGGTCTAAGGTTCTTGGCACCTCCAAGGAGTTACCATCCCCATTGGAGCCAATGTTAGTGTCGGTCATGATGCCCTCCATCAGTGATCAAAAAAAAAAACTCTTTGCATATGCATAAGTAGGTGTCTCATCGATATCAGTTTTGCATTCCATTAGGCATGCCATAAAACTGATGGAGGAGCTAGTCCTTGTTCCCTTCTTGGCTTTGCTAGATCAGGTCATATCAGTTAATGAACTTGTGTCACGCTTGTTTTGTTTTGTCTTGAAGTCCAAAGTCTTAGGTCTAGGGTTTCAGTCAAATGTCATTGCAAGGTCATGAGTCAGAGGTCTAATAGTCCCCAGCAAGCCGGAAGGAGGTATGTAAATATGTTCCATTGATATTTTTCATCAGGTACAGCTCATTTATACCTTGGATTTAAAAACCCTGTTTTTAAACCCAAGGTCATGTGAAATTTGCAAAAAATAAGGAAAATTTTCAAAATTCTTCAAAATGCCGGCAATAACCCTGGTCTCCTCACTAGAGTCCATCAGATGGTCGACCTGCAAAAAGAACGGAGTTAAAGCACTCAAAAGATCAAATTCAGGACAAAGTGAACTCAAAACAGTGTTAAAAGTGAATGTCAAAACAAAAACATTAGAAAGTGGGTTTGGTAAGTTAATTTTTTCAAATTGGGCCTATAAAGAGTAAATTTCCCTCTAAACAGCCTCATTATGCATTTGAGAGCTTGCAAAAACGAGTGAGAGGTCAAAAGAGGCGATTTGCAGAAAGTTGGAGTCATTCTCAGGGGCGCGACCACTCAGGCTCAGTGCGTGACCAGTTGGGTAGGGCGCGACCACTCAACGACCCCTCTGCAGTGTATTTTTCTAAAGGGCGCGACCACTCAGGCAGGGCGCGACCACTCAGAGCAGGGGCGCGACCACTCAAGCTGTCTTCTACAGAACCACTCCAAATCGACTAAATCGCCCTCTTGCTTGCTCAACTGATCGAGGTAGGGTCTTCTAGTGCGTTTGAATGCTTGAAACATGAAATGATGGGCTTGCATATATATGTTTATCACCAAGAAATGTAAGGAGAAATGGATTTGGGTGATTGCTTGTTCATGTAGGCATTATGCTAGGGTTGATGTTTTTTCAAGGCTTTAAATCCCTATTTATTCCCTCCTTGTTTCCTATTAAATTCACAAATGTCATAATATGTTTATATCTTATCTCATTTGCAATAAATACTAAATCTCTCATCCCAAAATTCCTAAAACCCTATCCCTCCCCCAAATCCCATTACAAAACCCTAATGCCCTTTCATGTATTCTACCCAAACCCTAATACCCTCCACACGGCAAGGAAAATAAATGAACAACAGCAAGGATAAAAAATGTTATGTAAAAAGAGAAAAGAGAAATAATATGGCAAAATGACCAAATAAAAAAAAAAGATGTTGCTGTGCATAGTCATTGGAAAATAGAAGACACACTGCTGTTGCATATCCATAGCAAAAACAAGAAAAATGCAGCTGTGTATATGTATAAAATGGACATATTGCTGTAAATATTGTTTGCAAAAGAATATTGTTGTGTCTCCCCAAAACTAAGCCCTGTTTTCCTCTCTACCCCTTCCCTAAAATCCTGTTCAATTAAGATCCCTTTTCCCTTATGACAAGATGTAAAAGAAGCCTTGTTCCCCTATGACTAAATGTACATAAAATCCTTTGAAAAACACTGTTTACCTTATGATGTACATTGAAAAAACAAAAACTCAAAGGAGCAAGATATCTATGTTGTCCTATACTCCTGTTGCAAATGCATGTCCTTTCCCTTGATGACTATCATACGTATTTTCCCTAATAAAGTATTTCTTTGCAAATGATTTCCTAATGATGGAAGATGAGATGATATGTTTGACATTTTGTGAATTATCCCTTAAAATTCCCTGTTTTTACATATTTTCCCATTCCTTATTAAAAATCCATCCCCTAACATTTCCCTTATGATTTTTTCCCCTTGAAATCAGCATACTTCTCAGCATTTTTGCAGGCAAGGGCAGCAGTTTACTCTATCTATTTGCTTCACTTTGCTCAAAAGCACCATGTCAACCACTGAAACCTATGAGCAAGGTGATGACCGGTCTTCTTCCACAGAGATCGAGGTACAGCAGAGGCCTCGTAAGGGTGGCAAAGGTGGTCATCATAGGAGAGAGGAACCCACCTCTTTGGCAGAATTGCAGGCCTGTCCTATGGCAGTGAATTGTTTCTGTTATATGTCATGTTTTCAGTTCTATGAGAGGCTTGCCCAGATTCAGCACCACAGGGAGTTGGCCCGCTTATTTGTTTTGCACCTTCATGATGGGCAGGTCACTCTTGCAGGGGTGAATTTTGTACTATCTCCGGAGGTGATTTCAGAGGCTACCGGGATACCAAATGTGGGTGAGGTGTGGCCCAAGCGCAAAATGCTGGATTATGTTTATTTTGAGCCATATGTCAGGCTAACATTCATGAGTCACTTGTCAGGGGTCTTTCCCTTCAGATTCCTCCGAGGGGAGTATGCTCCGATCATGCGGCTTATCATGCATTACTTCACATGCGAGGGAAGATTTTCACAGGTCTTCTCTTGTCACATTCCCCTGTTGATGCACTTTACTCGAGTGAGGATGATGAACATCCCGGTTTTCTTCTTCCAGGACATTCATAGGATGGTGTCTGTGTTTCAGAGGCAGTCCCCAGCTCAGCATCATAGGAGTTTGTGCCATCATGGTCTCATCCAGCTCATTGTTTGCCATCAGTTGAGTTAGCAGGGCATTCCATGGCCAGACTTCATTTCTCATGAGTTCTTTACAGTGCCACCACAGCCACACCCAGAGCCAGAGGTCATTTATGAGGAGGGAGGTCCATCTCACCAGCCCGAGATCATTGTTCCGAGACAGGTTGCTTCCTCACCTCAGGTCACCTACCAGAGAGGTCACAGGACCTTGTTTGCAGCAGCTCGACGAGTACTTTCCCCACAGCAGGTGGAAGGGGTCTCGCCATCATCATCTACAGGTCAGCGAGTGTTATCTCCACATCAGGTGGAAGGGGCCTCGCATTCTTCATCAGCAGAGGCAGTACGGGAGGGCAAGCAGCCCATGGTTGAGGACGAGAGAGTTGGAGATACACATCATGATTTCATTGACCTTGATGCTCGCTCCCTCACTTCAGATTTGCATGAGATCATCCGACAGAGAGAGGCAGAAAACCGCTTGTTACATCAAAAGCTCGACATGGCCCAACGGACAATAAACTATCTTGAGCAGCGCAACAAGCAACTTGAGGATGAGAAAGAGTTGGATGAGCTGTGGAGGATTCGAAGTGACCGAGTCATCAACCGTAGGAGGCCCGGTGACTTGCTGCCCAAGGAGAGGGAATCCATGCTTATCCGTGTGAATGCACACTTGGAGAGACTGTTGGAGAAAGCCAACTAAGACAAGAGGCTGCTACGGAACATGAAAAATCATTATTGGGCGAGAATGCATGTTTGCAAAGCAAAGATGAAGATACTCCAAAGGAAGTTGTCCGAGGCCTGTAGGAGGAAGAAGAAGACCAACCCGCTCCGTATCTTGGCTGAGGCCTCTCTCACTCACCATGATACTCATTAGCCTCCTCCTAGCAGCAAACCCAAGAAATTTTGAGAGTTTTGAGACATTTTTGGCATTTTTGAGAATTTTACAGGTTTTGGCCATTTGAGTGGTCTCACCCCGCGCGCGACCAGTCATGGGGAAAGCTCAGAACGGGGAAAACTCTACATTTTTGGAATTTTCATGCAAAAATACCCTTGCCTATGGATGGGTTTCAGATTTTATGAAGATTTGGGCTTCCAAAAGCTCAAAATACATGCAAATTTTTGACTTTCTGCCCCTTTTTTGCGTTGCAGAAATCTGCCTTGGGAGAAATGACTTTTGAGGGGTCAAATCAACTCCAAATTCAGAAATTCCAGTGGGGTTGGAAAGTAGACTCACATACCTTTCCAATGAACTATCTTGCACCTGATTTGGACACCGGGAAGGCCCTCAAAAAGAGCTGTCAATGCGCGCGACCAGTCAAAGTGAGGGGCGCGACCACTCAGGGAAATTTCACTGTTTTGACCAGTTCGGCCAGCAAAACACTGTTTTTACTTTGGTTGACTTTTGAGGCATGTAAATGATGGATTTTTGTGTAATTTTCATAGCACTTGGACACATTTACTCTCCTTTGACACTTCTGGAAGTTTCTTTGATGTAAATAGTGAATATTTAATGCATGGATAGATTACCTAAGTTTTAGAGGCAAGTTGTTTTGACTGCCTATTATCTAGTGCTCAGTTTAGAATTAGTTGAAACAGCTCCTAGGAAGCTGAGCTCGACCCCTAGAGGTGGGGAAAGGAGTTAGATCATCTATATTATGCCTTCTCTTGCTCATTTTCATGGTTGGACTCTTGAGGGAGAAGCTCCTATTGTATATTTTACTTGTATCTCTGCAATTTGAGGAAAGGGAAGACCAGGGTTTTGCAGACATCATTGGGATTCTTGTGGACTATTGTGTTGATGGTGTGTTCTCTTATTGTAATTGTAAGTGTGTTTATGTGTTCCATCTCTTTCTTTACTGCAGCTTATTAAACAAATGAAGTGATAAAGTTTGAATTCATGCTTGCCATGCTCAGCTTTCAAATTTGTTTAATGTTTATGTTTTCCACTGTCTAGAGAGGATTCAAAGTCATTGTTTTCCCTCTTTAGCTTCTCTTCTTTCTTCTTTGATCATCCATCTCAGCTAAAGGCATCAGCACAAACTCCTACCTTGCCCCAAAGACCCACCTGCAAAAACTGAGCTCAATCCCCGCACCCTGAATCGCACTCCCTCCAATTGCCACCAAAAACACCAAAAACTTTAAATCAACCCCCCTTATCAGTTTACTAGCCTAATATCAGTGTTCCAAATTGGGTCAGCTCATCCTATTGAAAGATCTACCGAGTTTGACCGGAGAGAGCCTTCTCATACCCCGTAGGGCTAGCTATGAGGTGAAATGGTTTGATGTTGCCTTGAAGGTTTACCTTCCTCAGCCTAGGGTGAAATCTCAAGCGCTAACACTGTGTTCGGTGCATTGCGATCAGTAGGGCGGCCGACACGGATTCCTATGGATAAAAGGTTTTAAGCCTATAGGGGTCTCCCAATATATACTCGACGGTACGTGGGAGCACAATCCGTACTGGCACTTATCGTCTCACAGTGGAGGAATCACCCAACCATCAGTGAGGACAACAGTTACCAGGCTTTACGACGCCGGAACACGTCTCTAGCCTAAACCTCTATGTTGTGCGTTAAGTTCCAAAGCGTTGTTAGATTCATTAAATTAATTTTAAGTTGATCTTTCTTAGAAGTTTGCCTTTTGGGATCACCACGAGATGTAGATGTAATTCCTAAATGCAATCTAAAGATGATAAGCAAGCTTTTATCTCTTTTCAACAATGAAAATCCTAGCTACAAGGGGAAAAGAAAGACACAAATTTTTCTCAAAGAGCAAAGCGCACACTGTAAATGCACTTTTCCTAAATCAAGCCATACAAACTATCAATATGCAAATGCACATATGCGTGTATTTGTTTTCACTTTCTTAATATTGATGCCTAAAAAGAAAGTTGATGTACAAATCTGAATTTGCTTTCAAGTGATAAACACAAACAAGCTTCTTTTTGAAATCAAAAAGGTAGAGAAGATTACGACACTTTATGATTTTGAAATAAACACTCGTTTCGACACTAGAAATAGACAAATTCAAACCAAAAGAAAAAGTAAAAAGTATAATCAACTGTCAACAGTAAACAAACTTTCTCCTAAGATCAAAATCGACACTTACGACAGATCTAAATCTAAGGACGACAGTATGACTATTTTACTCTTTCAATGGAAAACTGTAAATGATGTAACAAACACATAAAGAACATCTACAGTCTTTTTGTACAAAGGAGGCGGAATTAAGGCAAAGAAAAGGGGTTTTTAGACAGGTACACACACTGATAACAAGCTGCAAAAATCAGAGACAAAACTGGACAAAATGAAGCAAAGAACCTCAGCTGCACAGGACAAAGGCTGATCAGCGCACCTGTTGTACAAAGAAACTGAATTGCAGCACATGTAGCCCTCTCAGGACCTGCGTTGAAATGCAGAACCTCTTCACAGAGCCTGCGCTGGGGCAGAAACGAGACTTCTATCCGGGTTCTGGGTCACGGTTTGCAGTTTAATCTATGGTTTTTGGCCGAGTAAAAGCAATCAGTAAGGTACAATCAGAGGGATGATTTAAAGGAGGACTAAGAGCTATCACAAAGGGTCATCAGATCATTTGTGAATCAGCTGTTCAAATCATAAACAAATCCAGTGAGTGGATTGAAGTAGCAGGTGTCTACTTTGCATTTGATAATGGCAAATGCAGTTCGATTGCTACTTCTGTGTTTATGAAACAAACAACAAGAGAAACACAAACAAACTAACTAGACACGATCCCCAGCGGAGTCGCCATTTTGTTGTTGGGAAAAGTATCTACTCAGAACGCCCCTATCCCACTAAGGTGTGATAGTGCCTTAGCAACAAACAAGGAAAAATACTTTCGTATTCTTCTTTATGAATTGTAAACGAAGAGGAATAGGATGAACCAACCTGTGTCTTTCGCTAGTCCTTTGATCCAATCTCTCTTCTCTTTGACAGCTTCCAGCTACCTGCTCCCTTACTTGCCCAGCTTCACCAAGTTCCTGCAAGATCACAGAAGAGGAAAACTACACAAAGACATAGATTTACATTCATAAATAGCTTAGGATCAGATTTAAGCTAAACATGCAAATATAACAAAACATCATTGATACACAAGCATGTAGGAGAAACTCAAATAGTTTTATTGATATAACAAGAAGATCCAGGAGGAGATACAACCAAGTGAGTCCCAATCCAGCATCTACCTCCCAGCAAAGGAATCCCTTCTTCACCTCCAACAAGGCATAAATCACCCAATGCACTAATCTCAATCTCAAAACCAACAGCAATTCTCTGCAAAGTACAAAATTCCAGCCTCTGGATCTCTGGGATGAGGGATCCATATATAGATGTATGCAGAGAGGATGAGTCAGCTTATGATTTGACTTGTGGCTTCTCTCTGTCAGTTCTTGCTTCCACTTGGAGACTGAGAGCCTCTTACTCATCCTTGGTCGAACTCAGTGAGGCAAGTGTCATTGAGGAAGATTCTGGAAGCTTCCATTGTCTGTCCACCTCGCGGAATGACACTGCCATTTGGCATTTCCCACTCAGCGCACCCTGGTAGTGCATTTAGGTGCGTTGCAATGCACTTAGCTAGTGTACTGGGGTGCTATGCAATGCAGGTAGCTAGTGGAGCAGCTGAAATGATCCTGATTTGACTGATTCTGAGCAGTTTCTGGTGGAGAACTTCTGGGAGAAGCTGTAATTGGTTGACCTTGTTCCTTTAGGGGCAGGAACAACACTTTTAGGGACTTAGGATCCCTTGGTTTATGGAAATTTCATGCTTAGAGCTGTAAGGCACAAAAATGTCTATAACAATGATTACATTGCCTTGTTTTCCTCGCCATGCTGATCCACACTGCTTGTCCGTGAGTTCTTTCCATTATAGTCCTACCAAATCTTTTTGTACAAACTCGCATTGACTGATGTGGGGTTCCTTAAGGCCCACCTTTCAACAAGTCTTGCCCCATCGACATCAGCACCTTATCTGGGAAATAGACTAGAGTTCCTTTTGAGTACCTAGAGGCTTGCATGCCTTAATGGCAAGTTCTCTCGCTGGCGATCATGGGAATACATCAATGTCCCTTGATCTTCAGACCTTGCAAGTGGCTTGACCTCGACACATCCATTTGCACTTCGCAAGATGTACTCAAGTACCTTGGCACTCATTGACATCAATGGTGAGTTGCCTCGCATTGGTTAACGACATACATCAATGGCTGGTAATCCAATGATTTCTATTCATGCTTGACATCGACACATTCATTTGCATGTTTAGAATTGTACCATCGGGTTTGTAGCGGGTGAAGACTATACACTTTTTCACAACTCCCTCAGCAGTTACAACAGCATTCATTCTGATCTACGAGAGTACCACAGTTCCACTTTCAGCGTTTCTCTTTTCCATGATTCATCATCAACAGTTCAGATTCCTTGATCTCCCAGAATCCAGTTACAACAACATCAGTCACATTTTCCTGATCCAGTAGCAGCAGCAGCAACGATATTCCTATTGCATAGTTCATCATTCTTGGGTTAGTAGAGGTATGTTGTTTTCTAATCTTTAATCATGCAATTCCTTATATGCTAATTTGAATATTTTGGAAAATTCCCTCACCATGCTACATTTCCTTTCATGAGCCATGTCAAGTTGCATGAGGACATGCAACCAATTCAGTTGAGGGGGGGAGAACTATATTCACTTCCATGATTCCATTTCTTCACCACACTACATATTCACTTCCATGATTCCATTTCTTCACCACTATCACTCCATTTTTCTCATTTACCATTCACGAACATTTATTTTCCAATTATACTTTATTGTACTTTGCTTCATACGTAATATTGGCATGCTTAATTAATATTACAAATGGGCTTTCTTATGCACATTGATAGCTTATGATTTCCAGTGAGTGTTTACATTATTGAAGAAAAGAGAACAGAAAATGAAATGAATGTTGTTAACACAAGAACCAACATTCTTTGTATTCATGGTTGTCACACAAGAACCAACCATAAGAAAATGTAAGTTGTTACTCATGTCTTTCACATATCCTGGAAACATTCATTATTAAAGACATCATCATGTAAAGCCAAAGTTGTTCAAGATGCCAAATGTTCTTAAAGAGACCCATGCATGGTTGCATGAGGACATGCAACAAGTTCAGTAGGGGAGGATGTTGGGACTCATAAATGTCATATTTTCATCCACCTTTTTCTTCACTATTCCTTACATTTCATCATCCCATTAAACTTTTATCATATCATTTTCATACATACATTTGGGTTTCACCTTCTTATTTTCCATTTTATTCATTTTTGTATTACAAGTGAATTTATGATTAATTATTAGAAAATATACATATTTTTTATATATCTCAAGAATATGTGAGTTTTGTGATGTGTAGGAAATATGTGAAGAATTAATTCCAAGAGACTTATCCATATCTCCTCCACCATATTAAGGAGATAATTATGCAAGCATATTCCTAAGGAGAAAATCATGGAGGATTTGGATTGACATATCTTATCCATTTCCTAAGGAGAAAATCATGGAGCATTTGGTTGGCATATCTTATCCAATTCCTAAGGAGAAGATTATGGAGGATTTGGTTGGCATATCTTATCCAAGATATGTGAGAGATTTATGGAGGATTCAAAGGGATCATATTTTGTAATAATGGGAAAGTATTTAAAAATGCTTGAGAGATTTGTGGGATCATATTTTGTAATAATGGGAAAGTAGATTAGTGGATGATCATTATGAGTTGTTACTCATCCCATTGTATAAATAGGAGTACAATCTCCTCCATTTGTAATCTGGAAGTTTTTGTAATCTTAGAATTGGTTTGTAATGGAGATTTTGAAATAAAGGATCATACTTCACTTTTGCTTCTACATCTGAGTCTCCATTGAAGTGGTGTGCTTGTGGAGTTATGGAGGGCCCCCATGGCCTCAATTGCATGCTTATTTGTTTATAATTTACTTTATGTTTTTGTTTGATTTCAGCTTTCAAGTTTTATTAAATGTTATAATATTGGAAGGATCTTATTTGAAAGTGTTTTTGTAAAAGAACCATAAGATCTCATACAATGATTAGATCTAGGTTTACTTCATTTCCGCTTTTAATTTCTAATTAGATGATATAATTTTGGAATATATCTTGTAGAATATGTTCTTGTAAGGGAATCATAGATCTCAAACAATTGTTAGATCTAGGCTTGATTAGTTATTGAAAGAGATCTTAATGAATATGTTCATGTAAGGGGACTTTAAGATCTTGGACAAATTAAGAATCTTTCTAGATCTATATATTTTAGATAAGCACTTCTAAGTTTACCTTCCTGGGTTGACATTAAATTAAACTCTAATTTGCATCCGCACTTTATACCACACAACAACCTAGCAGAATCTATCAATAAAAGCTTCATCTGCATCCTCAAGAAAACCCTTCTTTCCCACCAAAGGAACTGGCACAATGCACTCATCAACGCCCTATGGGTTGACTAGGTTACCCCCAAACCATCCATTGGCACATCCCCCTACTTCCCTATTTATGGGAAAGAAGCCATATTTCCACCTAACATGTATCTCCCGGCCCTCAAATTAGCTCAAGAGTCACAAGGCTCCCCTTGCCCCGCTATTCAGAGTCGTATCGACACCCTCATGAAAATGGAAGAGGAGAGACCAAAAACCAAAGAGTAATTTTCCATTCACCAAAGTCGGATTAAAAGGTGGTTCGACAAGAAGTCTGCAGGGACCGGTGAATTTAGTGTGGGGGATTTGGTTCTTAAATGGGATCGGGCTCATGAAGACAGGGGAAAACACACCAAGTTTCAAGCTTTGTGGATTGGTCCCTTCCAAATCAAAGAGAAAATTGGCCAACACACTTATAAGTTACAGACGCTGGGAGGGCGATTTGAAACCCTTCCTGTGAATGGCCAATACCTCAAGTTCTATTTTACCTAGCAGCCCCGAGGTTGCTAATCCCACCTTTTACCATAGTTCCCTTTCGTTTTCTTAGCTAGCCGTCATTTTTTTTTAGTATAGTTTGATGTTCATTTCTTTTCAAAATAAAAGTTTGGGATGACAGGTAGAGGATAGAATAGCCCTGCATGATTGGTTTCCATGGATTCTCTACAAAACCATTTTTTTACTGAACCTTAAGTCACAGCCAGGATAGAGTGTGCAATACTGGTAGTACTGGCGAAATCAAATGGCACACACAGCCTTCTATCTTGCTCGCTCGGTTTATCCAAACTGCCTACATGGATGAGGAGTTTGAATTTTTCCAGCTCACCTATTGTTTTGGGAATGAAGGGGAAGTTGAAGAAACCTTTTGAGCACACATACATTTCGGGAAAACAATAAGGTCTCTAGAAAACCAGAAAAAACCTCTTTGCAAGTCAAAAAAGTCTGGATCCATTGTCTGCCTAGGCTTTAAGCCACCATCGAATAAGTGAAAATAAGCACAGACAAATAAGTGCTAATAAGCACATCCAAGTACTCATAATAAGGTCTAAAGTACCCAAAAATACTTCCCGCGCAAAGAGGTAAGGCAACAAATCCATCAGGGTACTGACCAGGCTTGCTGGTAGCACAACAACGTTCACGATTTCTAGGTAGTGACTCCATCGGGGTACCTTTCAGGCTCGCTGGTAGCAAAGAAACACTAGAGTACCATGACCACTATACTAGAAAAGAAAAAAAAAAAAAAAAATTAAATTTAAGCTCATATCATTACTTCAATTTCCCTCTTCCTTCCCAAGATAGTAGGAAGTAGCATCCTCTCTTGTGTGTTAAAGGCTAGTTTTTGCAGATTAGGATAACTGACAAGTTTGAAGGAAAGGCCCAAGTACCATCAACAAGACCCGCAGCTCTATAAAAGCAACACTCATTCAAGTCTCCTTAAGCTAGCCCAAAAGACGTTAGATATCGTGGAGTTCTCCTAATGAATCACCAATTGCTGTAGCTGCTGCAACAACCCCTCCAAAAATTCTGAAATCCTTAAAAATTTTGGAGCCCCTATATCATGCAATATTTCCTGCACCTTTGGGATCTGTTCAAAAGCTCGCCGGACCAGAAAAGCCTCATAAATATCTAAGTTTTCCTGCTAAATGAGGCTAAGTCACAAGATCCTATTTTAGCAAGTCAGTCGCATCTTCAGAACATGACTATGTAGAACATTTCTGACTTGCGACTATTGCAACCCATGCAACCCACAAGTTGCTAAGTCACAAAGGTCGCGTGGGTCACACTTGGAGATTGTTGCAACCATGCGAGCCTTGTGACCTCGCGACGAACAGGTCTTAAGGTCGTGCTTGACACTCATTGCGACCATACGACCCTTGCAACCTCGCAACCAATAGGTTGCAAGGTCACACTTTAGACCAATGTGACCTTCACACGTGTGACCAAAGTTATAAAATGGGAAGTCACCCCTATTAATTTGTAATGACTCCTCTAGTCGCACGGAAGACGAAGAGGATTTGTGACTTATGTGCGCGCACATTTTTCTTTAGGTAGGTGACCTTTGACCTTCCCAGTAATCATGTTTTTTAACCAAGTGTCATTCCCTACCTCCCTGACCTGCCACATTCCGTTCCAAGGGGTTTTTTATCCCCTTTTTCCTAGGTTTTTTAACCTCCAACCTTAATAAGCAGTTGACCTAGCCCTAATCAGTCTTTCTTGACCCTCTCATGACCATTCCTCGACCCTAACCATCCTTGTTTTCGCCAATAAGCCTAACCATCTTACCAGGAATATTTCCAGGCCTCCCCAAAGCCTCAAATCTTCCTCCTTGGCCCACCAAAAACCTAGGTTGCATGGACCATGGCAGCGATACCATTTTCCCATGACCTAGCGACTATGTGACTGTGCGACACCACGACCTAACGACTGTGCAACCCTATGAACCCACAACCTAGTGATTCTGCAACCCTGCGACCCCCATGACTGTGCGACCTGCGACTCATATGCTAAGTCACTAAGTTGCACTCTTTGACTTGCGACCAAGTGACACATCTCCCTTTGCGACCTGTAAGAAAAACCTCCTGCCAGCTTTTACAGTTAATTTTATTTAGGCAGTCTTTTTCTTGATTTTCATGTTGTCGCTCTCATCGTGTGATTGTATTTTTGACATGCCAGGTGACATAGATCTCAAGTGCATCTCCATCTCCTCCTTCGAAGACGATATGACACCCCCAACTACTAAGGCTACTCGTAGAGGTTCGGGAAGCGATTCATGGGAGATCTACCAAGATGAGGAGCTACCAATCTTCGGGGACACAACGTGCAACATTAATAAAATCATGAAGCTCTCCTGGTATAACATCTACGAGGAATTGTCAAAGCCTGACATACCTGAAACCCAAGAGGATTTCCTGGTATACTTAAATGCTAAGAGATCGAAGCTACACAAGATAGCATCACACCCCCCAATCTTCCCATGTACAGAGACTATTGAATGGATCTTGCAAGATACATATACATATTCATGGATGACCAGGGACCATGCTGGAGCAATCATAGATGCGATCTCCCCTACAGAAATCGTCACTTACTATAGACTCCTAGAGAGACAAGAGAATCAAAACAGGTGGTTCTCTGGTATTACAATCCCAGTTAAAGATATCCTGAGAGAATGGTGGCAGGACCCATCAAAGTTTTGGGCTAGATCAGATCAGGCATATAGGACAGAGGGGTTATTTAAGGTATTTCAACTAATCACCACTATGATGTGTTGCTTCTATGGTAACACAGAATGTGAAGTATTCTACGACACCTTGGTCCCTCTCATGCATGTCATTTCCACCCGAGGAACTATTTTCAATTCGAAAAACATTCTAGCATAATCTTTGAAAACAAACATAGTTGCAGCCAAGCGCCCACAGCCAAAACAACCTCTGGAATTCTATATGGCTTCATACCTCTTATATGATGTCTGCGCAAGATGCGAATTTGAGCATTGGAGCTCTAACTGGGATACATCAGCGACTGACCCTATGCATCGCCACTACAAGGTTTTCTCGGACACTGCCTATAGAGGTATTGTTATAGGAAAATTTGGGCACATCAACCCCAACTTCCAGATCCGTATTATTAGGGTCCATAAATCCCTAATTCAGTTGTTTTCATTCCCTAATTAGGTCAACCTACTTCATTCTTGCTTCCCAAGAGTTTCCATGAAACTATTCATCCAAAAAGTGTCCCTAAGGAGATCAGTGTAGGGAGCCTTCTATCATGTTGTAATGCATTGCAGGAACTACACTGTCTGGGTGCTATGCATAGCACCTAGCCTTTGTTTCACCTGCACTGAGCGAGATTCATCAAATTTTTGAAATGAATCCATTGGATTCCTCATCCAATGGATGCTTCTGGAAGTTTCCATATGGATTGAGCTCGCTTTTGGATGAGGAAGAGGATGAATGAACCTTAATCCATTATCCCTTCCTCCATGGAACCACTTCCCATTTTTGGCAAAGCATTCATGAGGGCCATTAATGGCTTAACACTACAAAAAAACCAGCGATTAGCGTCCCTTTTTACTTCTTTTTTTGCATCTAGAGCCCATTTTTGGTGTTATTTGCATCCATTTATCAAATATGGTGCAAAACTTGACACAAAATTTGCATCAAGTTTTGCACCAAATCTTACACCAAGTTTAGCACCAGGTATTGCAATAGGTTTTGCACCACGTTTTGCACCAAATTTTATGCCAAGTTTAGTGTCATCCTTTACACCAGGTTTTGTTCCAGGTTTTGCATCAAGTTTGGCACCTAATTTTGTTTGACATACTTTTGCATCCTCATTTTCATCCACTTTTTGCACCTACACTTGCATCAACTTTTTCATCGACTTTTGCATCCTTTTTTGCATCCTTTTTTAAATCATTTTTTGCATCCATTTTTTCATCCATTTGTGCATCCCTTTTGCGCCAAGTTTTACATCGAGTTTTGTGTCTAGTTTTGCATAAAATTTTGCATCTACTTTTGTTGCATCCACTTTTCCCTCTTGTTTGGCATCCATATATACATCCTCTTTTGCATCTATTATTGTACCCACTATTGCATCTAATATTTTTGTGCCACAATTAGCGCCTAGTTTGGCACCTCCTTTTGCACCCACTTTTGATTATAATTTTGCATCCACGTTTGCATCCTCATTTGCATCTAGGTTTTCATCAACTACTACATCTATTTTTGCATCCCTTTTTGTATCCAATTTTGGACCGGGATTTGCATCGGGTTTTGTGTCTCGTTTTGCATCTACTTTTGCATCGACTTCTATTGCATCCACTTTTGCACACAATTTTGCATCCACTGTTGCACCCATTTTAAATTTCACTTTTTGCATCCCTTTTTACATCTTCATTTGCATCATACTTTGATTCTTTTTTTGCATCTATCATTACATCCACTTTTGTTATGCCACAATTTGCACCATGTTTTGCACTCACTGTTGTATCCATGTTTGCTTCCAATTTTGCAACCATGTTCACATCCTCTTTTGCATCAAATATTGCATCTATTTTTGCATCCACTTTTATGTCAGGTTTATGCATTGGGTTTTGCATCTCGTTTTGTATCTACTTTTGCATATACTTACATTATATCCATTTTTTGCATCCAATTTTGTTTTGCCTGTTGCATCAATGTTTTCTTCCACTTTTACATCCATTTTTGCATCTTATTTTGCATATTTTTTGTCTATTGTTACATCCACTTTTGTTGCACCATATCTTGCGCCTACCATTGCAACCACATTTGCTTCCACGTTTGCATCCACTTTTGTTTCATCCATTTTTGCATATACTTTTGTTTCCATTGTTGCATCCGCATTTGTTTCACCACAATTTGTGCCAAGTTTTACACCTACCATTGGACCCATGTTTGCTTCCACTTTTGCTTTCATGTTTGCATCCAAGTTTGCATTGACAACTGCATCTACTTTTGCATCCACTTTTGTGTCAGGTTTTTCATCTTGTTGTGCATCTACTTATGTTGTATCCACTTTTCATCCAATTTTACTTCTATTGTTGCCCCCATTTCTATGTTCGCTTTTGCATCCCTTTTCCAACACTCATCATATTTTCTGCATTGATGATATTCCTTATGGCATTGAAAATTATGAACAATTGATGACAATGTCAATAATATTGACAATGATGAAAATGAAGATGATGGCGATGACATGAATTGTGATTATGATGATAAAGACGATAGTGGTTACAATGACAATGATGATGATGGCAATGATTATGATGATGACGATGCTAATGACGTTGGCGAATCTTCCCAATTTTAGATGTTGTCATTGTCATAATCATAAGCATTATCTTTGGTGTCATGATCATCATTTTCATCTAGGTCATCATCAAAAACAATAATGGCATGAATGATGATGATGCATGATTACAACAATGTCGATAGAAATTACATTAATGATGATGATGGGGATGACAAAAATGACAATGACGATGATAATGGTGGTGATGATGATCATCATCGATCATCTGTCAAAAATAGAGTTGTTATTTCTCTTACGTATATCAATGTGTCCTAAACAACCCTTTTCTAGCACTGATCACATTTTTTGGGTTGATGATATTTCTTACAACATCTACAATTATGAACAATTGCAAACAATGTCCGTAATGATGATGATGATGGCATGAATGGTGATTATCATGATGATAATGTAATGATGGAAATAACAATGACAAGGATGATGGTGATGATGATGACAATGATTATGATAATGAGAATGACCTTACAATCTTATGGATTCGTGAACAATTACTAGTTTCAATACCATCTTCTGGATATGTATTGCTATCATACTTTTAAAATTTTCTGTCTCTCTTGAGGTATCTTACTATAATGGTGTTGTCAACACTAGAAAGATATCTTGTTGTAATGGTGGTTCTAATGTTAGCACTAGCAAAGTTTTTGTTAAATTTTGGTTAAAAAAAACCGATTTATGCAATTATTTTGACAATCTATGTAAAAAAGTAAATAACATCCAATTATTTTGACTGTAATCCCATTGATTATCATGAATTCACCAGTGTGAAGACCATCTTCTACATACATATTATTATTAAACTTTTTGCATTATATCCCTCTTATATCTTGTGGTAATGGCAATATTAGCACTAGAAAAATATCTTGTTGTAATGGTGATGTTAGTATTAGCACTAAAAAAATCACTAAATTTTGGTAAAAAAAGTTTATCATTTATTTATTTTTAATTTGGGAAATTTTTGTTTTTATATTTTTTGTTTTTAATTCTATTTTTATGAAGTAATATTTTTTTTGGTTGAATTTTGGTAGTAACTAGTTTTTGGTCTAATCATATGTATTAACCATGTTCTTTATGCTACAAGTATAATTGTTGGGACAAAAATGCTCTTTCAAATAAGTTGCAAAAAGCATATAAATGGAAGAATAGCGATGACAACTATTTTCATTGTCCAACTGTTCAGTATATCATGTATGAAAATATTCAACATTTTTATAAACAATGGATTAGAGGTGAGTCTGTAATTGTACATAATGTTTGGATGATACATAAAAACAAAGTTTGTTTCATTGATGTGGTTAGGATCTACTTTGGATACGAAACCCTAGGTTTGGAAGTATGCAAATAATGAATTTGGTTTACCTTTGATAACAAATGAAATTTTATTTCTTTTTCCTCGTAAAACCAAGGAAGATATGGCAATAATTCTCGTTAGAAAACTACTTCTTTTTGAAGGTTTATAATTGGTTGCAAAAGTTCAACAACTGGGTATAGAAGTTTTTAGTTGCTATTAAGGAAACAATGTGATTATAGGTTTTAGCAGACATAGATCATTCTTGGTATTTGATTCACTTTGACGATGGCCTCTTCTGACTAATATATGAGATTGTGAATTTGTTGATATTTTTTAGATTACCAAGTAGATATAGTTGTTTATAGGAATTTTGTAAAACCTGAAGTATTGACGAATGGTTTTTCGCTGTTAAGCAAGTTTAAGTCAAATTGGGTTGCAAAACGTAAGGAGAAAGAAAAAACAATTGTTAGTAGTTGTGAGTTGATATAGTCATTAAATAATTCCCAACCATTTTCTTTGTGCTACAAGTCTAATTTTCAAGACAAAATTAATAATTTTGTTCAGTTACAAAGAGCATATAAGTGGAATAATATCAACCGTACTGGAAACTATTTGTAGTGTCCATTAACTATTCAGTATATCATGCGTGAAAATATTTAACATTTTAAAAAACAATGAAAATGACAAGTGAACTTGTAAATATACAGAATGCTTGGATGATACATCCAAGACAAAGTTGCATTCATCAATGTGTTCAAGATCTACCTTGGAATAGAAACCATATGTTTTGGAAGTGTGCAAAAAAATAATTTGATCTACCTTTAAAGATAGTCTAGTATGGTAACCTTTTATGACCAATGATTTTTTTTTTTCTCATCATCATCATATACATATATATATTAGAAACCAAGGAAGATATGATGATAATCGTCATCAAAAATGACCTATGATAGTGGTGGCGATGGTGAATATGATGACGATGACAATGGCAATGAGGATGATGATTAAATGATGATAACGATGACAACAATACAATGATAGGGACCCTATTCCATTAGGGATTCCCTATATGGGGAAAATATTACCTGCGTGTGGGAAAGTTATTATTGATCACAAAAATGAATAAACTCAGTAGAAAATTTGAATCACCTTCATTACCCATCCAAATATCCTTAATAATTCGAATTTTTATTGTAGTGTAGTTTAATATATTTGTGTTAATTAATTCCATAAATTCAACTTAACAAGTTATATTTGTGTGTTAAGCTATATTTGTCTATATTCACAATATGTGACAATTTATACACACATAAATTATTTTCATTTTGTCTCAGTCATAACTTCATATTATTTCTAACCATTTTCAACTAATAGATGAAACTAACCATAGTAACTCTTATCTAACTAACTGAGCTTGTTATTTCCAACCAACAAACCATATTAACTAACATACATTTTAATGACATTAATTGCATCAAGTAATGAGTATACCTATAAGAATATTCAAAACACCAATTTAGATTATGAGTTCTAAACATGGTAATTAAATGACTATTACAACCAAATAACAATGAATCATTTCAAAATGGGACATAATAATTGTCCTTATTTAAACATGAATGACATACCCTGTAAATTATCTAGAAGTCTTCATTTATGTTATCATCTGCATCTATGTCTTCCAATGCTTCCTTGTCAATGTTCATATGTTCTTGCAAGAAATTAATATTACTCTTCCTAAACCATTCTGCTAAAGTCATATTGTGATCATCCTCATCTTCACCTTCGTCATATTCTGTATCAATAAAAGTTGTTTCGTCATCAAAAATATCAGTGTTACCAAATCTATTAATTTGATCTTCATATTGTATATCATCAATATTGCCTTCTTCTATAAGATCATTTGCCTTTGGAAATTGTTGGTTGTCATGGTGAATTGCCTCATCTAATTTATCATTTTGTGAAAATACACCTCTAGCCCTGCTTCTCCATATTGCTAATGGAATGTTGTCACCATCATCTAGTTCACAGTCCTCTGGTTGAACATCATCATCTTGAACATCATCATTGATGCCAATTTGTTCTATGTTCCCCTATTCTTGAACTATATTTGGTTGGTCATCATTACTTTTCTCTGTATTGATTGAGGCATCTTCGAATATATGCCTTAATCTTGGATCATAATGAATGACAAATATCCATTTTGGATCCAAAATATCTTCATAGAAAAAAACCTGCATGTGAAGAAGATAAATATATTAGATCTCCAGTGGTATCAAATTTTATTATCAATGAGAAGGTATATATCCACAATAAAAAATGAATTACAAAATTACATACAACCATTATTTCTTATATTTCTTATATTTTTTTAGTGAAAAAATACCTGCTCACAATGAATTGGTAGAACATAGGGCTCATTATCCAGTGGTAGGTATTTTGATGAATCTATAGAAAACAATCCACTATGGATATCATGTCTCCGTGTCCTGTCAAATGCTTCATACCATTTACATTTAAAAATAATACATTTGAAAGAGCGGTAATCTAACTCAATAATTTCTTGTATTTTTCCAACGTATTGAAGATTCCC
Organism: Pinus tabuliformis; assembly: GCA_031772625.1. Classification (NCBI taxonomy): domain Eukaryota; kingdom Viridiplantae; phylum Streptophyta; class Pinopsida; order Pinales; family Pinaceae; genus Pinus; species Pinus tabuliformis. The sequence goes on along the minus strand of CM062814.1, from coordinate 153,769,624 downwards.
TTCAATAACATTTTTATCTTTTGAACTTGCTCGACTTGATTGCTTGAAATCAACCATGACCCCACAATCGAAGGATCGTCTTTTTGCATCTACTCTTTCTACACGATAATGATGACCGTATGCCCACATTGCAGGATACTTCCTCACCCGTGACAAGCCATTTACTTGAGTGAAATTAAATATGATTGTGCATAGTTAAATAGTTAACAATGTGATTAATGTATTCAAGCAACATTTTGTAATAATTCAAAATTTACCTTTTTTTCACATCCTCTGCACATGTTGATCTCATCTTCTATTATGTTTGCATCTATTCCTTCCTCATCTATTTGGTTTTGAATTTGTTTAGAAACCCATTCTATTGTGCATTCTTTTCCCCATTGACCGGAAATATTAGTGGGAAGTGGGGTATTCCTTGGGTTTGATATCTTAAATTGTTTCCTTGCTTCTAAAACTTCTTTCCTTTTTATATCATACATATCAATCCATTTATTCATGAATTCCATTTGGTAGAGGACAAATTTGTTGAGCACAACACTTTCATCAACACCTATTAAAAATCAACATGTATAATTAAAACTTAAAATATTATTCTTTCAATTCGGGAAGCTCAAAATGATATAGTAAATGATTCTAAAATAACTATAATAATGAATATTTTACATACCAATTACTTCTTGAACACCATTAGTTTGAGGCTTTTCTCCATCTATAATATCAGATGCACGTTCTTGATCCCAAAATTGTGCACCATCTTCAAAATCTTTACCAAGGAATTCACATAGGAAGAAAAATGCTTCATTTAGTACATACCCTTCAGCCATGCAACCCTCTGGATGTGCCTTCTGTCGGACATATCTTTTTAGGGTTTTCATGTATCTCTCAAAGAAAAACATCCATCTTGTTGAAATGATACCTGCCATTTCAATGTCATCAACTAGATGTATAAGTAAATGGACCTGTAGGTCCATGAAACTTGTAGGGAGCTCCTTTTCAAATACACATACAATTTCTGTGATTTCTTTCTTCCATCTTGGCACTTCAGACTCATGGATCTCTTTAGAGGTCACCCACCTAATTAGATATTGTCATTAAGTTAGTATGAATTTTTAGTGACATTTAGAATGAGATATAATATATCATTGTATCATATAGAGGAACATTTTATACCATGTAAAACCTTGTAAATATCAAGCGACCACATACCTCGTAAAGGCTGACAATCGACATATGGCATTCCTTAAGTCAGTTGTAAGGCATGAATCCCCTCTTATTGCTAGTGGCATGATATGCTATCAAACCAAATTATTATAGTTCATTAGTATTGATTTATCATAATATATCAAAATAAGTTTTAGTAAGTAAATGATAAGAATAACAATTAATTGATGTTAATACCTTCATAAAATTGTGATAATCATGTGTTTTGAATCCTGTGATATGTCCCTCTACTGTAAAAGCTTTATTCAATGATGATCCATATCCAGTGGGTGTTCTTATTGAACGAATCACATTTTTTAGTTGATCTAACTCTTTCCTTTTTAGTATCCATGGAGCTTCTGCATATGATTCATTTTCCTTACTTGGCCACAAATGTCTTCTATCAAATTTGGTACGTGAAAGAGCAATATCCCTCCTTGATGACAAAGTGTCTTTATCTTTGCTAGATATATGTCGAAAAATAGAATCAGGGACATTTTTTAAAACATGCATAGGATCTATTAAATGAGATATTAATAGATCCTTCTAGTAAGGGAGATCATAAAATATGGATTTCCTTTTCATTCCTTTTGGCATTTCAACCATAACTTGTTCTGGTTCCTCAATTGAATGATCATGACGAAAAAAATGGTTCCAAGCTTTTGATTCAGCATCTCCATACATTTTAAGCCAATCAGCTGGACCCATAACCTTGGGAGGAGGTTTATTTTCAATTTTTCCATCAAATTGATTCTTTAGGCGGCTTATGAACTTATGGTCAGGTGGTAGAAAAACCCTGTTGTTTGCATATATAACTTTGTGTAGATCTTTAGAATATCACCCTTCAAATTGTTCTGCACATCTTGGACATGCAAAAATCCCTTTTGTTTGTAGCCCTATAATCAATAACTAGCTTACATAAGAAAACAATAATAATGTAATACTTATATACAACTTGAATTGAAAATAAATTATGATGTACTACGAATATGCAAATTATTTGATCTCTTACCAGAACAAACACCAAGTCCTGGGAAATCATGAATTGTCCAACATAGTATGCCATAAAACATGAAGGACCTATTTGATGGAGGACGTGATATGTCATACATTCTTATGCCTTTCCATAACAATTGCATCTCATCAATAAAAGGTGCAATGTAAACATCCATTTTTTTCACTTGATGTTTTCCTGGAACGATGAGAGTTAGCATAAGGTGTTCCTTTCTAACACTCATCCATGGGGGAATATTGTATACTATCAGTCCAACTGGCCAAACACTATAATTTGAGCTTAGGAAAGAGAAAGGGCACACTCCATCCATTGCAAGTCCTAACCTAATACTGCGAGGTTCATCCTTGAATTTTCTTGGCCATTTTTCCTCTATATGTTTCATTGCTTTGGAGTCCATAGGAATTCGCATGAATCCATCTTTACTCCTATTCTTTGCATGCCAATCCATCAATTGTGCAAGAGATTTACAACGAAACATCCGTTTTAGTCTAGGAATAATTGGCATGTGTCGTAAAACCTTATTTGGAACTGTAGAACCTTGTACATCCGTACGATATCTTTTCTCTTTGCAAACAGGGCATTCTTCATTGTCTTTATATTCATCTCTATATAAGATGCAATCATTTTTACATGCATGAATTTGCTTATATTCAATCCCCAACTTGACTAACAATTGACGCGCTTCTCTACAAGTTGATGGCAACACATTATCTTCAGGGAATATTTTATCCTTTAGAGCCCTGCAAGTTTTTTTTTCAAACCTACACGTTAAAAATGTCATTTATAACGTTGTTTATATACCATAATGTAAAATCCACCTCAAATTAAATTAAATGAAGTTAGTACTTATATTCTAATTGAGGACACAAATTGACAGTGCAAAACTAGAAAAATAATTCAAATAATTACTTTAGTAAGGTAGTGAAGCTCTTGTCTGACCAACCAAATAATGACTTGATTTCCAATAATATTAATGTGCATGAAAGCTTGGATGTTCTACTTGCACCCGATTTGAACACCACTGTCTTTGCTGCTTGCTTAATTGATGCATTGATGTTGATATCATCATAATTATGTTGGCGGTAGTTTCCCTCTATATCAGCATCATCATTATTATGCATAGGATCATCACCCTCATCATTGTTTCCATCCCCAAAGAAACTTGTGAGCATTTCGTTCAATCCTTCTTCATGCATTACATTTCCATCGACATCTATACTCTGAGTAGTGGATGGCATGTCATCAATGTATGCTAATTTCATCAATTCCTCAAATTTTTCACGTGGTAGTGCTCTCTTCAATGCTTCTCTTCTTCTCCTAGTATGGTTTAAAGGATGAATTGGATCATCTCGTTGAATTCTTAATGGTCTAGTTGGATCTTGATCATTAATAGGTGTATCATCAACATCGTTTACCTATAATTAAATGCAACCATTATTTAATGTTAGATAGCAATTACTGTATAGAACATGGATCCATTTCAAAGATATACGCAATAAATTACTCAACAAAACAACATTATACATGTATACAATAAATTAAAAATATTATTTTTGAACACATTATTTTAAAAACAAGCCACATTAATTCCATATTCTTAGATTTTCTACCTTAGGAACATCCAAAAACAACAATTGTCTCAAATTATTCATCTATGCATGTAGTATCATCATGACCAACCTCTTGTTCATTGTGTTGATTTTCTATTTCATTTACAAACTCCATTGTCATATCCTCTTCCACCCATTTCTTTTTGCGTGATTTAATTGTACGGCGTAGGCCACGTCCATATGCAGGTATTTGTATTGGTCTATCAAAATGATTAAACTCCTCATTTGTTCTGATTCCATTGCCAACCTAAAATAATTGATACATGCATTATTTTTTCCAAGGTTAGAGATTAGACTATATGATGTACTTATATCGTCCATTAATTTATAACTGAACTTATTTATAGCACCCACAAAGTATAACACTTGTATCAAAGTATTCATTCCATGTATTATCATCATGACTAACCTCTTGTTCATTGCCACCAATTTCTATTGTATTTGTAGAGTCAATTGTCATATCTTCTTCCACCCACTTTCTCATGCGATGTGCTTTAACAGTATGGTGTCCACCCTTGTGTACATATTTTGGTTGTTTTACAGTAAAAGGGTTCAACTTTGTATTTGTTGAAAACACATTTTCCACCTAAAAGAATCAACGACATGCATTATTTTTTTTCAAGTTTGAATAATAAACTATATAAATTACTAGGTTTAGGAAAACAAGGATCAGGAACTAAATTTCATTTTATTATATTTCATAAATTAATGTAATATTCAAGTACCTGATGCCCTAAATCATGTTGTGTGTCTTCATTGGAAATAAATTCATTTGTTTCCATGGCCTCTCCTAGCACATGCAATACACAACAATGATAACAATTTTTATTAAAGTCATCTATGGAATTGTTATAGTCTTATTTCTTATTCCATTGTTTCAACCATTCTATTTTTCATGTTAGCTATTTGCATTTTCAATTATGAAATTCTCCACCATTGTTGTGACACTCTTATGATAATGATTGAACCCGAGTTGAAGTCTTAACTTTTCATGCAGATCTACACTTCTGATTATTAGGGTCATATCTATTGAATTTTGGATATATACTAGTTTTTAACATGGATATCAAGTTGCCTATCTAGTTTGAATGTACATTAGGAACATAGCCTTGTTTGAATCCTATGGAGATTTCAATATTTAGCGAACATTAAATGTTGAACATATTATACTACCATGTCATACATGTGAAGCATATTTAATATATGTTAGATGATATATTTAATAGGATGTCTTATATACGTATTAACAACTGAATCGGAATTGGGAGGATGAAATAAGAAAGAAAAGAATAGACAAAAACAATATATATATATATATATATATATATATATTGTTTATACGTATTATTAACAAATGAACTTTAGAAAGAGTTCTTTCTGAGGCGGCTATAGCAGGAGGCTTGGATGCGTGAGAGGGTTAACCACTCTTACCTGGATGCTCGGATGCCGGTAGTAGTGCATCGATACCATATCTTTATGGGTGTGTGAAATCTCCCGCTTCTTAATTAGTGGGCGGATCATTTGGTTACTCAACTGCAACAGGATAGGGGTTGGATGGTGTAGTTTCACTGGCCTCAACTGCTTCTTCATTAGCTGGTAATCGTGCTCCAGAAAACCCCGATCCGCCCCTCATTTCCATGTTCAATGGCCTGACCAGAGCGTTCACTCCAGAAAACCCCGATCCGCTCCAGGAAACCCCGATTTCGAATAGGAAAGAAAGCGGAAGGAGGGGAATTGGGAGGATAACCCGAAAAAGAGGCGGCGGGAATGAAAAAAAAGCCAGTGCTGGAACCTATGGATCTCACTCCCATGTTTGATGTGCTGATCATAGATCATTCGCACACGAAAACGCCGATTCGCTCCAGAAAACTTCGTAGATCATTCGCGGCAGGAAACTCCGATTCGCTCCAGAAAACCTCGATTTCGAACAGGAAAAAAGGCGGAAGGAGGGGAATTGGGAGGATAACCAGAAAAAACGCGGTGGGAACGAAAAAGGGCCAGCGCTGGAACCTATGGATCTCCTCCATCTTCAATATGCTGACCATAGAACATTCGCTCTGGGAAAACCCTGATTTGGAATAGGAAAAAAGGTGGAAGGAGGGGACTTGGGAGGATTACCAAAAACAGAAAAGGACGCGATGGGAACGAAAAAGGGCCAGCAATACCAGATCATCGTTAGATTGAAGTTATTGAAGCTATTGGTGGCAGGAGAGAAGGAAAGTGCACAGGTCAGGGAGGCAGTGGGATATGTTCCCTTGTTCAGGTATAACTGATTCTATTCTTGAAACAGAAGCAGACATTTCAATCGATTTTGTAGACTGCATGAATGTGTTCTCTCATCAAGATATGTATGATTTTTTTCCAGATAAAAGATGGATTGTCTCAGTAATGATAGTACTGATGTGTTGTTCCCTCTAATGTAATGACTGGTTACAAAGTTTGTAGGTTTTTTTACATGACTCTCGCCACAGGAAGTCTCTCGCTCTAAATCTTTATTGTTCTTAGGGACCTTGTTATTGCTCTCAGTTACAGTCTCCCATCTCTTGTATACTACATTGTACATTGTTCATCCATTCATCAATGATCACATTGACATAGAGACATTGTTCCTTTGCGACATAGTAGGCTTCACTGCACATGTGTCTCACTATCCTCTGTATATATATAGATGTGTCTTTGGCTCTACACAGTTCATATGGCTCACGATGTATAAGACTTGACTTTGTTCCTCTGCATTATGTATAAAATTAACACACAGGTTAACTAACACGTTCCTCTATAACAAAGTCAGTTTGAATGAATCTACATTGCTTCTCTGCGACATATGTTGGCACTGATGCATAGTTAATATTCAAGTCTAGGGCATATAGTTGGCATAGTAAGAAAAGATATGTTGCTCCCTCAGAACTCACTGATACTTCTCACTGGCACTAGCTAGTAAGGTGCCTATGAAGAAGTGAAAGGAACAAATCTCTATGATACCAAAGATCATCTGACTTCACTTCTAAGGAATGTCATACTTTTGCTGTGTCTTCAGTCTCCATAATAAGTCCAGGAGTATCCATTGATCTTCATTCTCTGAAGCATAGATCTATCTCATTGGTATAATTTCCTTTGCCTATCTTCAATATCATAATCAAGGAAGAGCATATGCATGGGCAGATTGTTCTGGCAGTCAGTGATATTGTTGACATCCACTGTCTATACTATTAGCATTTCAAAATCAAAACTATCTTCTACAATTGGGGTTTCAGTGGAAGCAGGGTTTCAAATCATAACCAGTCTGAAAAAGCATTGGAGTTGGGGGCTCTTTGACTACAGTTTGATTTGTTGACATCAAAAACATTGCTACCAACAAAGGTAAGGGGAAGAAGCCCATTAAAGCTAAAGAAGGGATTGAGAAATTGATCCTAGGTGTTCACTTACACTGGAAAAATGTGGTTAGGTTCTGAAAGTGCATGCTATTTGTAAGGTTGGTGTAATGAAAGGAAGGGTAAGGAGAGTATAGCAAAAATAATTGATAGGTTTCTGGTGGACACAAAATTAGGCTATACCTACCTTCAGCGACAATGGAATTCACAACCACCAAACCCAAATTTTATATTTTTTAGGCACTAGCTAGAGTAGTGGATAAAACCACCACTCCTTTAGATCCTAATAGTTTCAACTTCTATATCGATCCATCGCCACTTTATGTTATTTCCTTGTAGACGAAGGGATGGAACTCCCTGTCTGAAACATAAAACAAAATTTAAGGAACAGTAGCATGAGTGGAGCAGTGTTCTCTCCTGTGATGAGTTGTGGCACAGAAACCATGCATTATCTAAAGTCCCTCCTCTTGAAGGTAGAACTGGGTGAGTGATTTGCAAGTGACCTGGAAATCTTCTTTATCCTCTATCGCAAAACAGAGTATTTCTATGTTAGTCAGTCGAACTCACATGGAAAATCCAATCTGTGATATGTTTTATTTCTCTAAAATAAAACAAAATTAATCATAAGTTGCATTTCAGATTTGTTTTTGACTTGCATCTCAATCAGCGATATTAGGCTATATCTCAATAAATTACTGTTTTCATTGTCACGTTCCAGGTACTCCTTTGAGATCAAGTCTTGAATTCTGGATTTTATTGCTTTAAGTTCGGGCTTGAATGTGCTTTGGAGCTGTTCAACACACTCACTCAGTAGTTGTTGCTGAGGTAAGATTTTTCTAGCCTTCATCATGAGAACTATTGTTGAATCTATTTAGAAATGTCTGTCTTCTTTTACATTTTCAATCACTCTATTCATCTCATTTGCATTCATATCTGTAAGTGGAATCTTAATTTTTTTTCAACTTGTTCGAAAAGGGAGGATTGAATTCAAAATTATCACTTGTAGATATTGTTGTAGTGCTAGGTTCCTTTAGAAGAATCTTGTTCTTGCCACATGAAACTAAATACAGAAATTGAATAAGATCTTCATCTTCCAAATTTAGTTGAGATTTAATTTCTACACAGCTCAGCTTCGTAGCTTCATTGAACAGCAATAGCAGAGATGCTTGGTATGTTGTTACTGCCAAATCTATTACCGATGGCTCTTGGCTCTACACAGTTCATATGGCTCACGATGTATAAGACTTTGTTCCTCTGCATTATGTATAACATTAACACACAGGTTGACTGACACGTTCCTCTACAACAAAGTCAGTTTGACTGAATGGCATCAATCTGCATTGCTTCTCTGCGACATATTTTGGCATTGATGCATAGTTAATATGGAATCGATACTCCATATATATGTAATCTAACCAATAGCATCAAAATGGCATCATCTTATATGACCATGGAAATAACTCCTAATGAAGACTGTAATCTTACAGAGACCAGCATAAATAAACATGTTGAGTTTAAGAACCATAAGGCATCGTTGAGTATTTTTTAAGTGACAAGACACCATTGTTGAGAATTCGATGTTTATATGTAATCTAACCAATAGCATCAAATGGCATCATCTTATATGACCATGGAAAGAACCCCTAATGAAGACTGTAATCTTACAGAGACCAGCATAAATAAACTTGTTGAATTTAAGATCCACAAGGCACTGTTGAGTTTTTTTTTAAGTTACAAGACACCATTGTTTACAATTCGCTGTTTAGATTCAAGTCTACGGCATATAGTTGGCATAGTAAGAAAAGATATGTTGCTCCCTCAGAACTCACTGATACTTCTCACTAGCACTAGCTAGTAAGGTGACTATCAAGAAGTGAAAGGAACAAATCTCTATGATACCAAAGATCATCTGACTTCACTTCTAAGGAATGTCAGACTTTTGTTGTGTCTTCAATCTCCATAATAAGTCCAGGAGTATCCACCGATCTTCATTCTCTGAAGCATTGATCTATCTCATTGGTATAATTTCCTTTGCCTATCTTCAATATCATAATCAAGGAAGAGCATATGCATGGGCAGATTGTTCTGGCAGTCAGTGATATTGTTGACATCCACTGTCAATACTATTAGCATTTCAAAATCAAAACTATCTTCTACACTTGGGGTTTCAGACGAAGCAGGGTTTCAAATCATAACCAGTCTGAAAAACCATTGGAGTTGGGGGCTCTTTGACTAGGTTCTGAAAGTGCATGCTATTTGTAAGATTGGTGTAATGAAAGGAAGGGTAAAGAGGGTATAGCCAAAGTAATTGATAGGTTTCTGGTGGACACAAAATTGTCAGGGTCCTAGTACATCCATTTTGACAGCCAGATATCCTTTCAAGATGCGGACAAGCGACTTCGTTCGGGGATTGGGGTGGGTGGATCAATAGTCATTTTGATGTTCTCAGTGACCGACATTTTCTTGTGATCTATGCTACTTTCGACGAGAAATTGAACAAATTGGATTGGGTGGGAGGTATGCAAAAATTTCTAAGGCATCACCTGGTCTCACCGGTGCAATTTGTCTTTCCATCCATGGATGCATAGTATACACCTACTTGCTGTGAATAAGATCTATAATTCTTTCTTCGTGACCCGCGGGTCTAAGCAAGAGTGAGACGCATTTCACAGCATTCTGTATCGTTTCTGCATTCATTAGGTTGGTTATAACATAATTGCATATGACTTATGGAGGGGATCTAGTAATTCGTTCATAATACGATACATGTTTCGACGGTTGGTGGTCAATGGATGTGTGTTTGACTACATGAAAGCTTTCAAAAGTGTAAGATGTGGATTATTACTAGTCGATTGAGCAAGCAAAGAATTATTTCTTATTAGTGAATGCATACAGGCAACTGCTGTAATTACTCATACTGCTATTAGTAGTAGGGTTTACCACCTTTTGAGATTCTCTATCCTGACAACTAAACCTTCCTATCTTTTGTCAATATCAATGGTCGTCAATATCAATCACTCTTTCTTTCTTATTAGACGTTAGACGTTCAACGATGGAGCGGGGTTCAGCGATTAGTGCATGCAGATATTCTAGCTGTTTCGACCAAGTTTCTCATAACCTATTACTCGAGCTCCTAAAAGAACACATCAAGGATCCTCTCCACTTATACCTCACCCGAAACTTCTATTTTGATCTTCACGATCAACCTATTTCTCTATTAGAATGAGACACATTTTTCTCTCTGATCGATACAGTAACCAGCATGTCATGTAGATGAACCAGAGGGAGCAACAGAGCAGTGCCCACCATAGGCTTCGTATTCTCACCCAAAAGCTAGCTTCAATCCCTTCCCAGCAAATAAGAACTCAGCAGGTTTTGGCTATCCCAGGTATTGACCCAAATGTCAGTAGATGGATGCTTTGGCTCTCTAACTTTCAGGTATGCTCCGGGTAATGGAACTAAAATAGCAACTGCTTATAGGTCATCAAGCTCAACATGATGATGGTAATCAACAGCTTCATCAACCACTGGATCTAGATCTACTCTATCAACAACTTAGCTAAGAGACTCCCTATGATGCTGCTACTGGTGCTACTACTCCTGAACCTGGACCACCTGTAACCAGTGTTTTTAAAACCGTTTTTAAAACCTACAAAAAATTATGCTGCCACCAACATACTCTTTCTTAACCTAGTATCTTTAAAGTGTTTTTAAAACCTGTAACGTAGTATCTTTAGCCAGACCTGTTTCTTGACAATTGAAGTGTGCAGTTCTAGTCATGCTCTCATCTCAGCTCATATTCGATTTGGCATAAAAACTTGAAGATTGGTTCTTTTGTTGCTAGTATATGTCCACACTCAGAAAAGTTCTATTGTGGAAAGGATTGGCTTCTTTCTTTTCCACTATATGTTGTTATCTTGTACCCTTGTGGGGCTTGACAAACACCAACATTGTCAAGATTATTCTGTAAGGGGACTCCTCCCTTATCATGGATATTAATAATATCTCCAGTGGTGATATTGAACTTTTGAAATTTTCTTTTCTCATATTGAACTCAAATTCAATCTATTCATGCTTTCCTGTACTTAGGAGTAGTCTCTAAAGGCTCAACATAGATGGATCAGTCTACTGAGGTCTAGAGAAATCTTCTTTGAGTTTACCTCATTAGAGTTTACCACATCCAATACCCTTTTGACAGAAGAATTTATTGGCCTCACTACACTTCTTACTTCCATGAGATGATGAGACTATGAGCCTTACATAACCCATCATTAGTAAATTCCATGAGACTATGCCTCTTTGAGACATGCCCTCAAAATCAGTGTGAGCAATATCGACAAATCCACAATTGGTGTATATATCTATTAGTGCATTCCCCACAAAATAATGCCCCTTCAATCTATTCTTTATTATATAGACATGGACTTCCTGACCTTCTTGTGGGACTAATAGATCAGCATATTCATGGAGAATGCTTGCAAAGGTCACAAATTTGGGCTTCAATCCTATAATGTATAAATGATGAAAGAGATCAAAGCTTCATGACGAAGACCATTTTGTACATATGCAAAAATCATGGTGCTCCATAACACTATCTATATTACAAACATTTGTGGAAGAAGTTGTGTGCAACTTCATTTTTATCCAAACTTGGAATAGAAATTCTACATGGCCCATTGTGTCCAATTGTGCAAAGATAAAAATAGAAATCAGGATTGGCTCTGTGTTAGTCATGTGCTATGATTTTGAATTCAGTGTAGCATAATTGATATTTCACAGACTACCTCTTGTTTATGCAAATTGATTTCTATCATTTCCAACTAGAGTTTTTATCGATGATGATTTAGATAGTTAGAGCATCAAAGAACTCTCCATGATCTTTTGTACTCCAGAATACATCGAAGAGTACAAAACTAAAATCAAATTGAATCACATAGTTATTGACAAAATATTCTTCAACTCTTTCAGAGTGTAAGTAAACCCACAATTTTCTATGTCCATAAAATTGCACACAAGGATCGCACTCATAATGCAGGTAATCCAATGCTCCACTAATAACCTGATTAACCTGTGCATCTGATACATCTTCTACAATGTACTGGGAATCCCTGATAAGTGTACAAACATTTTCCCTTGTGTCGATGCTCCTAGGAAATCTAGCAGTTGCATCTCTCACAAGTCATAGTATTGTCATATGCGGGGGCCTATCAGGCTTCAACATAAAATGGTCTTGAGCCTTTAAGGTAGGTTTGCAACCAAATTTCCTTAGTGGAGCAACAACTGCATTACTCCCATCTACAGTAGTGTAAGAGACAGCCCTGTCAGGAACAGAGTATCGAAGAACTTCTTCTCTACAGAAATAGGCTTTCATATCAGCAGAACTTGGGGTGATAGTGATTGAACTTTTTTGAGCTCTAAAGTCCTGAAATATTTCCTTTTCATATATACTTGTTGGCATTTATGGTGGTGGTGGGGTAGGAAGAAGAACAATCTGCTGAAGAGTTTCATTCCAATTTTTCATCCAATTTGCAAATGCTTCCACCAATTTTAAAAGCACATTTTGAGAAATGTCCCATGCTTCTAGAGAACTCTGGACTTCCATGGACTCATCCCTTGGGGAGCTAGATATGATCATACCACTGGACCAATCCATGACCAGCTCCTGGTAGATTTATCATAGACTGCAAGGAGCTTCGAACCCTTGACTCCTAGAAGTTTTTTCATTGAAGCAAAATTTGCTACCATATCAACTCCCAAAGGATGCACAAGAGGGCTTCCAATACCATGCATGCACCTATACTTATAGATTCAAAATTTGCATCAAACCCAAAGAAATTTTCTTCCATGGGCCACTGGTCATACGTCTCCTCCATTACAAAACATGAGCATATGTGTCCTCTCCTAAGAACATATGTGTACTTGTTAAAGGTAATTGTAGGATGGGTATGCACATGGAAAATGTATACTTTAGTTTTTGGATTGATAGGCAAGAAAATGTCCATTGTTTCAAGCTATTGTTGTCCCCTAAGTCCCCTTCAATTCTTAAGATGAAATTTTGAGATCAGGCCTTGTCATTCACTGTAACTTCAAGATCACAACATGACTTAAGTCGCTGAATATGATTGACAACTTCTGGTAAAGTAGATTTATTTGATTCTTTATTTTTGTGTTTAATATGGAACCTATTAGTTCCTTTACCAAAACACCACATCCCCGCAATAGCTCTCAACATAGATATTTTATTACTTCCATTTTGGCTCATTATCAATGAGTAATCTCCTTTAGTGTTCCCTAATGACAATCCTTCAATAAGAGTCATAATGCACTATGGTGTTTGCATTGTTAAAAGTTTTTCGCAAACTTCAAAAGCATTAGCTCCATTACATTGATCAATATCCAAACAAGCTCCCTTTGGTTTTGAGTTTTCTACCAATAGGCTATTTCTTTGGTCCATAATATCACTGCACTTGCCTAAGAAATCCATGACAGGTATCTAGTGCATAATTATCGAGAAATCCCCTAACACGTGATTGGGAACAAAATAGGATTAATTTATTACTCAAAATTTTATTTTTGCCAGTGAAATATATGGGAGCCACAACAACTGCGGGTAAAAGAATTACATCTTCGACCCTTAGAATCTCAACAGGAAATAAATACCTCCCATGTTGTCTTGTCCATACCCACTGTGTTTGCTTGGAAAGGAGCATGGGGTCTCTAAGATCAAAGGGACATTGCCATTTTAGATGTTGAGAATAAGATAAAGGATGATTCTTACTGTCTCCAAAGATGAACTGAAGTTTGCTAGATACAACATCATTATGAGTGATTAACATTGCAGGGTAACATTCAAGATAAATATCACTTCCCACAAAATCCAATATTGGAGCTACTATGTCTGTCTCAACCCCTGGATTTGGTTCCATCATAATGTAGTTCGATGCAGCAATTGCATCTCCAGATGGCAAGTTATTAAATCCTAGCTGCCCGATGCTCAACATACACTTTTAAAAACACAAAAAATTATGCTGCCAAACAATCCATCAGATCAAATATCAGAGGTGGACCCACCTAGTGGCTCTAAAGAAGAAATTTTAGCTGTGACTGTTGGCTTAAACAGAAAGAAAGATATGGTGCACCTTAGAAGAGCAGCAAAAGAATACTTGTAGATTCCAACAGTACCCATAACTGTATAGACATCAACTAAGCTAAGCAACTGAACCTAATTGTGTACCCCACTCCATAGTTAAAATCATTGATCGATAAAAGGTCAAGACAGTAAAAAGATTCCATAAAGTCATGGTTCAAATACAAGAATTGGAACATTTAACACAACTCTATGCTCTTCAGCTCAATGAGATGGGTAGGGTACTAGGTGTTGAATAGTTGATGCAGTGGGGTGCTTATAACATTAAACTTGAAGAATAGTTCAAGTAATTTAACTAGAAAAGACAAAATTATGAACTATATGGGTTGAAAGTTCCCATCACAAATGATCTACAACTAATAGAAAGGGGGCAAGAAACACAGACAAACATATAACCACAAAGAAAGTATGTTACCATGGATTATCAAGGTTTCACATTGAATAACTAGGCCAAAAGACTTTAGAATATGATGTGCACACTGCAAAGGAACCTCACCATCACTCAAATCAAGAACTGAGTCAAACTCCCACAACTAAATAAAGATGATGCTACCAAGAAAGCATGCTCAGCAAGAGAAAATCTCATTTACTATGCTTTGAGGACAAAACATTCTTAAGAGGGTGGCAATGTAGTAGGAACAGTACTAATTATGCCAATGAAAGGTCAAAGGCCACACACCTCGTGACCAATCACTGTATATCTATACACAGTCAAGAGGCCCAATGTCGATATCATCCTTAATAAATTCATATCAATCAATCATTATCCAGTATTTTAATTTACAATTGCAGATATACTCTATCAATCTTAGTAATAAACAAGGACTATTTATTCCAGTCTCCATCCATGAGGTGGTTATGGGACCCCACATCAGTGCTTACAGCAACCTTAGTCACCTTAGTCACCTTAGGCAAAGACACAACTGTGTCATTTCAGCATCAAGATCCAAACATTAATTCAAGTCAGAATGGGAAGATATTACAGCATTAAGGTTTTCACATGGGTAGATTTCCAAGGAATCCTAATGCAGATAATAAACTCATATAAGTTTCATGTAATTTTAAATACCGCAACAATGATTTGACCAAAATAACCTTGTTGTCAAAACAAACCAATATACCACTTCAAAATAATCTTAAGTCTGTTATTAAGCACAAATAAAAACTTACAAATTCCTTTGGGAAATCTATTGGAGAGTGCTTGTTCCTCCCAACCAACATGCAGGCATCACCAACTCTCGAGCATAGACTTCTTCCTTCTAGGAACAGCACCTTCTTAGTCCCTTAGTAATATTTTATAAATTTTTACTAGTAGATTTTTCTTTCCAAAGATACTTATAGATTTCTTTCTAATTTCTAATTTCTAATTGGTAAATTTTTACTAGTAGTCTGCTGCTGTTTGTATGTAATTATATAAAAATATGCTGATGTTAAAAAGAGAAATGTTTTTTTTTAGAAAATAGAAATTTCTAATTGGTAAAAACTGCTGCTGTTTGTATTATGTCATAAAAACAGCAGATTTTTAGCAATTAGAAATTAGATTTACCAAATTTTGAAATGTTTCTTTATCTAATTACAGAACATAAACAGCAGCAGATTTTTACATAATTACATAATACAAACAGCAGCAGATTTTACAAGTCCCTCCTCTTGAAGGTAGAACTGGGTGAGTGATTTGCAAGTGACCTAGAAATCTTCTTCATCCTCTATCGCAAAACAGAGTATTTCTATGTTAGTTAGTCGAACTCACATGGAAAATCCAATCTGTGATATGTTTTATTTCTCTAAAATAAAACAAAATTAATCATAAGTTGCATTTCAGATTTGTTTTTGACTTGCATCTCAATCAGCGATATTAGGCTATATATCTCAATAAATTACTGTTTTCATTGTCACGTTCCAGGTACTCCTTTGAGGTCAAGTCCTGAATTCTGGATTTTATTGCTTTAAGTTCGGGCTTGAATGTGCTTTGGAGCTGTTCAACACACTCACTCAGTAGTTGTTGCTGAGGTAAGATTTTTCTAGCCTTCATCATGAGAACTATTGTTGAATCTATTTAGAAATGTCTGTCTTCTTTTACATTTTCAATCACTCTATTCATCTCATTTGCATTCATATCTGTAAGTGGAATCTTAATTTTTTTTCAACTTGTTCGAAAAGGGAGGATTGAATTCAAAATTATCACTTGTAGATATTGTTGTAGTGCTAGGTTCCTTTAGAAGAATCTTGTTCTTGCCACATGAAACTAAATACAGAAGTCAAATAAGATCTTCATCTTCCAAATTTAGTTGAGATTTAATTTCTACACAGCTCAGCTTCGTAGCTTCATTGAACAGCAATAGCAGAGCTGCTTGGTATGTTGTTACTGCCAAATCTATTACCGATGGCTCTTGGCTCTACACAGTTCATATGGCTCACGATGTATAAGACTTTGTTCCTCTGCATTATGTATAACATTAACACACAGGTCGACTGACACGTTCCTCTATGTTAGTCTAGGGCATATAGTTGGCATAGTAAGAAAAGATATGTTGCTCCCTCAGAACTCACTGATACTTCTCACTGGCACTAGCTAGTAAGGTGCCTATGAAGAAGTGAAAGGAACAAATCTCTATGATACCAAAGATCATCTGACTTAGCTTCCACCAATTTTAAAAGCACATTTTGAGAAATGTCCCATGCTTCTAGAGAACTCTGGACTTCCATGGACTCATCCCTTGGGGAGCTAGATATGATCATACCACTGGACCAATCCATGACCAGCTCCTGGTAGATTTATCATAGACTGCAAGGAGCTTCGAACCCTTGACTCCTAGAAGTTTTTTCATTGAAGCAAAATTTGCTACCATATCAACTCCCAAAGGATGCACAAGAGGGCTTCCAATACCATGCATGCACCTATACTTATAGATTCAAAATTTGCATCAAACCCAAAGAAATTTTCTTCCATGGGCCACTGGTCATACGTCTCCTCCATTACAAAACATGAGCATATGTGTCCTCTCCTAAGAACATATGTGTACTTGTTAAAAGTAATTGTAGGATGGGTATGCACATGGAAAATGTATACTTTAGTTTTTGGATTGATAGGCAAGAAAATGTCCATTGTTTCAAGCTATTGTTGTCCCCTAAGTCCCCTTCAATTCTTAAGATGAAATTTTGAGATCAGGCCTTGTCATTCACTGTAACTTCAAGATCACAACATGACTTAAGTCGCTGAATATGATTGACAACTTCTGGTAAAGTAGATTTATTTGATTCTTTATTTTTGTGTTTAATTAGGCCGATAGGCCTTCCTATGCATCAACACAGTCGTCAACACTTTCAATTTCCTGTTGACATCTGGCATGGTTTCCTACCATTTTTGTCCGCTGCGAAAATTATATACCTATGGTCCACGTAACCCTCATTAGGTGGCACACGTAACCCTCATTAGGTGGCACCGCAGGTTTCCGGAACCTACATAAAATCTCATAGCGGCATAGAAGGATGCGTGTTTTAGCCAGTTGCAGAAAATATCCAGCTTTATCTCCCTCCGCATGGAACACCACCAAACAACCATGGAAACAGCAGCCGTTGTAGTTTTTGTCCGCCTGCAATAATTAAATACCTGTGGTCCACGTAACCCTCATGCTTCCGGAACTTACATAAAATCTCATAGCGGCATAGAAGGATCTGTGTTTTAGGCAGTTGCAGAAAATATCCAGCTTTACCTCCGCATGGAACACCACCAAACAACCAAGGAAACAGCAGCCGCTGTAGATTTTTATATGCGTTTTCCATCTTTGCCATTCTAAATTGCATACTATACAGCAAACGCTTTTTACTATTTTATGCGTGTTCATAGTTTGCATACTAAATGCATAATACAGTCATATAAGCTACATCAGTCACGGAAGCGATCTGCCATTAGTGAAATCTTCTACAGTCATATATTTCATCCCCATCTTCTTGCACTCTTGGCCTCAGAGTTAATCGTTTCTTTGGTCTCCCGGTTGTTGTTGTTGTTCTTTTTCCCTGGCTGTTTGCCCTCAGAGTTAATCGTTTCTTTGGTCTGCCGGTTGTTGTTGCTGTTCTTCTTCTCTGGCTGTTGGCAATCACTGGTTATATTAAATTATCACTGTTCTTGTTCTTCTTGTGCCAGTTTTTGCATCTTAAATTTGAGCACGTTAAAATCCTTGAATTTTATAGCTGGGGTGTATATAGGTATTCACTCTTTTAAGGCAGTTTTGTATTCAATGTTAGGCTGCGGGCTCTCCTCATATTTTGTGTTTGTGCTTTAATGTTTTTCATCTTAAACTTGAGCACGTTAAAATCCTCCGTTAAATCCTCACTGTTAATCCCTTAAACATTAAGTCTCCCTCATTCTATTAAATGTTTAAGCTCAGATCAAGTTCCACTCTACTTGCCAGAGTAATAGTTTTTAAAATTTAGGAACGATCCTCAGCACAATTTCTAAAACTTCACAAAACAATCTGAACATAGAAATATACCGTTTCCTTTTATTGACATGTTTCTTGACTAAATGTTGTTAGGGATTGAGATTTGTCATGGCTGGTTTGCTAATTAAAATGTTTTCTTGATTAAATGTTGTAAGGGATTGAGATTTGTCATGGCATATGGTCTGTTAATTGACATGTTTTCTTGACTGATTGGGGTATTGACAATGTGTGTGGCTCATATTCATTAAAAAGCGCTTCTGCGTGAGTCCTTGATTGATCAACTCCTGATGTAAAGGAGTCTCTTTCTTCTATTTCTATATGTTATGAGATTCTTTATGTTTTTTGTCATGATTATCGAGTGTCACGAGATGATGACATACATCTATGCATTGTAGTCCTTCCCACTTTATCTTGGATTGATCAGCTCCTTATGTAAAGGAAAGGAGTCTCCTTGGATTGATAAGCTATGAGTCTCCTCGTTTTATTTCATGTTGACAATCCAGCAGTTGACAGACGGGAATCTCTAGAACGGTCTCCCCCGAATCTTTAAAACTTTAGAACTTCCATACCACAGTTAGCTTTAGCAAGAACATTTTTTCGTTATCGAGAACTTTTGTATCCCTGACTAATTAAACAAAAAAAAAGCATTTTCACTTATCCAAAGGAATGCCAACGTTTCAAGCTGCATTAAAAACCTGCCAAACAAGACCCTCTGGATCTGCCATTGCCTCAGAAAATCCTTCTTCATGAATCAAACGACACAAATCATCATAGATAAAGTTGAATGCAACATCGTATTTCTTAAGCATTTGAGCTACTGCCAACTGGAGCATACCCATCACAAATTGCTGGATTATAGAAGCCTGTTGTATGCTCTGCATCAATCAATTCCTGAAATTTGCAAGAGAAAATACATGATTACCATCATCAAACAAAATCTGTGTATACCAACAAAGAAGGCATTGTGCATTTGATATTCCTATTGGCTGCTCCCTTGGTGCTCTGTGTGGTAATTATTCCATGAGAATTGGCTACTTGCTTGGCCTTTGCAGAACTGTTGTGCTTAATGAGTATAGTCCACTTGAAAAATCGGGCACGGCAGTTATTGGCTTTCACGTATCAATGGAAAAATACCACGACGTTGGCACGGTAGTTTGACTGGAGATGAAACAGAATTACCTGAAAAACGACACAGAAATAACTCTCAGCTCTACGATGGCAGAACCAGCAGCAACACATGTAACAGTTGGAAACTATCGTTAGTAGTAAATATGAGATGTTTTTACTTTACTTTTACAGAATGGGATGTTTTTATTTAAATTTTTAGAATTAGATTATACATTATTTTTTCAGAATTGAATATTTTTATTTTATTTTTCCAGATTTATTGGAGATTGGAATTTCAAAACAGATTCAGCAGTGCAATTAGACCGTTCTGATACTCCCAACCCATTTTCACGGGATCTCCTCATATTTTGTGTTTGTGCTTTAATGTTTTTGCATCTTAAACTTGAGCACGTTAAAATCCTCCGTTAAATCCTCACTGTTTAGCCCTTAAACATTAAGTCTCCCTCTTTCTATTAAATTTTTAACCTCAGATCAAGTTCCACTCTACTTGCCAGAGTAATAATTTTTAAAATTTAGGAACGATCCTCAGCACAATTTCTAAAACTTCACAAAACAATCTGAACATAAAAATATACCGTTTCCTTTTATTGACATGTTTTCTTGACTAAATGCTGTTAGGGATTGAGATTTGTCATGGCTGGTTTGCTAATTGAAATGTTTTCTTGATTAAATGTTGTAAGGGATTGAGATTTGTCATGGCATATGGTCTGTTAATTGACACGTTTTCTTGACTGATTGGTGTATTGACAATGTGTGTGTCTAATATGCATTAAAAAGCGCTTCTGCATGAGTCCTTGATTGATCAACTCCTCATGTAAAGGAGTCTCTTTCTTCTATTTCTATATGTTATGAGCTTCTTTATGTTTTTTTTCATGATTATCGAGTGTCACGAGATGATGACATACATCTATGCATTGTAGTCCTTCCCACTTTGTCTTGGATTGATCAGCTCCTTATGTAAAGGAAAGGAGTCTCCTTGGATTGATAAGCTAGAAATCTCCTCGTTTTATTTCATGTTGACAATCCAGCAGTTGACAGACGGGAATCTCTAGAACGGTCTCCCCCGAATCTTTAAAACTTTAGAACTTCCATACCACAGTTAGCTTTAGCAAGAACAATTTTCCGTTATCGAGAACTTTTGTATCCCTGACTAATTAAACGAAAAAAAAGAAGCATTTTCACTTATCCAAAGGAATGCCAACATTTCAAGCTGCATTAAAAACCTGCCAAAAAAGACCCTCTGGATCTGCCATTGCCTCAGAAAATCCTTCTTCATGAATCAAACGACACAAATCATCATAGATAAAGTTGAATGCAACATCATATTTCTTAAGCATTTGAGCTACTGCCAACTGGAGCATACCCATCACAATTTGCTGGATTATAGAAGTCTGTTGTATGCTCTGCATCAATCAATTCCTGAAATTTGCAAGAGAAAATACATGATTACCATCATCAAACAAAATCTGTTTATACCAACAAAGAAGGCATTGTGCATTTGATATTCCTATTGGCTGCTCCCTTGCTGCTCTCTTCTTTTTTGGTTCAAGCATGTCAACATTTTTAAATACATGTGAATGAATCTGGACCCCAATAAACACATGTTCAGTCAGAAAGTCTTGTGGTTTTCTTTATGTTCTTCTGCGTTTACATGCTGCTCTGTTCTCTTTTTCTCTTCCAGTATAAAGGACTTACATTCCCAGTCTGTTCTGTCTCCTATATCTTTTACTCTATTTCAGATTTAATAAGCTATACAATATCAATAGCAGCCTAGAAGTTGGCCCGACCTTTTATAAAAATTCAACAATTCCAACTTCATAAATCTATCGGCCTCTCTTTGTACCTTTTGGGACAATTGCTAGTATGGAACCTATTAGTTCCTTTACCAAAACACCACATCCCCGCAATAGCTCTCAACATAGATATTTTATTACTTCCATTTTGGCTCATTATCAATGAGTAATCTCCTTTAGTGTTCCCCAATGACAATCCTTCAATAAGAGTCATAATGCACTATGGTGTATGCATTATGGTAGGTTTGCAACCAAATTTCCTTAGTGGAGCAACAACTGCATTACTCCCATCTACAGTAGTGTAAGAGACAGCCCTGTCAGGAACAGAGTATCAAAGAACTTCTTCTCTACAGAAATAGACTTTCATATCAGCAGAACTTGGGGTGATAGTGATTGAACTTTTTTGAGCTCTAAAGTCCTGAAATATTTCCTTTTCATATATACTTGTTGGCATTTATGGTGGTGGTGGGGTAGGAAGAAGAACAATTTGCTGAAGAGTTTCATTCCAATTTTTCATCCAATTTGCAAATGCTTCCACCAATTTTAAAAGCACATTTTGAGAAATGTCCCATGCTTCTAGAGAACTCTGGACTTCCATGGACTCATCCCTTGGGGAGCTAGATATGATCATACCACTGGACCAATCCATGACCAGCTCCTAGTAGATTTATCATAGACTGCAAGGAGCTTCGAACCCTTGACTCCTAGAAGTTTTTTCATTGAAGCAAAATTTGCTACCATATCAACTCCCAAAGGATGCACAAGAGGGATTCCAATACCATGCATGCACCTATACTTATAGATTCAAAATTTGCATCAAACCCAAAGAAATTTTCTTCCATGGGCCACTGGTCATACGTCTCCTCCATTACAAAACATGAGCATATGTGTCCTCTCCTAAGAACATATGTGTACTTGTTAAAAGTAATTGTAGGATGGGTATGCACATGGAAAATGTATACTTTAGTTTTTGGATTGATAGGCAAGAAAATGTCCATTGTTTCAAGCTATTGTTGTCCCCTAAGTCCCCTTCAATTCTTAAGATGAAATTTTGAGATCAGGCCTTGTCATTCACTGTAACTTCAAGATCACAACATGACTTAAGTCGCTGAATATGATTGACAACTTATGGTAAAGTAGATTTATTTGATTCTTTATTTTTGTGTTTAATATGGAACCTATTAGTTCCTTTACCAAAACACCACATCCCCGCAATAGCTCTCAACATGGATATTTTATTACTTCCATTTTGGCTCATTATCAATGAGTAATCTCCTTTAGTGTTCCCCAATGACAATCCTTCAATAAGAGTCATAATGCACTATGGTGTATGCATTATGGTAGGTTTGCAACCAAATTTCCTTAGTGGAGCAACAACTGCATTACTCCCATCTACAGTAGTGTAAGAGACAGCCCTGTCAGGAACAGAGTATCGAAGAACTTCTTCTCTACAGAAATAGGCTTTCATATCAGCAGAACTTGGGGTGATAGTGATTGAACTTTTTTGAGCTCTAAAGTCCTGAAATATTTCCTTTTCATATATACTTGTTGGCATTTATGGTGGTGGTGGGGTAGGAAGAAGAACAATCTGCTGAAGAGTTTCATTCCAATTTTTCATCCAATTTGCAAATGCTTCCACCAATTTTAAAAGCACAGTTTGAGAAATGTCCCATGCTTCTAGAGAACTCTGGACTTCCATGGACTCATCCCTTGGGGAGCTAGATATGATCATACCACTGGACCAATCCATGACCAGCTCCTGGTAGATTTATCATAGACTGCAAGGAGCTTCAAACCCTTGGAAGTTATAGAATCTACAGAAAGAAAATGAAACAGCAGCGATGGATTCTGAAAAGGTAAGCTAAATTATGTATGAACTTCATATTTTTCCATCTTCTTTATCAGATTCATCTTAAGGAACATAGTACACAGTTGGTGCACTGTATGTGTGACATTTTTTCATTTTTTCCTTTCAAGAGATAAGTAAACAATTTGTTTCACAGAATATGTCATCACCTACATTGGAACAGAGGATGGAATCCTTCGACACACCACTGAAGACTCTTGGACATACTGAGGGCCATGATATATCTCCTTGCTTGTACACATTATTTGGACCAAAATGTAGTACGCCATTGACAAATCGTGAGCTTACATAAGATAATGATAAGGTTGTTACTGGCACACCATTTGAAAATGCTCTGCAGTCTCCATTAGTGACTGAATCAGGGGGAGTTGACAATTTTGGCAATGAATTGCCACGGTTAGTTTATGTATTTCTATCCTCTATCGCAAAACAGAGTATTTCTATGTTAGTCAATCGAACTCACATGGAAAATCCAATCTGTGATATGTTTTATTTCTCTAAAATAAAACAAAATTAACCATAAGTTGCATTACAGATTTGTTTTCAACTTGCATCTCAATCAGCAATATTAGGCTATATATCTCAATAAATTACTGTTTTCATTGTCACGTTCCAGGTACTCCTTTGAGATCAAGTCCTAAATTTTGGATTTTATTGCTTTAAGTTCAGGCTTGAATGTGCTTTGGAGCTGTTCAACACACTCGCTCAATAGTTGTTGCTGAGGTGAGATTTTTCTAGCCTTCATGATGAGAACTATTCTTGAATCTTTTTAGAAATGTCTGTCTTCTTTTACATTTTCGATCACTCTGTTCCTCTCATTTGCATTCATATCTGTAAGTGGAATCTTAATATTTTTCAACTTGTGCGAAAAGGGAGGATTGAATTCAAAATTATCACTTGTAGATATTGTTGCAGTGCTAGGTTCCTTTAGAAGAATCTTGTTCTTGCCACATGAAACTAAATACAGAAATTGAATAAGATCTTCATCTTCCAAATTTTTAGCAGATAAAAACTGCTGCTGTTTGTATTATGTAATAAAAACAGCAGATTTTTAGCAATTAGAAATTAGATTTACCAAATTTTGAAATGTTTTTTTATCTAATTACAGAACATAAACAGCAGCAGATTTTTACCAATTAGAAATTTCTAATTGGTAAAAATCTGCTGCTGTTTGTATTATGTAATTATGTAAAAATCTGCTGCTGTTTATGTTCTGTAATTAGATAAAAAACATTTGGAAATTTGGTAAATCTAATTTCTAATTGCTAAAAATCTGCTATTTGTATTATGTAAGTATGTAAAAATCCGCTGCTTTTTATATTTTGTAATTATGTAAAAAGGGTAATGTTTTTTTAGGAAAAAACATGAAGGGGGGAACAATGGCATGAGGTCTTTTATATACATGACAGCATAAGAGCTGAACCATTTTATCATTTAGCACTGGAGAATCTGATTCCAAGAAAGGAAGAAATTGTCAAAATAGAAATTGTCACTTGGATTTTTAACTAAGTTGTTTGCAAATTCCACCCTAGAGAGCCATTTTGAGATTATTCACCTTCAATCCTTTGCTTTTTAAGGGAGAACATCCTTTTCTATCGATCTCTTCTACTTTGAGGATATGGCAAGTGGAGAAGGAGGTGCAAGTGGATCGGAAAAGGTAAGCTTACTTTGTTTTTATAGAATAATTGCATAATATAATATGTTTTATTTTTTGTTTAAGGTTTGAAGTTAGAATTATAATTTTATAATTATACTTTGTGGTAAATCATTGAAATTTGGACAGGGAAAGAATCCGATAACGGAGTCCTTGCTTGAAGATGTTTTTGGGATAGAAGGACTCAAAAAACTTCAATCTTTGGATGCTGAATCCCTAATGCATTTTCTTAAGACAAAATCCCCTGAAGCTAATCAACTAGGTCCAGGTAATCAACAAGCTTTAGGAGAATCCATTAGTTCCCCATCCTCTCTTGGATCAAGAAAAAAATCGAAAAAAGTGTTATTGACATCAAACACCAATAATGAAGAACATTGTGTTGAAACATCTTCTCTGGTGGCAACTCCTGGGACTGCAAATTCTTGTTCATCCTCAGCTTATGCATCATCTATTGGTAGTTTAGGTACCAAGATAGAGTATGACCCTGTCTCAGGGGAGATAAGAAGGACAGAAGCAGGAAAACAATTCTTAAATAGGCTAAAGGACTCCTGCCTTCAACGATTTAGAGATCATCTTCACCTCACATTCTCCAAGATTCCACTTCACCTAAAAAAGATGGTGGTACAAGACATAGAGAATGAATTTGGTACCGGTTGGTCGGTTAAGAAGATAAAATTGCAAATGTCGCTCAATTGTAAGAGGTTTCGTTGCAACCAAACAAGAAAAATTAAAAAAATGCCTCAAGATCAAAGACTGAAACAAAGACCTATTGACATACCTTTTAAAGTATGGAAAAAACTTGTAAAATCATATGAGAAGTTGGATGCACAAAGAAAAGCCGGCAATGAGAGCATTCAGGTATTGAATTTTTCATTAAACATTATTCAGAATGTATTAATACTTATAAGTATCTTAGACATGTATTTGTGTGAAAATAAATTGAATTGGTTTATGTTTAAGGACAAGGCATCCAAGGCGAGGTTAACCAAGACAAAAGTCACTCATCGTAGTGGCCAGAAAGGTTTAAAAGCACTGATAACAACCTTTGTAAGTATATTAAACATGTAATTACTTATTTTTGATTGTCCAAAACGAGAGAGAGCTCTGAGCGAAACCCTACGGATGCCTGCGCACCTGCAGACATTTTAGAACCCTGCACTCTGCTCATACCTGACGGATCACGCTAAGCCGTCAGTTCACTGCTGAAGGCCCTCCATGGCGCAGCCAGCAGGAGGGGCGGGCTCTGCCCCCCCTCCTTCGAATACCCACTCAGACGGCAAGAAGACGAATAATACCCCGCTGACTACTCCGGATACAAACCGCGGAACAGAGCATGAAGGCCAGAGGACCAACGACAAGGAGATCCCTGCAGATCAGCCTGCAGCCACAGACCCAGAAACTGAAAAGTGCCAAAACGCTTCTTCGTCACAGCCAAAGGCGACCTCGGCTACATGCATTCCAAAGTCGACAGAACGCATCAGGATAGAACTGCCCAGTCATCGAATCAATGGAGAAATCCAGTACATGCAGGACCATGCCCTGATCGGAAAATTCCTGGGCTTCTGGCCGACAGAAAGAGCCCTGAATGGCTGGATCGAATCAAAGTGGAAACCTAAGGGACAAGTTACGCTGCAACTAGGTCCAAAAGGCTTCTTCACAGCCATATTTAACTGCCTGGAGGACAAAACTAAGGTATTCGAGGGTGGCCCATACTTCTTCAACTCATCCGGACTGTACCTCATAGAATGGAAGCCACGATTTAACCCTGATAAAGAGGACTTCAGTTGGGCTCCCGTCTGGATAAGAATGTACGGGCTCCCTGTGGAATACTGGAAGGAAGAAACGCTTGCAGACATTGGCAACAGACTGGGGACCTTCATCAAAGTTTCCGAGGAAACAAAGAAGCGCAAATACACATCCTATGCTCGGATCTGTGTTAAGATGCACCTCGCCAAGACTCTGGCAGACACGGTAAGTCTCTTTCACGAAGATTTTGAATGGGAGCAAACTCTTGATTATGAACACATCCCTTTCCGTTGCCGTAAATGCCATGCGCATGGGCATCTGTTTAGGGATTGCCCTCTTAATCAGCAATCCAAAGCCTCTCCCTCTGAGAACCGGACAGATTCGGAAGGCTTTACCATAATCCCCAACTGCCGTAGGCACACCAAGAGAAATCAGGAAGCCCCAAAAATCTCTTCTAGATTAGACTCTCGTAACAAGTTTTCCCCTCTAGCCAACCAAGATCCGCCCAGTGAAGAACCTATGGACTCTGTCTTTCAGCCCTCTTCATCCTTCAATCCCCAGACCCTTAAGCATTCAGACAATCTCAGCTCTTTCCAATCTCCCCTTCCACCTTTTGAAGACATCACAAAGGTAGCCTCAGACCCCAGTAACCCTTCTGCCGGCAAAGGGAAATCAATATTAAACTCCAAGAAACCAGACTCTGACATGGACATGGATGCAGCTTTAGCGCTAAGTTTACAGAATACCACAGAGGAAGATGAACAAAACACCCCTAGCAACATGGAACAAGATCTGGAGAACATCATCATAGAAGGCATTGATCTCCTAAAACTTGAAGCAGCTTGTAAGCAAAAAGAATACAATACCATTCCTCCCTGGCAAATAGATCGGCTAGAAGGAGTCCTAGCCACGGTACAGCACAACAAAAATCTCGGCATACAGGGAGGAAGTCCATGGGATATAAAAAAGACTCTCAAAGAAACCAAGAAGAGGGGACGCAAAACGGATCTGCAGAGAACCATTGCAGTGGGAGAATTGCTTATGGAATCAGGGAGATTCCCTAAGCTGACCAAATACTATAAACCTACAGCTCACTTACTATGAAGCTGATCTCCTGGAATGTGAGAGGACTCAACAGCCCCTCAAAAATCAGAATGATCAAGAACTTGATTCAACAAGAAAAACCTTCTATAGTTTTTCTTCAAGAAACTAAAAGCAGCACAATTGCCATGGACAAAGCACGCAACAAAATTTGGGCCGGCAGCAGCTCAATGTCCGTAGACGCCTCAGGAGCTTCAGGTGGATTAGCCATGCTATGGAATCCACAGATCCTTACTCTTTACGACTTCCACGCCACCCATTTCCTCATTCAAGCATCTTTTCATCTTATAGGCACAAATATTCATGGGCACCTTTCCAATGTTTATTTTCCGCAAAGCATTCAACAGAAATTAGATCTGTTGAATACGATCTCTAGTTTAAATGAGCACAGACAGTTCCCGCTCTGGATTTGTGGAGGAGATTACAACATCATACAATCGCTGGAGGAAAAGACAGGGGGACGAACAAGATTAGAAACTGACAGCAAAGGGCTCAGAGATTTTATTCAGGACAATCACTTAATGGACATTCCAACCACCAATGGGATCTTTACTTGGACTAACAAGCGCAGCGGTACCAATCACATCGCCTCCAGGCTTGACAGGTTCCTCCTTTCAGATAATGCAATCCATATAGGAGGCGACTTCAATGCATCAATTTTGCCCCAAGGAGGTTCGGACCACTGGCCCATAATGCTTCAATGGTCTCGGCCTGGTACACGATGCAATAGGCCTTTCCGCTTTGAAGCCTTTTGGCTTACAAACCCAAATTTTAGGCAAATAGTAGAAGAGGCTTGGAAGTCCTACAGGCCACCAGA
This sequence comes from Pinus tabuliformis, assembly GCA_031772625.1. Classification (NCBI taxonomy): domain Eukaryota; kingdom Viridiplantae; phylum Streptophyta; class Pinopsida; order Pinales; family Pinaceae; genus Pinus; species Pinus tabuliformis. The sequence goes on along the minus strand of CM062814.1, from coordinate 153,740,733 downwards.
AGGAGCCAAAATGTATCAATTCCAGCAAAAGTTAAAAAACTTAAAGCAAGTCCTCAAGAACTGGAATAGAACACAATTTGGTAACATACAGGAGAATCGACAAAGGTTGGAAAAGCAAATGGAAGCACTGCAGCAAGACATCATCAAAGAAGGCCGAACGGAGGAACAGTCCCAACAAGAGAAAATCCTCTGGCATCAATTAGAAGAACGGAGGAAACAAGAAGAAATACTCTGGCGACAAAAATCAAGAATCAGCTGGCTAAAAGAGGGAGAAAAGAACACAAAAATTTTTCACAGAACAGCTATCCAAAGGCGAATGCATAATAACATAACTTTCATCAACAACCAACAAGGAGAGCGAGTCGAAGCTCACGAAGACATGGAAAAGGAATTAACCAACTACTTTCATTACATCCTCAAAGAACCGGAAGGAAACAAGGACACAGAAATTCGAGCCATCACTCAGCATATTCCTCGAATAATAACTGATGAGCACAACAACAAACTGCTTCAGCCCACATCTCTAAAAGAAATTGAAGAAGCAATGAACCAGCTCAAGGATGGCAAAGCCCCTGGGCCAGACGGTTTCATTGCCAATTTTTACCATGAATTCTGGGAGTTAATCAAAGAAGAGGTCTGGGAGCTGGTGGAAGAATCAAGAAGCATGCATTGGATTCTTCCATCTCTCAATACTACTTTCATAGAATTGGTCCCCAAATGTGCTGAACCAAGTAAACCGGAAAGCTACTGACCCATTTCTTTATGCAATGTCATATACAAGCTCATCACCAAGGTCATAGCAAATCGGCTCAAACCTCTCCTACCCTTACTCATTTCGCCGGAACAAACAGGTTATGTTGAAGGGCGGCAGATCATGGACGGCATCATCTTATCAAATGAGGTGATTCACTCTCTCAAGATTTTAAAAAAGCCAGGTATGCTTCTAAAACTAGATTTATCCAAAGCATTTGACAAGCTCAGTTGGAACTATATACAAAAAATGCTTATAGCTTTTGGCTTCAGTCACACTTGGACAAGATGGATCATCAATTTAATCTCCTCTCCAAACTTTTCGGTTCTGTTAAATGGTTCTCCTTCTCATCCCTTTCGGCCATCTAGAGGCATAAGACAAGGGGACCCACTGTCGCCTTTCCTCTTTGTCCTCATGGCAGAAGGGCTGGGTAGACTTCTAAAGGCCGCTGTCTCTTCTCAAATGCTCAAAGGCATCTCTGTGCATGGCCTGCCACCTCAATCCCACCAGCAATTTGTTGACGATACCTTGCTATTTGGATACCCATCTTCTCAAGAAGCCTCTGTCTTTAAATCCTTGCTCTCCATCTTCTCCCAAGCTTCCGGAACCTCCATCAATGCATCGAAATCCCAGCTCTATTTTTTCAACACCCCCCCCTCCACTCAAAGGAACATAGCTAGAATATTGCAATTCTCTATTTCCAAGCTTCCTTCGTCTTACTTAGGGGCCCCCCTAGCCGCTGCAGCTATCAAGCATTCCTCCTGGCAGACTCTTCTAGATAAGCTAGAATCCAAACTCTCCCTGTGGACTTACCGGGCTCTCAACACCGCCAGCAGGCTTGTCCTAATTAAATCGGTTCTTCAGGCCATGCCATTGTACCTCTTTTCTCTTTTGGCTGCCCCAAAATGGATTCTAAAATCTATTCGCAATCTTCAGCGTAACTTCCTCTGGGGGTCTTCGGGCCTTAACAGGAAATGGGCGCTTGTAAATTGGCAGAACGTCTGCAAACCCAAGTCAGAAGGAGGCCTGGGCTTACGAGACCCTATCCAGAACAACAACACTATGGGAGCTCGATTGTGGTGGAATTGGATCACCAAGCCCAATGCACCTTGGGCCAAAATATGGCAGGCCAAATATGCACCAGGCAGTCAATGGTCTGATTTAATCCGAATCAATTCCACTACCCAAGGATCCCCCATTTGGAACGCAGCCAAACCACACAGCAAGTTCATTCAAGAACATAGCTTCTGGGAAATTCACTCCGGCACTACGGCAAGATTTTGGGAGGACTCGTGGCAGCAGCTCCCCAGGCTCGACACAGTTTTTCATAAGCCCCTCTGGCAAGAGCAAATGCAGCAAGCACACCTTACTCATGTTAATCAATTTTGGCAACACTCCGCAAGCACCGACTTCAGAATCTGGAAGAAAGCTAGCCTCTGGCAGAGAGCTGGGCAAGGAGAATCTTATGAGGACATAGATCAAGAATTATCATTCAGAAGAATTCGATACTCTACTCTACAGGATCGCCTCAGATGGGGACACATGCCTAAGGGCACATTCACCACCAAAGAGGCACACCAGCTCAGATATTCCGAAAATCAGCCCAATAAGGACCCCATCTGGGAAAAGATTTGGCAACCAGGAATATGGCCCAAAATCTCAACCTTCCTATGGCTGCTCAGCAAAAGAAGAATACTCACATGGGACAACCTGGTAAAGCGCGGATTTGTAGGGCCATCAAGATGCCCGAATTGCAACAGTCATTCTGAAACAATCGGTCACCTCATGGAAACTTGTCCGTTAGCAGCGCAAATATGGAGGAAAGTTGAAAGTTGCAACATGAGATCAGAAGCCAGGACAGAGGATATAACCGAGAATCTAAGGAACTGGGTCAAATCCCCCTTCAAGAGTCAGCTTCTCAACCATCTGTGGAGCCTCTTACCAGGATTCATATATTGGACTCTATGGAAGGAAAGAAACCATAGAATTTTCAACAATTCTTCCAGGTCCATTGAGGCCTTATGGCTAATCTTAAACAAACAACTGCAAGAAACACTTGCCATCAAATCTTGGTCGGATATAGATATGCCAGACTCCCCATTGGAATGTAAGATTCTGAAGGCATGGAACATAAACCTCTCAGCAATACCGAAGGAAAACACCCGAACCTCTAACAGCAGCGCCTCTCCCTCCAGCTGGTCCCCTCCAGCTTATGCTACCTATAAGTTAAACTTTGATGGGGCAGCCAAAGGCAATCCAGGGCTTGCGGGTTATGGAGGACTCTTCCGAAATCACTCAGGAGAGATAATGCAGATTTTCTATGGCTCACTGGGCAAAGACACCAATAATGTAGCTGAATTAGAAGGACTATGGAGGGGCTTATGTCTTGCAGAACAGAACAGATACTTCCCCTTGGAAGTGGAGGGAGACTCCTTAATCCTTATCAATGTCGCCCAAAGAATACAGGCAGGTACGTCAGCTGTTAAGGTAGCCACGAGCTGGAGGCTACTAAGCAGGTTGGAATCTTTGGAGGAAAAGCTACAAACTCCCCAAAGCTTAACCTTCAAGCACATAAGAAGAACAGCGAACAAGGTGGCGGACAGACTTGCCAACCAAGGTGCTTCTCAGGGTATTGTATACTTTACAGGATCCCTGGATACCTCCGACGATGATAAGCTTAACAATGACTGCATCTCTCTGGCACAGAAGGACCTCATCCTCCCGGATGCGGGTGCAACTGCAACGTGCTAATGGCATGTGCCATCACGTGGGCAAGTGGCAGGCCCGCGGTGTCCAAGGGTACCACGTTAAGCGGATTATTAATATGCATAAAATCAAACAGAGGAAGGCATTAATGCCTGTCATCTCGGCTCGAGGGAGGGGGCTGCAGATCGATGCAATGGAGCGTTTTAAGGAAGGAATGTGCAGGGTTCAGGGGAATATGGGTGAGCATTGCGCAGGTGCCTTGCTTCGCTCAGAAGGCAAAGAGCATAGGAACTTGAGAGGCGTCACGCTGGTTTTTGAGCTGGGAGAACACGCACCCTCCAACGGTGCTGAGACTGTGTTGGTTTTTATTGTGGGAGGAGCTCGGGGTGATTGGGCAAAGCCGCATTCTGCAATGCCGAGGGAGAGGCCACGGATGGGCAGCCGAAGAGGGGGAACCAGAGGCAGGGCCCTCTCGCAGCAGCAAAATTTTAATTCGCCCTCCTCCTCCATTGAAGTAACTTCAATGCCGCGGAGGTATCAAGGCAGCAATGAGGAGGACAGTGGTTTTAATGGCAGAAATCCAAGTTCAGAGGAGGGTCAGCAGGAGCTCCCTATGCTCAGGTATCGACTCCCCTGCCCTCAAGCTAATTCCACTCTGATAGTTTCTATTTCGGTTGAGCAGGGCATCTCTCAGAACATGGAGGCAGAGCCTCTCCCAGAATGGCCTCGCTCCAGCAGAGAGGAATCTCCGGTTGCTTGCCTTCCGGTTGGGGTAGACACCCGTGGGTTGGCCCCGGGACGTGTGCTCGGTCCTGAACTTGTGCGCCCAGCCTCTAATTGTGAACATGATGCTGGCCCTTCAACGCGGGCTGGTCCAAGCAAGCCCGCACCAGAAGGGAGCCCGGACGCGGTCATCCAGCTCTCCGACTCTGAAGATATGCTCCGTTTCGGCTGCCGGATTGAAGAAGCGCCCCAGACTACCGATGATGAATAAACTCGCTCCGGTAACCTCTGCTGTTTTTCTTGGGTTCTCAATGTATGACTCTGCCAAGCGTTATCCACATCTCTGTCAATGTGTCGGCTTTAATTGTTCAAGTGTCGAATGTAATTGTTCAAGTGTCGGCTGTAATAGTCCAGGTGTCTGTCGGTCTTTGTATGGGTCAGTCCATGGCCCTGGTGTCTGTTATGTTACTATGTGTTCTGTCAATATGTCTTCAGTGGTCAAGCAACAAATTCCAATTTTGAATTCTACTCAATTTTGGAAATGAAAGCAGGGCAAGGAAAGGGCTGATAGGCAAAACTTCAAAGCCTTGCCCATTGTAATCTTTATGTATCTCTGTTTTGTATAATAATAGATTAGTCACATTCAGAAAAAAAAATATATATATATATATATATATATATATATATATATATTAAACATGTGATATTTTTTTAATAAATTTTGTACTAGAAGAAAGTCATTGTTATCTAATTTCTCCCTATTTACTGATTGATAGGAACTAAAATATGGAAGATCTCCAAATCATTTGGAAAAGGAGGTGTTGCAGCAAAAGAGATGGGTTGAATTTGTTGTTTGGATGGACTCTATGGTATGTAATCTTAGTTGGATTTCCAATATACTTTTAAACCATATTTTCATTTTATTTTTTAGTACTATTAGATATTATATCTTACCTCATTTTATGGTTAACATTGTATAACAAAAACATGCGTTGTGTTATGTAATTAATACTAACATGTAATATTGATTTTTTTTGTCAGAATGCTATAGGTAATGATTGCCAAGACGATGATCCAAATTATGTTCAACATATATCAGGAGATGATGAGGATGAGGATGAGGATGAGGATGATGGTGGTGAAGGAGGAGATGATGATGATAGTTGCGGTGTTCGTGATGATGTGGATCAGAGTAATGAGGATGGTCAAGATGATCATGAGGATGATCTTGGTGGTGGTAGCTAGGCACGCACATGCATTGTTTTTTATGAAGAAATTATTGTGTAGAATGACATTGTTATGTTTAGATGGGTGTTGTGAATTTACCCTATATCAATGAGACATTTTGATTTTTTAATCATACGATGAGTTTGATTTATGTATGTTGTTAATTTATCGTAGAATAACGATATTCATGAAATATTTTGATTTGTTAATCATATTTGAATTTTAGTTGTTTTGATTAAAAATAATACTGATTTTATTAGTATTATGTGGCTATTTTATACATGTTTTGAAAATTGTTAATGACACATTGTTATTTTTTTGGATGGATGTTGTCAATTTCTCTTAAATTTCTTTACAAATGATTTTGAATTGTGATATCTGCTTTAATGATATTTAGAAACTATCATATATTTCACTATGAATCTATAAAGGGGGTCATATATGTAAAGAAAAATATACTCTATATAAGAAGTCAAATGCGGATGTAACCATGGATGCAAAATTGAAAGTAAAATTGGATGTTAAACTAGGAATTAATACAAAATGCAAACAATTGACATACAAAGTGTTTTAAATTAGAAGTGAAAAATTGTGCAATAGTTGACACAAAGAAGGGAACAAAACATGGCATACAAAAGGATATCAAATTGGGAAAAAACAAGGACACATAAATGGGCACCAAATTAGATGCAAAAAAAGACAACAACTAGATGTAAAATAAGATGCAAATTTGAGTGTTAAAAAGAAGCAAAAAACGTTACAAATTAATATGCCAAATGATGATGCAAATAATGGTGTAAATTTAGGATGCAAACTTGGGTGCAAAAAAGGAAAAAAAAAAGATGTAAGAAAAGACATAAAACAAGATGCAAAATGGGGCTGAAAAAAGGTGAAACCAAGGATGCCATATTGGATGTAAAAAATGATTCCTAATCTCATGCAAATTTAGGCTCGAACTCAGACACAAAATTATATGCAAATGTGGACACAAAATGAGGTAAAAAAAGATGCAAATTTGGATGGTGAAAACGATGTAAAACTAGACACCAAAAAAAATGCAAAATTGGATGAAAAAGTCGGTGTAAATAATGGTGCGACATTGGACACAAGTAGACACAAAAAAATGGTGCAAAAAGGGGCATAAAATATCTTAAAATTGGATGCAAAACTTGGTGCAAAAACAAATACAAAATTAGACGTAAAAAATGGCTCTACATTAAATGTACCATTAGACACAAAATAAGATGCAAAGGTGGACACAACACATGACTCAACATAAGATGCAAATATAAATGCAAATTTGGATGCTCAAAATGATGTAACATTAGATGCAAGAGATGGTGTTAAAAATGATGCAAAATTGGATGAAACAAATGACGCAAAATATGGTGCAAAATGAGATGGGAAAAATGGAGACAAATCAAACGTAAATGTGGATGTAAAAAATGGTCCAAAAAAAGATGCAAAAATGGGCACAAAAATGGATGCAAAATTTGGTGCTAAATCAAATTCAACACATGGTGCAAAGATAGGCACCAAAGTTGGTGCAAAAATAGAAGCAAAAACTAGTGTAAGACTAGATACAAAACCTGGCGTAAGACTAGATGCAAAAACTGACACAAAATGGATGCATAAAAAGACGTTAAATTGGATTCAAAATACAGTGTAAACTTGATGCAAATGATGGTGCAAAAATGGAAGCAAAGAATGACACAAAATAGAAAGCAAAAGAGAATGAAAAATAGAAGCAAAAATGACACAAAACTAGAAGCAAAACCTGTCATAAAATAAGATGCAAATCTTGGTTCAAAATTTGAAGCAAAAAATGATGCATAGTTTGGTGTAAAAAATGGTGCAAAATCTAGCGTGAAAAAGGATGCAAAATCAGGTGCAAAAAAGGACGCTTTAAAAATTGTACAATAGAGCCAGATTTAGCGCCAGGTTGCTCATCACAATTACAAAAAAAATGCACTAAAATCTGGCGCTAAATCTGGCGCAAATCGCTGGTTTTGTTGTAGTGTAACCTCCTCAATTCAGCTATAAATGGACCAAGCACTCAAAGGCTTGGGGAGGTTGGAATTTCTTGAGCTAAGGAAATGTCGTTTGAGTGAGATTTGTAACACTATGGTGATGATGTCGAATTGTTGCTTCATGAGGAGAGAAGGGTTTAAAGCTAGAAGGATGACACTGAATCGAGCATGCATCTACATGGGTTGTAATCTTTCCTTCTACTAATAAAGAATTCTAAGCTTTTTCCATTCATGTGTTTGTATGAAGTATATCGTATTCTGGATTCTATGATATGTTTAGTTAACAGATCATCATTATTGTATGCTTTGATGGTTCAATTCACTGAAAATTGAGTCAATTTTGAGCATAAAATTGCCTTCAATAATCATCGCAATTTTGTGACTGACACAATGCAATGCAGTGCACTTCCTGCATAGATCCAGTGTGATGATCCCTTTAGGGTCAGTTTTCCCATCTAGGAACTGAAAATTTTTGTCAATTTTCATCAATTTGAATTGCTTGTTGAATGTAAATGATGTCTTATCTCTGAAAACAGTCTTTTCATCTCCTTAGCCAACCAACCATACTTTGATTGGATTGATTAATGTTTCTTTAATGTTTTCTTTGTCATTATCAGTGTATAGTAAAAGTTAGAATATAGTTGATCGATTGTTTTGTCGATAGAAAAGTGTCATAAAATTTTCATTTCCTTTGAAAAAATGAAGTGTCGTAAAGTCTTCCTTCATAAATAATCGATTGATTTATTTGTGCATTTGATTTTTATTTTCATTTAAAGGGTAGAAAATATTCATTTCTTTAAAATTGAAAGTGTTGTACAATCTTCCTTTCCCTTTTAAAAGAAATTGTCACAAATCGTCATTTTTTATGAAAAAGATCTGAATCATTTGTGCATTAGTTTTTCTTATTACATCATTCACATTAAGAGAAACTGAAAAGAAATACATGCAATTTGCATTTTGAAGTTTGTGAATGCTTGAAAATAATGGTTTAGGGAATTGCATCTAGTTTGTGCTCTTTGTTTCTTGTTCAAAAAGTACTTGTATGCTTTATCCCTCATAGCTAGGATTTTCATTGTTGAAAACAAATGGAAAGAGTGCTTCTCATTCTAGTTACATTTTTAGGAATTTCGGAAAACATCTCCTCGTGAACCTTCAAAGGAAAATTTTAAGATCAACCTAAAATTTACATCAATCAACCTAATAACGCATTGGAACTTAACAAAAACATCTAGAGGTCTAGGCTAGAGACGTGTTTCGGAATCTTAAAACCTATTGGTTGTCATTTTCATTGAGGTTGGGCGATTCCTCCTCTCTGATTCGATAAGTACTAGTATGGACTTGTGCTCCCTGTACCATTGAGTATATAGTGGGAGACTCCAATAGGTTGAAATCCTTTATCCCTAGGAAGTCGAGTCTGCTGCCTTACCAATTGCAACGCACTGAACACAACATTCGGGAAGATTGAATACCGTACATAAAATCCTTGGTAATTTCTCTTTCATTTACCACCAAGGTGTATATTGCAGTTTTTTTATTAGTTTGGTAAACCCTCTTGTCTAGTATCTCCAGAGCAGTCACTTTCATTCCTTTTCGACTATTTAAAAGTAAAAGGATCATCTGAGCACTTATCCCTTCAGGCTCATTAAACATCGAAGGCGACTAGAGTCATCTCTTGTTTTTTCTCTACTCTTTAAAAATGAAAAATAAAAGTTGTGTTCCAGCATCGTAAAAATTAATTGACTGCGGATAACATCCCCCTCGCTCGCTCCTTAGTTGATCTTAGGTTGAAACATATGGCGACAAATCTGGAGTCCACCGATCAAGGAATTCCTTTTGATGGGAATCCTAGTCCTTTTCCTCCTTTCGGAAATATTGGTGCTTCGTATATGGCTACATTGTCCCTTCCAAGATTTACAATTAGTTTGCTAGTATGGTTGTTTTCAACCTCCTTGGTTCAAAATGTCATGATTTCTCCGCAATCGAGTACACCTCCAACTAGACAAAATCAACCTCCAATTGACCATTTGCCTTCTTCCTCGGTTTTTTCTTCCTCCCCTTCTTCCTCTTCGCCTGGTGAAAGTATTGGTACTAGTAACCAGGTGGCTAAGAAGAAGAAGAAAGGGAAGAAGAAGAAGAAGAAGCAAATTCAACAGAGGGGCAACAAAGCAACCATTGCTTTGAATGCAACATCTGATGAGAAATCATCCATCAAGCCTCACAAAGTTAAATATCCATGCAAACTTTGTGCGGGAGACCATCTTCTTCGAAATTGTCCTGATATTCCTCAGATCTTAGAAGAATGGTCTTCTCGTTCACATCATCCTATGTCATCAACTTCTAGAGATCATGTTGGTGACACACCATCAACTAGTGGCAGTAAAGATCATGGAAAGAAGGGAAAAGTCAAGTTTCCCCGTAGGTTATGTGAAGGGAATCACCCCATTCACCTTTGTCCCTATCTGGATGAAGCCAAAAAAGTGTTGGATAACCGTCCTGCTTCACAACAGTTACTTCCATCTGGTTACATGAAACTCTCCCTAAATCCTTCACTAGTTGATGATTTGACTGACCAAAATCAACCGTCGGTCGAAACCACTCTCTCTGAAAGTGAATCCTATGAGTCTATACCTGACCCAAATCAACAGGTCAAGGTAACAATTGACCTGATTTCACCTTCAGTAAATCGTACCTTTCCCGAAGAGAGTGAACATGATACCACTCAGGTTCTTTTTGTTTCTTTAGATTCAAATGAGCTTGGGGGCAGTCCTCCTATTCCATCAAGATAGGAGGAAAATCCTCCTACTCTCGTAACTCAAGGGGCTAATTCTACCGTTTCTACGGTACCCCCTCCAAGTATTCTAATCACTTCCTTTGATTGGAATCGACTGGCAGGATTCCGCCTTCCTTCTTATGTGACCTTCCAGATCATAGTACAAGTTTGTAATATGATTGTATCTGGCACAATTATAGATGAAGGTGCATCAGTGAGTATCCTTTCCTCAACGACTTGGCAAGTGCCTAGTTCACTGCCGCTTGTGCTAGTTACCCAAAATCTGTTGGCTTTTAATAGAGGAACCAGTTAACCTTTAGGGATCCTTCCTCAGTTACCTATTACTTTGGGAGGAAAAATCGTTTATCTGAACGTGATGGTAGTCCTAGGCCTTTTATATTACAACTTACTTCTTGGGCACGACTATGTTTATGTCATGGGAGCTATTGTTTCCACACTCTTTCGAGTGTTGTGTTTCCCGCATGAAGGCAGAATTGTCACCGTTGACCAGCTTTCATTTCTCGGTCCAAATATAGCTCCTAGTCAACCATCGTCCCTAAATGGTCCATTTATACCAATGGTATCATCCCCGCCACGGGTTAATTATGTGGCAACCTATTCCATATCTACATCCACTAACGATCAATTCAGTGATGTTGTACATCATGTACTAGGGGCATTGGAACCAGATCTTTCCTTCATGATCACTTATGACTTGTGATCGAAGGTTCCTGAGGGTAGTTCGTTGTCTTGTGTTAACCTCGTTAAAAAAATAAACAAGGGTCTTCGAGGATAGTTCCTTGTCTTGTTTCAACCTCATTAAAAAATGAAACAAGGAATATGAGGATAGTTCGTTTACTACGTCAACCTCATTACAAAATGAAACAACTCCTGTGAGGATACTTCTTGATCTTGTGTCAACCTCGTTAAAAAATGAAACAAGGACCATGAGGACAGTTCCTGGTCTTGTGTCAAACTCGATAAAAAATGAAACTGAGGGTATGAGCAGAGTTCCTTGTCTTGTGTCAAGCTCATTAAAAAATGAAACCAGGTCCCTTGGAGCAAAGTTCCAAGACGAGTCTTTCAGTAGATCTCGTAAAATCCCAATTGAGTCTTTCACTAGATCTCGTAAAAGAACCTTCATTCCATCCACCTGATAGCCACAAGTAGTCTACTTAGGTGAATGCAATGAAGCTAGGGGGGCATGCACCTATTGGTAAAGTTAAGTTTCCCTGTAGGATATGTGAAGGGAATCACCCCATTCACCTTTGTCTATCTGGACGAAGCCAAAGAGATGTTGGATAACCGTCCTGCTTCACTGCAGCGACTTCCATCTGGTTACAAGAGACTCTCCCTTTCATCATGTTGGGGGCATGCAAACCATTTCCAAGCATAGTTTTTCATTTTGAGCTTGTGTAAAAATGAAACTGAATTCAAGCATAGTTTTTCGTTTCAAGCTTGTGTAAACATGAAATTGAATCCAAGCATAGCTGTTTGTTTCAACCTTGTGTAAACATGAAACGAAATCCAAGCATAGTTCCCTATGGTTCAAGCTTGTGTAAAAATGAACCCATTCCAATTTAACCCTTGTGATTTCCATTCTATCAGCCTTTTTCGTCAAATGAGCCTTGGTTGTCTTCATCCCATCACCACCATCCCTTTGGCCGATCATACGCTTTCACTTGGTTGTTTACCCTTTTTGAGGGACAGTTGCAATGAGTGGTCTTATTAGCGAGCGTCTTCACATAAATCAATATGTTTTGAGAAGTTCCAACATCACCGGAACTAGTTGCTACCCTAGACACCACTCATTCCTCAAATGGAGTCCTCTTTAAGCTCTTTTTAGACTCTCTAAACATGAAAATATTGCCGAGCACTTGTCATTTCTAGCTCGATAATGGATTAGAATCGATATCTACTCAGTATATTTTTACTCCTTCTTAGGGCTGAGATAGATTAACTACGAAAAAGGTACTCATTGGTCAAACATGATCAATAGGCTCTCTCTTGTATTGTTTTATGCTTTTTCGGACTTGAGAGACAAATGTACAAAAAAGAACTTATGGAGTTTTCTTTTAGTCCCTTTTCAGACTCTCTAAATATGAAAAGGACCAAGTTATCTTTGTCATTAAACTCATTAAAAATATTTAATAGCGACAAGCTTGTCCATCTACACAACACTGAGTTTCACCTTCGCTAGACTTGTTAAAACATCAAATAGCGATGGATTCACCCAAAGGGTGGAATTATACAACAAGAATATGTTATCCTCCTTGAGCTTGATAAAAAAAAAGCTTGATAAAAAAAAGAGGTACTGGTCAGAAATGATTGGGGAAAATGGGAAAAAGCTAGGAACACTTTATGGTAGCAGGTCGCTCTTGAACATGACACTTTTACCTTATCACTATGACTATGTGGGTTGGGACATTCAGCTTGATGGTTATCACACCGTTGGTCTATCATACCATCCATCACTTTGTTTTGGGTCAATGCTACCAATTCACTTCAGTGTCGCCGATATGTTCAAGAGAAGTCATTCAGTTCAGAAATTCATCCTTTACAATCATTTTCATGCTCGCCATTCCTGAACCTTGTGTCGTCAATCAATGTTTCATCTCCAAAATCATTTACCTCGTTTTGGATCGTTGATGTGGGATACATCAAGGCCCTCCTGTGACAAGTCGCTTCTTGTCGACATCAGCACATCAACCAAGAAGTTGACTTAGAAACACCCCTTTAGTACCTTGAGACTTGCATACGTCAATGTTAGGTTTCTCGCTTCTGGCGATAGCTTGACATCACTGGCCTTCGACCGAAAGACTTCGTATGGTGTTCAACATCAAATCATTTATTCACACCATGCGAAATGTACTGCAGTACCTTAAGGGTCATTATCATTATTGGTGATTCCTCTTGCATCTGTTAATGACTTACATCATTGGTTGGTAATTAGACGATGTCTCTCCATGTTCGACTTCAAGTCATCTATTCACATGGTTAGACTTGTACTTGAGTGAAATATTGGACGAGATTGAAGACCCCGGGTCTAGTTTCATCCATCCAGGCTACGATATATTTTCAGGAGTACTATATCAAATGTACAATGGCCTTACATTCATGGTCATCCACTCATGGGTCTATATCTGTAGATGACTATATTTGTACATGTAGTGAAAGTTTATAATGCTGAGCATGGGTATGCCTTCCCTCAGCTAGTTCATAAGAAAAAATCAAAATATCATGATATATGTATTGTAACTATGGCAGGTCTCCTTTCGTTTCGAAACCTTCTCTCCAAGTGGTAAAGCATCTCAATTGACATGTTTATTTTCAACTTCATGCTTTAGGGGGCAACTGTTATAGGAAAATTTGGGCACATCAACCCTGACTTCTAGATCCGTATTATTAGGGTCCATCAATCCCTAATTTAGTTGTTTTCATTCCCTAATGAGGTCAACCTACTTCATTCTTGCTTCCCAAGAGTTTCCATGACACCATTCATCCAAAAAGTGTCCCTAAGGAGATCAACGTAGGGAGCCTTCTATCAGGCTGCAATGCATTGCAGGAACTACACTATTTGGGTGTTATGCATCACACCTAGCCTTTGTTTCACCTGCACTGAGCAAGATTCATCGAATTTTTGAAATGAATCCATTGGATTCCTCATCCAATGGATGCTTCTGGAAGTTTCCGGATGGATTGAACTCACTATTGGATGAGGAAGAGGATGAATGAACCTTAATCCATTATCCCTTCCTCCATGGAACCACTTCCCAATTTTGGCAAAGCATTCATGAGGGCCATTAATGGCTTAACCTCCTCCATTCAGCTATAAATGGACCAAGCATTCAAAGGCTTGGGGAGGTTGGAACTTCTTGAGCTAAGGAAATGTTGTTTGAGTGAGATTTGTAAGAGTATGGTGATGATGTCGAATTGTTGCTTCATGAGGAGAGAAGGGTTTGAAGTTGGAAGGATGACACTGAATCGAGCATGCATCTACATGGGTTGTAATCTTTCCTTCTATTAATAAATAATTCTAAGCTTTTTCCATTCATGTGTTTATATGATGTATATCGTATTTTGGATTCTATGATATATTTACTTAACAGATCGTCATTATTGTATGCTTTGATGGGTTTTTTTCTTGGTTTGTGTGCAGGTACTTTCCAAGCGAGTTAAGTATGGAAAGGAGTGGCGAAATCAATCAAAGGAGAGAGGGATCAAGCAAAAGTTATAGGTTGGTACCTTTGTTCTTCTTTCTCTTATCTATTAACTATAGGAAAATCGATGAATTACTTTGTCTGTTTCTAGACTAGCTACTAGGTCTAGAGGGTTAGGCATTTGAAGAACACTAAATTTGCCCAAAAGAGGTATGATTGATGTGATTTCTAAATCTTTCATCGCCTCGTTGTACCAGCTTCTATTTGGTGAGGAATCACCATGCATGTCAAAGAGGGCTATGAAGACAGTGGTCAAAGTAGCACATTGGTTTCCCATCTAAGAGCGAACGTTCATCAGAGTGTTTGATACCCATAATGCCCCCCATGCCCTACCCAGGTTTGTCACAGAAAAAACACTCCCACGAGAAGTATTCTACCAAATGACACAGGGCTTCTCAAGGGTACTGAACAAAGGCAATAAGAAACCATGGCCTTCCTTCCCTCTCACCATTAGAGTGTATGTAGTGGAGAAATTTAAACAAGTAGAGGTAGAGGCTGAAGCATTGAAAGTGATCCATTTTGTAAGTCTCAAATTTTCAAACATACGATCCCAATAAAGTCGTGGCCACCGACTGCAAGAAAGAAAAGTTCCGCTGGTCATATTCACACACCAGACAAGAGCATGAAGACACGGTGAAGAATCGGTATATTTCCATGATGGAGCTGAATCCAAGTAAGCAGCAAGCTAGAGATGAGGAGATCCTTGAGGATTCCCATGAAAATGTTAATCTTAAAGAAAGAGCGTCCACCATCAAGAAAAAAACAACATGAGACATAGAGCAGCACCAGGGAATCCGACAAGCAAAAGGGAAGAGAGGCCGAATATGTTTTGTGCAACCTCGAAGAGGAAGACATTAATGAAACACTAGAACAAAGAAATGCCACCGTGGCAAGGAAAAAGTAGAAGCTTAAGAGGAGAAGATAGCAAGAGATCAAAAGAAGGCCAGCTTGAGAAGGCCAGCTTGAGAAGAGAAGGCCATAAGAAGAGCAGGAAAAGGAGAGACAACTAGAAGAAAAGCTACAGGCAGAAAGAAGGGCTCAGGAAGAGGCAGAGAAGAAAAGACAGGAGGAGGAGTGCAAGGCTAAGGAAGAAGAAGAGATAGAGAAGAAAAGCCAGGAAGATGAGCTCAAGAGGCAACAAGTGCTTGCAGAGCAAGAAAGAAAGCAACAATAAGAAGAACTAAGGAGGAGCAAAGAAAAAGAAACTAGGGGAAGCGAGCAAGGAGAGACTAGTAAAACAGCCGAGCCAGATACAGAACAAAGTGAGATACCCCCATTGGATGTGCCTCCTTTTATTCCCCTCACTGGCGGGCACCTTCCCTTGTAAGAACTGGGTTTCTCAGAAGGACAAGAAGAGGAACTCCTAGACCTCACAAGGCTCACCTTCAATGAAGTTAGCCTTAAAATTGTGCAAGAAAGGAAAACGTATTGTGCCAGGAATCGAGTTGAGCCCATATCAATCACCATGGCCAAGGAGATTGCGCCAAACATCACCACGAACCCAGAAATGATCGCCTCGGTTGGGAAAAATTTTGTTGCTGCAATAGAACACAATGTGGCCCAGATGAGCAAACAAATCATAGACCTACAAAATAAGCTTTACTGGTCTGAGCAAAGACCCGCCACTACAGAACAAGAGAGAAAGAGAGTAGAGGAAGAGAATGCAGCCCTCTGTTTAGTTCACTCAAGCATAAAAAAATTTCAGGCAGCGATCAAAGGAGAGGATGAGACCCTTGGGGAAGCCATGGTGATGGTCTATGAAGAGATGTCTAAGCTACATCACACAATGGCCCCAATCTTGGCAATACAAACTCACACAAAGGAAAGAGTCAAGATGCTAAAGGAGGCTATGGTTGATCTAGATAAAATACATGAATGGTCTGTTAAATACCGAGGAGCACCAGCAACAGTCCCTAAGAAATATTGGATCACCATGCAGAACACCAAAGTTCAGCTCCGCATCAAGATTCAATCAAAGGAAAAATTAACCAAGGATGTGGATAGGGTATAAGCTTCCTACAGACACCTGTTCAATGGGCTAGAATCTATGATCCAACTTAATGGGGTTCCTTTTATCGGAGAAGTTGGGCAAGTGAGGAGGTAGGAGGATATCTTGAAGGAAGTACAGGTTTTTGTTGATACATATAAACAAGAAACCCATGCAGAGGACATGTCAGTCACCAAAGAAAATATCACACATTATGTGGTAGAACCAGTAAGGATTTACACCAAACTGGTGACCTTGAATAATCAGGTGAATGCCAAATGGACCACCCTCATTCGAGACGCACTCGAGTGCCTACACAGACATGATGAAGTCTAGCAATAGATTACTCCCATTGCAGCTTAATACAACCTATGGCACATCTATTTGATAGAACATCTCAATATGGACATCCCAGAACTTGTTATTATTACATTGATAAATTAGATTAGTATCTTATTTTTGTGATGTATGTACTTTGGTGGAATATGACATTTTGGAATACGAAAGGTCATGAGGAAGACCAAGGGTCATCGGGTAGATGAAGATTCATGAGGATGTTAAAGAGTCAAGGGTAGGCCATGAGTCACCCTCACTCTATAAATACACCCTCATGACACATTTGAAAGGACCTTTTGTTGAGGACATTTTGAGATATATTGCATAGGAGAACTTATGCTCTTCTAGTTGATGCAAGGACTGATTGTAATATTCCACTATTGGATTTCTCAAATCTTTTATGCCGTAATTCTATGACTATTTTCTTCACTTGATGGATCGGATGTTCCTGAGAGTGCTTTGATGTGCAGTCTTCTCATGTGTTGTCTCATACTACAAACTTTGTGTTGCTTCACATGGATGGTATATGATTCGCTAACTCTATGCTTGTGTTGATGAACTGTTTCGTTGGTATTGGTATAATCTATTCTTGACTGTACATTTACTTATGCTCATAGATGTTTGATTACTGTGAACTACTTTACAGTTGTTAAATGCCTTATCTTGTAAAACATGAGTCTTATTTGAAGTCTACTGACAGTTACTTTACATAAGGTTTATGTTGTTAATAGTCTGGCTATTCATGGTATGCACGTTATAAGATATTTGTCAATTATTTCCTTGTGTTTATTTAAGTTCATACATTCAATTGATCCCACATTTCACCTTTGTTCGAAGCAAGCTCCACACACCTGAACAGTAGCCGTGCCTACATATCGGAAGGGATCCCTAAAGAAAATGGTGTAGGCTCTAGTTGGGAAACTACATCGGGGAGATCCACTTTGGTGTTGGCAGAGAATTTCAACCCGTCAACACAAGGCTATCATTGCATGCCAAAATTTTGAAAAAGCCTAAATGAACCACCATCAATATCCAACCAATCCCATGAAAGATCTAACTTTTGCAACATTATGGGGAGAAAGCCACTCCATGATGGCTTCTTCTCAGGATCCACAACCACTCCTTCACTAGAAATGACATGTCCCAAGTATTGAAATTGTGATTGGAAGAAATCACATTTTCTAAGCTCGAAATAGAGTTTGTGCTCTTTTAGCGATTGCAATACGCTTTCAAAGGCTCTTCATGTTATTCTCTAGTTTTCGAGTAAACCAAGATGCCATCAAAAAAAGCAATACAGAGTTCTCCAAATATGGGATAAGTTCATTTTTCATCATACAAATAAATGTGGTGCGGAAATTTGTGAGCCCAGATGGCACCACCACAAAATCATAATGTACATATCTTATCCTGAACGTTGTCTTGTGGATGTATTTGTCCTTAATTCAAACCCGATGATAACCAAATCTCAAATATGTTTTTGAAAACATTGCAAAGCCTCTCAACTAATCAAAAAAATCATCAATTCTAAGCAGTGAGTACTTGTTCTTCATTGTAGCTTTATTTAGCTATTGGTAAAAATGCATAACCACAACGTGCCATCCTTCTTCTTTAAAAATAGCATTGGGGATCCCCAAGGCTATGTATGAATGAGGGGAAATCTTTGCTAATTGGGGTGGATGGAGAGGAAGGTAGGAGAAAAGAGATTTCAAAGTTGTTTGGTGTTAATTGTATTTGCATTGATAAGGGTTTTTCTTATCTGGGTTTTATTCTAAAACCTACAGGATACTGTAATTTGGACTGGGAATGGCTGATTGGTAGATTTCAGAAGAAACTTGGGAGTTGGAAACATAGATGGCTTTCGATGGGAGGAAGAATAGCTATGATGGAATATGTTTTACAAAACCTGTTAGTTTTCTAGATTCATCTATTCCTTTTTCCGAGGGAGATCATCCATAGGATTGATGTTCTTATGGGATTCTTCTTGTGGGCAGGGACACATAATAAAAGGAAATTCCATCTGCTCAGTTGGACAGATGTAGCTCGGCCTATTGAAGACAATGGTTGGGGTATTATAGATACCTCGTCATTTAATCAGGCTTTGATCATCAAAAACATGTGGAGAGTAGTTTCTGGTAAGGGACTTTGGGCTCTTGTTATAAAAGATAAATATATGTACGAACTGGATTTTTCTACTTGGATAGGTAGAGGAGCGAGGAAAAAATCTAGCACTTCTTATATCTGGAGAAGTATGTTACATAATCTTAATTGGCTGTCGGGATTTATTAGATGGGAGGCCTGTGATGGTTCAAGGATTCATATTGGTCTAGATGCTATTAAAGGGATGATTGGGAATCACACCCTATCAGAACAGTTTCTTAACATCATTCATAGTAAAGGAGTCTTTTTATTGAGAAAGATTTATCAGACAAAGGGTCAGAGCATTGATTGACAACGATTGATTGGGGCCACAGATATTGGACTATATGACAATATTGTAGAAGAATGGGAGAGGTATACTATAATTATTAGAAGCGCAATGTAAGATCCCAAACAATTAAATTTCCAATAGATTTGGAACACTTGACTTTTCTAATAAAAACACTTTCAATAAAAAACAACAAACGCCAAAGGGATCTGAAAACACTGCCTCTTATTCATATTAATAACTGAAAACAAGATACATGCTCATACAAGACATATTGAAGCCCCTACCAATAGCATGTACGACTGCTCAAAAGACTACTCTAAGACACTAAAGGCCACTTGTGAATCATGGATGGATCCACCACACAAATGTCACCGCAAGGTTTTCGTCCTGGGATCAACCTAGAAATAGCCATGCCAAGTTTTGAAAAAAAAACAATAAGATAGACAAACTCCTCATGATCCCACTATTAGGATCCTATCCCCTTTTATAGGCTTGATGGACTCTCTAGAAACTTTATTTTATTGTTTACCCTTGAAGAATGAAGGAAAATACCATGGGTCGATACCATGGGAAAATACCACGGTGAATGGCAGATTTTGTCCACTTTGACCATGTTAAGAAAACGGAATATGACAAATCATCCTGCCCAAATATTGCTTGCCCTAAAGCAATCCAATTCTATCCACAATAGAAGCATATGTATATTGATACCGGGATCCCATAAAAATGAGTGTGCTATCCCATGCCTCCATGCTAAATGATCCTCAATGGATATCAGGATCCCAAAAAATCCTCCAACCAATCCTGCCCTCAATAGGTCCACCTGGATCCTAATTCCACCTAAGTCCTAGGACCTGTGGGTTATGATACCACCTCAACCCTCCATCACTTCATGTGCCTAAGGGCCCCTGCTGTGATATGCCCTTGGCTAAGAGTACCCTCCTAAGAATCATCCCGTCAATAGAGTACCAACTCATAATCTCTTGCCAATCCATGTCGTGGGAAGTATGAATACTTGCACATGTGGCAAATCTACCATGTTGATGTTTCTTGATGCTCCACTCATGTTGTTCCACCCAAACACTCAACATGATCCATTTGGAGAAATCACCCCTACTCTCCCCGATGTATAAAGGTGGGTTGGTAGTGCTGCAAGCATTATCAACGTACTTCTATAGAGGGCTTCTCCTGAACTCCCAACTATACTCCTCTTGTTGCTTTGTGAGGGACTTGAGTTGTTCCTCAACACTAGACAAATTGGTTTTTGATTCGGCACATACCCCTATGAGCTCCTCAATTTTCCTATTCTCATGTAACACAGTGTCTCAAATTGTCCAGACTCTCTACTTTAACATCATAAGATCTGTCTTTAAATGCATGATCTTTATCCAAAAGTCCTCTACTAGAAATTCTGGTGTACTATTGAATTCTTCTATATCTTTCTGCAACATATGCTCAACTATCACAGCTCCAACTTGAACCTTTGACCCATTCTCTAGAAATGGCCTATCTTGCATACTATATTTTTCATGTTGCCCCCCATGATCCTGCTCATCATGTCGGTTTACCACTACTGGCTCCTCACTTAAGTCTCCTTGAATGTCTTCTTCTTGGCCTTCTCCACCCGTGGGGACAATTTGTTGTCCATCCTCTCTAGTTGTCAAACATGGATGCACCGGTGGACCACTACCTATACTTGAATGTTCATATTCTATATGGACATCCCCCTGGAGACCTATGGATTCAGTGGTATAGGAGTCTACCTTATCAATACCATTAGGTAGAATTTCCTCATGCACTTCCAAATGCTCGTCATCCTGCAAGTCTCCTTGAATAATATCACATTGTTTCTCACCATCCTGAAAATGAATAGAAGATTCCCCGTGATTTGAAGAAATATCCTCTTGTTCTATCTTTGTTGCCTCCTTTCTATTGCCTGGACATGAATGGTTAAGGGCCCAAGGTCCCTTGCAGATAAAGCATATTCCTCTCCTCCTTAGTTCATTCTTGTTGAGGGTTTTGTTCTTGCTTCCTCCATCAATCCTTCTCAACTCCTTCCTAGTCTTCACCCTTTTAAGCAATTTTATGTTTTTCTTGACCAACTTCTCGACTAGATCATAGGCAGCTGGTGATACAACTAGTTCCTTTTCCCAAATGATCAACAATTTGGATCTTAGTATCTTGCAGATGTTGGAATCTCCTTCTAAAAACAATGACATAATATTTTGCATGCTTGTTTTGACATGATCTAGATGAGTTGATGTAAAATTTCTGGAACCCCTGAAATATTAAGTCATCACATTCCAGATTTAGCATGAATGTGGCAAAGTTGAATTCTGCCACGACTTCTAAGATTTTTCACTACTTCTCAAAGGTAGGGAGAATGATGTTGTTCAACCCTTGAAGGGATTCTACTATCAGCTGCAATATCTCCCTCATGATATCACCATTGTAATACATTGGTGGCGATGTTAAAGTTATGATCCTGCTGAGACAAGAAGCAATTGTGACCTTGACCTCTCCACAAGGATGTTCCCATAGTTTGGGTTGTATCAATGCAACCATGGATGGCTTGAGAGCCCAACTGAGTTTCTTCCACTCTGGCTGCCCCACCTCAGAGAGACATGTGTCTACTTCCTCCAATTTATGAAGGTCTATGACCGACTTTGTTCATTGAAATTCAGATCCAAGTGTGAAGAGCTTAACTCCTCTTCCTTTTCCTTCCTTCACTTCACATGGGTGCTTTGACTGCAGAATGACATGGACACTTTTGGAGAACTATTATGATAAATTTCATATTAATAAGATGTTATTTCCACCACAGTATGTCCCAGCGCATCATTTTTCTACTTCATATAGACAAATCCCTTCTACTGTCCATTTCATGGAGTCTACGAGATTAAAGGTGGTAAAGAAAGTCCCTTCCAAATTTCTAGCATAGTTTCCATTCTCAACCTTGAAACTGAGCAATTCATTGCTTGAAGGAGATCGTTGGTTGTCTGGCGACATTCTAAATCAATGGGCATTGCCTAGACTAATTTTACCTTGCCTAGCACAAATACCTTAGTTTCCTGAGTCGATTTGCCTCACCTATGTGTCGAACGTCCTCCCTCTGGTCGATGTTGTCTCCCTACTTGTTGATGACAATTCCTTCTTCGTAGAATTTTCTCACAACCATACAACTATACATTGCTGTTGGGGGTCGAATCTAATGCTGAGGATGTTTTCTGACTGATCGTGTTTCTTTACTCCTGTACTTGGTCGATTTTTGTAAGATACCAATAGTAAAATGTCAAGTTAGAAAGGCAACCAATAAGTTGGTTAATTAATGGCTGAAATTTCACGAACCAACCAGACTAGAAAATGTATTACGCAGAATGTTGTCAACAAGACAGAGAAAAATCCATAGGACAGAGAATGTGGTCAACAAGACTTTTGTGAGCGTAGACAATCTTATAAAATTGCTTCTAGCTACCATTGTTATAATTCGTCACCCATTTTCTCCAACGGAGGCTACTGCTACAACGCCATCAAATACTTGACTGGGTTACTGCTTGGCCTCTAATTTCTTGCTTCATAGATTCATTCACAAAACAAAAACTCACGTTTCTTGATTTCATTCACCAACGGAAACGGTCGTGTTATCTGTTTTGGTATTTTCCTCCATCGCCCTCATGGATCCCAACGTTGTGAGCAGAAATCAAATGACATTCATAGTTCGGAAAAATGAGGCACGCCTTATTTTTGGTGTCTGGATAACAACTATAGGAAACAATCTTTGTCATCTGGGCATGCGTTTCAAATCTGATTCGACCCTCTGGACTCAGAACTGGCCTCTCAGCCTCCTCCTGCTACAATTGTGGCTTGCGCTTATTGGGGTTCTGATCTGGGTCAGCACCCAGAATTTTGCATCCACACAACCACTCCACCGGCCCTCTTCCCGATCCCATGGTGCTACCCCTCACAATTCAATTCTGTGCTCCTGCACCCCCTCAATGGCAACTTTAGATCGTGTGACAGAATATGGCCCTCTTTGGCCCTTATAATCTGGCTTATGAAAGGTGCCAAATTTCAGAGCTTGACTTCTGCACTATAGATGAAGGGATCTCGATTCCCATATAAGGCACAGGGTTGTCCCTGCAACCTTTGCCACTGTATGATCCCATCGTGTATATGCGGCCTCAACTTACACAATAATGAATATGCTCAGACAATCGATTGGATCTATTAAAGAATACTATCAAGATCTTGCCTCTTGATCTTTGAGATGCACCTTTTCTTTGATCTTCGGCAATAAATTTTTTATCCTCTATAATGGATTTGACCAAAAGAATAATGTCCTAGCTCTAGATCAATTAGATCCTGAGCAATAAATCTTGGCATGAAAGAAAAATAGTAAATCTCTGAAACACCTCAAAATAATTATGTTAAAAAATAGGGTCAACTAGGGTGATATCGAATACCACTGAAGATAGGAAATGCTGGCTACGGTGAGAATAAATCCCACCAAAGTTCCCTACATAAAAATTTCAGATTGGCAAGATGCACAACTCTGATACCACTGTAAGATCCCAAAGAGTTAAATTTCCAATAGATCTGGCACACTTGAGTGTTCTAATAAGAATGCTTTATGCACAACTCTGATACCATTGTAAGATCCCAAACAGTTAAATTTCCAATAGATCTGGCACACTTGCGTGTTCTAATAAGAATGATTTCAATAAAAAACAACGAACACCGAAGGTGTCTGAAAATGTAGCTTCTTATTTACATTAATAACTGAAAACAAGATACATGCCCATACAAGAAATATTGAAGCCCCTACCAATAGCATGTATGACTACTCAACAATGACTACTCTAAGACTCTGAAGCCCACTTGTGAATCTTAGATGGATCCCAACACAAATGTCACTGTGGGGTTTTCATCCCAGTGTCAACCTAGAACTAGCCACACCAAGTTTTGGTCAAAACACAATAAGATAGACAAACTCCCCATGATCCCATTATTAGGCTGCTATCCCCTTTTATAGGATTGATGGACTCTCTATGAACTTTATTTATTGTTTTCCCTTGAAAAATGAAGGAAAATGCCATGGGTTAATACCATGGGAAAATACCACGGTGAATAGCATGGGCCACTTTGACCATATAAAAAAAAAGGAATATTACATGCAGGGATCATTTTAGAAGATCGGGGGAGAAAGGATCAAATGGTGTGGGGAGGTAGCCTTAAGAAGGGTATACCAAGGGTCAAAGACATTTATTTTCTCTTACCTAGAGCCAAGAAGAACTATGTTAGTCGTGTATGGACACAAAACATCTGGAAAGGAAACATCCCATATAAATAAGATGTTTTTGTTGGCTTGTTGTCAATGATAGAATATTGACTTGGACTAATCTTCAAAAGCATGGTTTTGTTGGCCCGGGAATCTGTGCGATATGTATGAAAGTTATGGAATTTCTGGTACATCTTTTGCTATCTTATTGTCATGTGAGGAAGGTTTGGGAAGGGTGCAGGGGGTTACTAAAGTTAAAATCTCCAGGGAAACATATTTCTCTTATTTCATGTATTAAGGCATGGTACTGCAATAAAATAAGGTTAAAAAAGCTGCCCTATTATATCATGTGGACCATATGGAAAAGTAGAAATGTACTTATCTTTGATCAGAAACCAGTGAAGATCAGGGAAGACATCATAAAGGAAATCACACTCGTTAATTATATGGGATCATTGACGAAGAACAACAAAATTCAGATGTGCAAATATAAATATGTGTGGCAAACATTTTCAGTCGGGTTCTTTGGTGGGGTGAGTAAAACGAGACTATGTGGGTGTGGGTGTTGGGTAGCAAAAGCCCCGTGCAATGGTCATGGGGCACAAAGCCTAAAGATTTGGATAAAGATAGGGTAAAGACTCCGCGAGATGCGCGGAGTGCGAATTGTAATAAGTTGAAGTCAAAGGGTAGTCCGCCCAAAGATAATGTAAAGAAATGTAAGTTGAGTCGGCCTGCCCGTGGATCACGATCCATGAAAAGATATAAATAGAGCGAGGCTCTATGGGTAGAGGTGGCTAAGTTTTGTTGTATGATTTTGGATCTAAAATGTAATGGGTTTTTGAGAAGAATAGTCAGAAAGCGTCTGTAAGTCTGAGTCGAGGCTTTGGGTAGTGGTTAAAGGCTTTGCAGCTGTGTGCGCAGAGGCTTGGAAGAGTCCACAGCTGTGTGCGCGGGCCCCTGCAGCTGAGTGCGCAGGGCAGATTTGGATGTATTGGTGAAGAAAGAGAATAAAGATAAGTTGCTTCTATAATTTTGTGTTAAATCTTAACTATCGCGGATCTAGCCTTTTGTATGGTTAATATCACCATTTGATCTATGTGCATATATTTACATCTTGAATACACGTGAATTTGTGTTTACTCTAAGTGCACGAACTGGTAATATATGATAAATGTTTTCTTAAAGACCCTGATAAGTAGATCTGATTAAGAATACTTCGTCATATAGATTAGATCTGTAAACAATGCACTAATAATTGGTAAAGATTATTTTGGTTTGAATCCACGCGAAACAGAGCAGCGTGAAGCTGTGGAATGGTGCGCGAAACCTCCAGACCACATCTAGACATCCCAAGGGTGCGGAAACCTAGTTCTAGCACCCTCCCCTGCTACCTTGGGTGAGACCTCAG
This sequence comes from Pinus tabuliformis, assembly GCA_031772625.1. Classification (NCBI taxonomy): domain Eukaryota; kingdom Viridiplantae; phylum Streptophyta; class Pinopsida; order Pinales; family Pinaceae; genus Pinus; species Pinus tabuliformis. Next base: position 153,714,869 of record CM062814.1, on the reverse strand, counting down.
TCTGTGCTCCGTGGGTTGTTGCTGAAAGGGCCGATAGTTGCGGGATTTTTCTAGCTAAATACTTCTTCCGAACCTGGGTCAAGCCCATATAAGCCAAGAAACGGTTCCATTGTCGGGACCGGGATCTGCCTAAGGGGTGTCTGATGTTGGAACACTAGAACCCTACTAAGAAAGAGCTTGAAAAGTGGTGGGACCTGAAGCTCAACGAGTTCGCGGTCCAGGAAAACAGAAACCCACGGGTACCGGAGGAAGAGTGGTTGGACCACTATATATTCACAGATATCCACGAGATATTCTTCACGACATTCCCTATAGAATTGTACGAGTGGATCATGAAGTTAGCTGATAGCATGGGAAGGTGCAGATTAGATTAGCCTATTGTGTGGACCCCAGAACTGGTGCGCAGGCTAGAAGCCACCAAAGATAAACTCGCACGTGCAGTAGATCACTAGTTGGATTGGATAATAGGAGGATTTGTCATCAAGTTTGCGATAGATACAAACGTGAGTTACAGTGAAGCGGAAAGGAGATTTCTCCAAGGACCATGCGGTAAGTATATCAAATCATTGAATACTTGGATTAAGATGTTGTTGTGTGAAAAATAGATTATGCATGTATATTGATGTCTGGAGTAACACGGAGCGGAAGAGGCTATCGAGGAGCAGGAGGAGTAGAGAACAATCCTCTGATTTCTATTTCACAAGAGAGCGAGGAGGAGCTCGCAAAGTTTTCACTAGGAAGTGCAGTCCAGTTGATTAAGGAGCGCTTCCCACTGATACCACCTTTGTTCACACCGCCACCTGCTTCCCCTACATCTAACCCATCAACACCAACACCAACCCCACCCTCCCCACCACCAAAAGTTGGGATGGCGACCGCAATCAAGCTACCGATATTTAAGGGTGTAGGGAATGAGGAGCTAGTCCAGTTCTGGTTTGTGATAAAGTCTGTATGGGACGCTCAAGGCATAACAGATGAAAACATCAAAAAGGCTACCCTAGTTAGCGCATTACAGGACTGCGTGTTGACATGGTACATAAAATACTCAACCGATCATCTGAATGAGGGGATAGTAGCAATCCAGGAGGCGCTAAATAAAGAGTTTGGTCGACCAAAATCAAAAACTCAGTCGGTTATTGGGTTCAAGGAAATTGCAATGTTGCCTGGTGAAACTCCGTGGGATCTGGATCAAAGGTTAAAAAGCACCATCCACGAGGCAAATATGACACTAACAGATGCACAACATTGTGCGTGGTTTGTGGTGTCATTGACACCACATCTAAGGATGACTCTGTCACAACAAAAGATCTCAACCCAAGCTGAAGCGCTAGAGACAGCAATGAGGTTGCACGAAACCCCAATACCGGATCCAGGGTTGGGAGTTCAGCAAATCCACGCGCAACTACAAAACCTGAGTTTAGAAATGCAGAGCTTGAAGCAAGAAAGGGTGCCCTGACCAGAGGCACGTGCAGAGGTAGGTTGTATTAAATGCAAAAGTCAGGGGCATGATAAGGACCACTGCCCCGTCTTTGCGAATTATTTGGCGGGGGGAGGCCCGATGCCGTTAAAAGTGGAGGTACAAGCCGGACCGAGTGCTGCACTTGCGCTCTGGTGCGCGATTTGTCAAGTAGGTGGAAAACATGCAATAGATAACTGTCACCTATTGCAGAAGTATACCCAAACCCCGTAGCAGTTGTATTGCAACTTCTGCCGATCAGTAGGCCACGACGAGCGAACGTGCCGGAGTTATGATTTAATGATGGAAAGAACCCCAGCCTACCGAGTATAGACTAAAGCGCGAGGGTTTGATCCAGCCGTAGGGCCATGCGGAGGATTTTAAGGACATGGCTGAGGAAGAGGAATGGGGCCCAGGCGGGGCCGCAGATAGCTGATCTACTATAACCGCAGAGGGCTAGGACACTACACGCACAACTGTGCTAATCCGACCAGGGTCTCTTGCCCATATTGTGAGCAGTTTGATCACGAAATGGTAGATTGTCTAACGTTGATTGCACAGATGCGTGAGAAGGGAGTGTTACCGCCTACACCAACTCAAAATGTCCAGATGATGCGATCGGAACCACGTGAAGAGGACCCCAGCATAAACATGGTATTATAGAGTGGCGCAACCATAGGAGACGATACGCGGAAAGAGCTTGCAGAAGACAGGAAGGAGCGCGACGCCACTCTAAAAGAACCTGACGCTGAGCAGGGACAAGGGAAGGGGGCGCCTAAGGAAGCTCAGAAGAGCTTCACGGACGTTTCTTCTCTAGGTTGGAGGGACCATATGGAGCAAGGCATGGATCCCTCCATGATAACTACCTTTCTAGAGACCTGCATGAAGCTGTTGCGTGATAGCAAAGTTGTTAAAGGACTGTAGGAGCTGATTACTTGGTGCGCTAGATCGGGTGAGCCGCATGTAGTCCGGAAAATAGGAAGACATGCTCTGCGCACCAGATGGGAAATGAGACTGACAATGCAAATCGGTGAATATGAAATGGATCAGGTCATCCTGGACTTAGGCTCGGATGCGAACATATTGCCTAAACAAACATGGGAGCGCATGGGCAAGCCCGCACTATAATGGTCCTCGATTCAGCTACGAATGGCCAACCAACAAAAGATCTTACCAATGGGCCGACTGCAAGGAGTGACCGTGGACATCGACGGTGTAAGTACACAGACCGATTTCAAAGTCATAGAGATTGTTGATGACAATAATCCTTACCCTGCATTTCTCGGAATTGATTGGGAAATGGACATGAAAGGGATCATTAATTTAAAGAGGCGGAAAATGACGTTCGAAAAGAAGTCACTGCGGGTAGTAGTTCCGTTGGACCCAACAGAAGGAGAACGCTACACCGAACTCGTGCGCGACGAGGAAAGTGATGATGAACTAGATTGCATCTATCAGATAACAGCGCAAGACCAAGATTGGGTGCATTCCATAGACAGTAGAAGAATCTCGTGGGAACGCGATAGCACCTGCACAGTGGATTCCGATGAGGAGACAGAGTGATGGCAGAACTGATTGCAGGAAGTTACGACACTTAACTGTAATATGATGATTCAGTCATTACGACGTGTAACCACAGAAGAAAGACAGCGGCCAGCAGAGAGCGATGCAACAGATGAAGGGCAGCTCATCCAGCTTGGCACTTTATGCGTAGCATAGGAGCAACATAGTGTGTCAGAAGATGTGCTGCACGCACCTGGAGGGGGGCTGCAGAAGCTGAGATGTAGGCGGCGGTTCCAGGTACGGATTGGAGGACATGTGTGGCAGCCAAGTTAGTATAGAGCGGTCGTTCATCAATGACGAAGGGTACAAGTGCACATCGGGCGACCAATAACCCAACTGGATCTGCATGGAACGCAGGCTTGCACGGTCGGGCAGGGAAGTCTCTCTACAACTAAACAGACCAACACATATACAACTCACCCTATCGATGACAACATCCGTGAAAGGATTCAACAGATCCGGGCAACCATCTTGCGTGGTAAAATGCAACTTGGTAAGTTAGAAGAAACAAGCGCCAGACTCCAAGCACAAAATGCGAAGATAGATGAAGCAATTGATAAGCTATAGTTGGAAGTCACCTACACAGACTATGCAAAGGAACTAATGAAGGGAATGGGCATGGCTAGCTCTCCTACCCTGCTACAAGTAGCGACCCCACTTGCATGGTTGCGATTGCACCTGGGAGGACAAGGACATGCACACCGCACTCCAAAATCAAGGGAACGAAAAGGGTGCTCGCGGCCCAGGCTAGTTGGGAAACGGAACACCCGCACAAGAGGTTCACCCACCTGACTATCCGTAGGGTACCTAGTCCCAGTGCCCCATGTAGTTGGAAGAGGGTGTGAGACTATAAAACAGGTTGCTGCGAAGCTGCGTGACATGGCCACAGCATACAGATAGAAACTGCACCTACGTCCCTGGGGATTCGCTGTCGCAAAGGAAATATGGAAAGCGACCATTGCAGGTACTATTCATGATATGATGGCCCATTTAAGGCGCATTGGAGTGGGTGGCAGACAGTTAAGGCAGACGAGTAACCGCCAAGATCGCATTTATGAGCTGCAGCAAGGGCGAACAACTAATTTTAAATTTGAAATCATATATAATCATAGTAAGGGTCACACCACCACGCTTTACCATTCCATAAGAAAGACACCCTTGGTCCGAGATAAGCGCAAGATGAGTGACCAGCAACTAGAAGAAAGTTCGTGGTTTCAGGCATTGCCAAAATATTATCGAGAAGCAATCCTCAAGGTGAAAAACCCTAACATAGATAGTCCACCAAAAGCCACACCGCAACCAACTGAGCTTCCTAAATCACCCCGGACCTGAAGACCAAGAAGGATCCTCAGATTCCAGAATCAATAAGGAGGTCACCATGACACCTGCACTTTAACAAGTCCAAAATGGAGGAAAAGGGTAAAACTGTCACAATTGAAAGCGACGAGGAAACAGAAGGTTCTCCTATATATGTCGAAGAAGTAAACCGTGAAGAGGATCCCATCCAACCAGTACGACGACCCGAGTTGGGTGAACTCTGTACGCAACTACAGGAACTTGGAATAAGGATCGCGCCAATGGCACCAGTGCTACTCAAGGGGTTCCTAGTATGACAACTGTTGAACCATTGTTGAAGGCCCAAATGGCTCATTCCATCACGATTCCAGCAGGTGCATTGATCACTGAAAATGGAGAGGACCGAGTTGTGCTAGGACGTCTTACAGGGCTGGGATTAAACATGGTTGCTTTACCGTGTGAAAGTTTGCAACAACTCTAGGACAGTGCCACAATGGAGCTCCACGCCAGGGCTGGCCGTGCCGAGCAAGTACTCTAGGAACAGAAAATTAATATCAAACAACTGCACCTCCAACTAGACGAAGTAGTCACACAGAAGCAACAGGTGGAGTAGCTCGTAGAGAAAGCCTACACGAGTGCCCGTGAGCTGGAGATTGGGGCTGAATTGCCTATTGAGAAATAAATCCACAAATTGGCTACTGGGTTTTGACAAGCAAAGGAGGAGGCCGCGCAGATCCAACTAGAGCTCAACTTGCAGATCGCGGACTTAAAACTACAAGTTCCATCGTCGACACCACCAGAGATCCTAGAGCAACGCAGAAACATTATTACTATGGGGTGTGTGATGCTCACACGTTCAATGGAGGAATGAAGGAATGTACTGACCTGTTAACTTAGTCGATTGTTATGCTCACCACCCTTTAGAAGGATCCAACACTTCGCTGATCAGAAACCGAGGCTTGGGAGCTCCAGCAAGCCTATGATCACATCAGGGGAACCATGCAAACCGTTGCTATTACACAACGCTTGGTCAAGATACGGGAGGCTCAGGATCTGAAAATCCAAGCCGACGCCACCAGACAAAAGGAAGCAGTGATTAAAGCCCATCTCCAGTCGTGGCTGGATGAGGCATTTGCGGTTTCAACCACCATAGAGCGCAAGGTAGCCCACATGCAGGCAGAGTATGCCACTATGGAGATAGCAAAGGCAGGGAATGCGGTATCGACGACACACGTGGAATGGATGCAGCGAATGATGGAAGAGTTTGATGCCAGCACAAGTGATGCACAGAGGCTGCTAACCGATCTCTGCACAAAGTTGGTCGAACCAGCCGAGTGACTCGGGACAAGTCACGATGATTGTGTTGGGGGACTGTTGAGTAGCAGAAGCCCCGCAAAACAGTCATGGGGCACAAAGCCCAAAGTTTTGGATAAAGATAGGGTAAAGACTCCATGAGATGCACAGAGCGTGAATTGTAATAAGTTGAAGTCAAAGGATAGTCTACCCAAAGATAATGTAAAGAAATGTAAGTTGAGTCAGCTCGCCCGTGGATCACAGTCCATGAGAAAATATAAATAGAGAGAGGCTCTATGGGTAGAGGTGGCTATGTTTTGTTGTATGATTTTGGATCTGAACTGTAATGGGTTTTTGCAAAGAATATTTTGAAAGCGTCTGTAAGTCCGAATCGAGGGTTTGCGTAGTGGATAGAGGCTTTGTAGCTATGTGCATAAAGGCATGGAAGAGTCCACAGCTGTGTGCGCGGGCCCCTATAGCGGAGTGCGCAGGGCGGATCTGGATGTATTGGTGAAGAAAGAGAATAAAGATAAGTTTCTTCTATAATTCTATGTTAAATATGAACTATTGTGGATCTAACCTTTTGTATGGTTAATATCACCGTTTGATCTATGCGCATATATTTACTTCATGAATACATGTGAATCTATGTTTACTCTAAGTGCGCGAAGTAGTAATATATGATAAATGTTTGCTTAAATACCTTGCTAAGTAGATCTGATTAACAATACTTCTTCATATAGATTAGATCTGTAAACAACGCACTAATAATTGGTAAAGATTATTCTGGTTCGGATCAATGCGAAATAGAGCAGCGCGAAGCTGTGGAACAGTGCGCAAAACCTTCAGACCACATCTAGACATCCCAAGGGTGTGGAAACTTGGTTCCAGCACCCTCCCCTACTACCTCGGGTGAGACCTCAGTCCGTGTTCCGCGGGCTGTTGCCAAAAGGGCCAGTAGCTATGAGATTTGTCTAGCTAAATAATTCTTCCGAACCTGGGTCATGCCCATATAAGCCAACAATGGGGTAGTTATAGTCATAGATGTCGGAAGATATTTCCACTTTTGGTGGGAGGGAGGACATGGATAGAACAATAAGGTAGATATTGTAGCTTTATGGGGAGTATTAATTGTAGCAAAGTGGATTAGAATCGATAATATTAAGGTATTTGGAGATGCGAAAGGAATCATCGATTGGGTCAAAGACCACCAATTTCTGTCCTCTGATTTTAAACAATTGGATGAGGAGAATTAGAACTTTGGTAAGCACCTTTAAAAGTATAAAATTTCAACACATTTATCGAGAGCAACCTGGATGGTGGATCTGTTATCCAAGAGAGGGATTGCTATGGATCCAGGTAAGTTCTACTTCAATAAATTTGCGTAGGGAAAGTTGATAAACGCTAGAAGCATCAATTTTTCATAGGAGATAGAACTTGGATTTTGATTTCAAGGCAAGATATTTTGTAAGGGATTTTGTTGCTTAATGAACTTAGTGTTATCTAGATGGGTTTTATTTTTTGAACCATTGAAAGTTTATGACAAATTTTGAACAAAAATGCAAAAAGTTGTAATAGGAATAAGATAAATAATATCAGAATTAGTAAGTAATAAACACTTGCAGATGGAATGTATAATCAGAATATGTACTATCCTTTTTATAATGAAAAAAATAGTGTTTTTTCACTAGGTACAAAAATATCATATAACAAGACATCAAATCTTTAGAATTGCAAATATTTCTTCAAAAATTTAATCTCTTTAATAAAGTAAAAATTAAAATAAATTTACATTAATAACAAAAATAATATCTTACCAATATTCAAATACTAACCAGTCAAATCTAAAATAAAAAATAATTTAACCATCTCCCAAATTAAAATATTTACCATTAATAAATTTCATTCCATGTCTATAGCATAGCAGTGAAGATAATAGTAAGGATCTTCCCTTCAAATTTGATCCCTGGTTGCAACCTTCAAAAAAAAAAAGTAAGGGTGCGTAACAGTGAGGGTCTTTAACTAATAGCATTAGTATATAATTATAAATATAATAACATATCACTTGACACAACAAAATAATTCCTTTTCCCTAAATTTTGAGCTGAAACGAAACCAAGTTATGGTGATCGTTCTATTAATCAGAATGACCAGGAATGATGATAGAACCTGTCTTGTCATACAACTTAACTGGTCTGGAGAAGATAGCTAATTATGGCTAGAGAGTCTTTGTTCCAAATTATTTATTAGATATCTGAACACAGAGTGGCATTCACACAGGAGATAGAAGAAACTAGATGACTGGGTCTTGCAAGCACTGATAGCTAATTGCTGCTAGAGAGTCTCTGTTCCGGGTTTTTTCAGAGATCTGAAGACAGAGGGGCATTCACAGAGGAGATAGAAGAAACTAGATGACTGGTGTTGCAAGCACTAATAGCTAATTGCGGCTGGAGAGTCTCTGTTCCTGATTTTTTCAGAGATCTAAAGACAAAGTGGCACTCATAGAGGAGATAGAAGAAACTGGATGACTGGGTGTTGCAAGCACTAAGATTTCCATTTCACTGGCACTACCACTGCCACTAGTACTGCTTTCAAAGCTTTCCAAAGATTTAGGAGCAGGTGGTTTGTCAATAGGAAAAATGCCCTCCAACATCTAGACAACTTTCCCCATAGTTGGCCACTGTGAGGGGTGCTCTTGGATACAATAGAATCTAACTTGAAGTGCCCTGGTTACCTCATCAATATTCATATCTATAGCAAGCTTCTCGTCTGTAATGTTTAATATGTTTCCACTTTCAAATTCCTCGAATGCCCACAGTGAGAATTTCTTTCTCCTTGTCGTTAAGGTATCAAAATTCCTTTTTACCGCTGATGATCTCTAGCAAAACCATGCCATAACTATAAACATCAAACTTAGTAGTGATGGGTAGATTGGCAAGTCACTCTGGAGCCAAGTATGCCCTAGTGCCCCGAACACTAGTCATCGACTACTTCTGATGACCTTTGCACTGAAATTATCATCTAGGAGAATGTTCTCAAGTTTAACATCACAGTGAACAATGCAATCTCTACACTCTTCGTGCAAGTAGGCGATACCCCTTGTGGTTCCTGGGGCTATACTGAACCGCTTATCCAATCTAGTATCCTAGGTTGGTCTGAAAAAAAAGGAATGTTTCCAGGGAAGAATTTTTCATGAATTGATAAACTAGTAATCTATGGTGACCTTCTGAGCAAAATCCGATTAGCCTAACCAAGTTCAAGTGATGAGTACGGTTGATGTTTTCTGCCTCCATATGGAATTGTCTCTCCCCTTTTTCAATCACTTCCAGCTACTTTACTGCGACTATTGTCTTGTTGGGCAATTCTCCCTTGTACACTGTTCCAAACCCTCCTAAGCCCAAATTTTCCATAAAACTCCTTATTGAGTGCTGAAGCTGCTTGTAGGAAACTGAACTGGATACCCCAAGATATATTCTAGAAGTGTATATTGGGATGGTAGCTGCCTAAATCTAAATCTCGGATTATTTTTATAGAAAATAAACCAGATGCATATCTCGATAGTAATCAAGGCAATAATAGGTCCTACAACTGCCCCTACAATTCGAATGGCAGATTCTTTGGTTGACCCCAAGAATATAATTGCAGGGGGTGGCAGTGCCAGAGGACAAACTTTACCACATACCTTTACATGAGATGTGATTGGAATGGCTGTTGATTGATAGGAACTTATGAAATTCTCAGTCTTCATACTGCAAGTGCCCGAACCATCCGCCATGAGTGTAGATGCAAAACAGAATGGATTACTGAGGCAATTCTACCTACAATGTTTTATACCAAAATTGAATGTCTCTGATTGTGACTCTGATTCTAGAGGAAATGAGAAGAATTCAGTATTTTCCAATACAACCATGCTCTGGTTACTACACCCTGCAATGTCCCGCACTCTCCCACACCCTTGTGTGGAATCCTTGGGATCTATTGGAACGAAATCTGCAGATGGGCATGTGCAGTACGAGGTTGTGTCATCGTGAATGCACACCCCATAGTTCCCACATCATCCACACACTTTTCATTAGTCTTCCACTGCACTCCAGCCTAGCTGCCGTGTTCCAGAGCTTTTAACCCACCCATAGGAACTCAGATTCCCATCTGATTCAAGCTTGATCCTTCACAATGAGATTGAGGCATCAGTATAATCGCTGTTGTATGCCATCTAGACCTGATCACTAGAAGAATTAGAGAGTGTAAAAATCCCTCGATTTCTCAAACATGCTCTGGAGCCATTAGGGGAACCCTGATTCCAGTATGTGATGTTGTTCCTCCATTTCAATGTGAAATTCCAACTAGGCTCCAGAGTCAATGAATAAGCATACATGCAGAGGCTCTTTCCCACATGGTAACTTTGATTCACCAAAAGGGTATCAGTAGGATTGGCAAAGCTCTCCCAAACGTTGTTGGAAGTGCTATTATTCACTACAAAAGTGCCATCATCCTGCATAACAGTAGACGATATGCTTTGGTTCGCAGTATTGGTTTGCCACATTGTGGTGTTGAGTCCACTGCGCAAAACGAGGTTGCCATCAATCTAGAAATCAAAGGAAGCTCTGTCAAACACTCTGATACCACCATTCTCACATGCAATCCACACCATACTGTCGTTAATTGAAATGCCTATAACATGTAACCCATCATTTCCAATTGGGTGAAATCCAAAGTTGAAGTTGCCATTTGGGGATTTCCAAAACTTTTGTTGCCCTGAGAAGGAAGGCTTAAGGCTGGACCCTGGCTCCACTGCTCCATCTATACATTGAATAATAATAATATACATTACAGATATTGGGATTAACATAATTATGCCACACTATTGCTTTCACCTTGATTATAATAAGTGAAACAGGTAGTTGGTGATCCGTCAGCCACATTTAGGACATGGGTGCCTCGTAAATTTAGAGTGATGCCATTCTAATCTCTACACTGCATCGAAGTAATAGATAAGCAATAAGAAATTGTAATAATCATTAAATAGTTCAACCAAGTAATAGATAAGCAATAGATCAAGGTTTACCGAACATGTTTGTTTGTTTAAGATACGTATAATAGTTTAACTAGTTCAATCTTATTCAATTTTGAACAGTGCAACCATGTAACAGATAACATGGGTATCTGATAAACAAATTCCAAGCTCCCCTAACTCCAACCCAAAAGCAAAACCTAAGCTGTCTAACCCTCCTGTAAGAATGTTGAAAATAGAAACAAGAAATGCTAAAAATAGAAGTGCTAAAAATAGCACTGCTATAAATAGCATTTCGGGATACATTCCAATTTTAGTTAGCCCCTGAACTAAAATTGAAAATTAAAATTTGAATTTGATCTTAGCAGTTGTTTATAAAATAATTAATTAATTCATCTTGAGTTAATTAGTTGTAGAAAATCAAACATGAAGTCTATGTGAAGACATCCAACAGTTTCTCTTTTGATTGAGGAAGTTATCCCTTGATTAAGGAGATCAAGATGAGTTGTAATTAGTTAGCTCAATTAACTGAGTTAAGTCTAGTTAGATTAGTTCCAACAGTTTTTGGAACTGATTGTGAGTTCAGTTAGTTAATGCATGCATGCATGCTTGTAACTGTTGCACTTCAGATAACTGAATATTCTCTCATAAATAAATCATGCATGTCAGTTCAATCAGAGAACCAGTTGAGATCATATGATGGGACAATGTACTATCAATTATAGGAATATTCCATTGAGGATATCTCTTGCATGCAAAAGGAATTCATTCCTTGGAGATTGCACAGTTACTTTTGAGTTGTGTGAGAGGTTAATTTACACAGGTGGCAGCCAGAGGACCCAGGAGAAACTGCGCAAGGAAATAGGAGGCTTGGAGAACTGGAGGAAGGCATATGTTGTGTCTATTGAGTCTATGAGAAACATTGAGGGATTGTACTAAGAGCTGGATAGCTTGTGAGCTAAAGCTTTGTGTAATCCAGTCATATTTCCACTGGTATGATATTACAGAGATCAGGGTTTTTAGCTGAGGCTTTCCCTAGAGTATTATTTTGTGTTCATGTGTGATTGATTTCTCATTCTCTGTTATATGTGTTATATTTGATCTTGCTCAAAATCGATTAAGCTTCTGCAAGTTTGTTTGTAGAAGTAGATCAAGTATTTTGCTTTAGTACGTTGCATAATCTGTTGATCTACAGTGGGAAATTCTACATGGTATTAGAGAAAAGGTGATCAAAGAGAAGAATAGTATACAAAGAAGGGAGAAGTTCAAAGTTTGAAGTTCCTAATTATAGAATTTGAATTCTTATCACATCTCAAATTTCACCACTGGCGTTCAACGGTTTGAGACTTGAGTATGCCCTTGATGGTAGCTCAAATTATATATCCTAGAAGGATCGCATGGAAGTGATATTAGAGGACAACGGTCTAAAGGACTTCATTGATCAAGAAGTCCCCAAGCCAGTAACAACTAATGCCCAAGAATTGGAGGAATGGAAGAAATGTGTGGCTAGAGTGAGGATAATCCTTATGGAGGGAGTTTGAGACCACATAGTCTCGAGTCTCCATGGGAAGGAGACACTATTTTCAATGTGGAAAAAATTGAAAGATCTATATCAGAACAACAGCGATCATAGGAAGTTGGTGCTGAAAGACAAGCTTCGAAAAATCAAGTGTGAAAAGGGCGACACGATCTCTACATATCTGAACAAGCTCACCACCTGCAGGGATGAGCTTGGAAGTGTAGGGATCATGACAACCGATGATGACATGGTGAGTCTTTCTCTCCTCGATCTTCCTAAGAGCTAGCATAGCTACCAAGACTCGATAAATGGAAGAGAGAAACTACCAGATTGGGAACGACTTTGATCGGATATGATGCAGGAGGAGATAAGAAGAAGCACCAAAGATGGATCTTCATCAAAGCAAGATGATGAAGAAAATATAGCCTTGGCGAGTAAGGCAAGGAAAGGGAAAGGGAAGGCATCCCATTCCAAATAAAGTTCTTCCCATGGTGGGAAGAAGATTGACAAATCGAAAGTGAGATTCTTTCATTGTCATGAGATGGACCATTATGCTACGAATTGTCCACAGAAGAAATCCAAGAAGGGATCCTCGAAGGGATCAGATGGTGAGGCACTTGCCTCACAATTCAAATTAGATTTCACCCTCATCGCATGATGGTGGGATGTGTTTTGTACCTGGACAGTGGAGCTTCATTCCACATGACTGGTGTTAGCGCCTAAATCTACCTCAGGCTAAAGGAAGGCAGGTCTAGGGTAACATCAAACCATGCTTAACCTGGTAGCTATCCCTACCAGGTCGGGAGAGGGCTCTCTCCTTGTCAATCTCAATTATGATATTGGCAACTAGGGCTTGAGATGACTGAAATGAATGCTGATTTTAGGCTAGGTATATTAGGTCAGAGGATTTTTTTTGATTTTGATGGTTGGTTGCTGGATCAAAGGAAGAAGGCAGTTTTGGGCCGGGAAATCAACTCAAATTTTCAAGATGTTCTGTGGGGCGAGGTAGGTAGGTGTTTTGGCACTTGGAATTGAATGTGATGGTAAGTCTAGGACCAGTGAGGAGTTGAGGAGGGCATGCAAAGTTCATGAGTCCTCTTCAAACAACAGAAAACATTAAAAACTAAATGTATTCCCAAGGCAGAGCACTGAATATCAATGGATTCCACCTATCTATCTTGATTCATTTAGTTATGAAGAAAGAAATAGATGCTGGCACATATACACATAAGAGAAACTAAATAACAAAGAAAGAAACAATGCCAAGGCACATTACCACAAGAATCCCACAAAATGCTGCAAAACCCTGGTTCATTTACTTGCCAAACTGCAGAAGTGATTTACAATGAAGCTCAAAGCATCCAGAAGAGTCCAACCTTTACAAATGACTAAGATAAAACATAATATAGGCATCAAAAAACTCATGCTAGTCATCAGGGGTCGAATCCATAATTCAAGGAGTTGTTTCAACAACATCTAAACTAGGAATAAGAAAATAGGCAGTGGAACATCTTGCCTCTAAAACTAAGGAAACTGATACATTCAGTGCAAAACCACTTTTGATTTGATGTATCTACCCTATGAGGTGATTTTCACCTATACTTACGTCAAATACATCATTTACCATGCATACATTTACCTAAACAAGAAGAAAAGTCAACCACTGAAGAAACTGGGCGAAATTTTGAGTTTTAGGCAAAATTGACAAAATCTGCCTGATGCGTAATGCCACTTCAAGGCTACCTTTGGAGGCCTTCCACTCATCCAAATTAGGCCCAAGATAGCTTGTTGGAAAGCCCTACCTATCTAGTTTCTGGAACATTTTGAATTTTCTGATTTAGAGTTGATTTCCCCCTTCAAAAATCATTTATACCAAGACTACTTCCTGTGGGTCCAAAACGTGGCAAAGAGGGCATTTTTTAGTTGTTTTTTTCCCTTTAAGTGACCCAGATCTTCTCCAAAACTTATGAAACTTCCTGGGTTTCAATGTTTTCTCATGCTGAATCCAAAACCACAATCCCTTTGGCAAAAGATTGAGCCAACGCCATTGATTTGATGCGGAGCTCCCTTTTGAATTTTGGAGGCCTTCCCAGTGTCCAAATTGGGTGTAGGATAGCGCGTTGGAAAGCTTATTGAGTCTACTTTCCAAAACATATTTAATTTCTTAATTTGGAGTTCATTTTCCCTGTAAAAGTCAAATCTCCCAAGACTGGTCAAAATGTGCAAAATGAAGCTGCCTAAATGCAGAGTGCTATTGCAGTAAATGTTTGAAGGTCTTCCTCAACTCCAATATGAGCTCATGATAGCTCATTGGAAAGATGTTTATGTCTAGTTATCATTTCACTCATCAAGGAAGTCATTTGGCCAACCAATCTAGGAGAAAGCTTGAGTTTCCCAAGGTCACTCCAGTGGTGCAGCAATTCTCCTGAGGTCACTATATTTTTGACATTTCTCTAAAACCATGACACCTGTGTAAAAAGCGAAGGAGGTTTTTCTTCTCAAATTCATCTTCTATTTCTCAGAAATATCATTTGCGTAAAACCTACCTCGATGTGTGGAACAAGCGATTTGTAGAAATGAAGGGGATCAGGGGCTTCTAAATTCTTGAGGAAATTTTGGGAAGTAGGGAGGGATGTTAGGAAGCAAGGGAAAGTGTAATTTCAAATATTGAGTGAGGGGAAGGGGTTCAAAAGGGAAAAACACAGGCTTAGCCTAGAAAATTTTCAAATTGTAGCAAGAAACTAGGGTTTGTGGGAAAATGAGGAATTTGAGGGATATCAGTGATGGGAAGTGTTTAATAAGGTACATTAAGGATAGGAGAAGGTGTATGAGAATCAAGATGCAAGATTTGTTGATGATTTGACCATCCAAGAGAAATTACCTTCAAAACCCTAGGTTAGGGAAGTGAGCCTTACCCAAGTACAACTCAAGCACGAACAAGGTGTAAAAATGACCCATTGGAACCTGAAATGATGATGACAACTCTCTGCATGATGATACACTCAGTTGAATGGTGACATGGACTGATATTTGGACAATTTTGAAAGAAGTGAAAACAAATCCTAAACCTAATACCTAATGACCAAATTTTACTTGAAGGCTCATTGAAATGACAAAATTTGACCTTGACACCCTAAGACCACTTTGTAAGAGCGTGTTTCATCACTAGTAGAAATCTTCAAAGACTGACATTAACATTGGCTCCAATGGGGATGGTAGCTCCTTGGAGGTGCCAAGAACCGCAGATCTTTGGGAAAGCAGACCAGTGCCTTATCCATTGGGCATGGAGTCAAAAACTCAAATTGAAATGCATGACTGAAAACTGACAACTTGATGACACAAACTGACTTGAAACTGACTCAATACTAAAACACAACTGAAAAACTGGAAAATATGCTCAAAATGGAGCTTATTCAATAAAACCTACTCTAGTTGTTCCATTCATCACCTGATCAAGTGAAATGAAACAACCAATGCAACCAAGTAAGCATTCTGGCTGTTGTTTGCATTCTCCACAAGTGCTTGCTTATGAACAACAAGAGAGAACTACTGAAAGGCAACTCCCATGAAAACTTGTAAACAGATCCATTGAATAATATGGATTCTCTATCTGACTCCAAAAAAACTGCATAAGGATCTTGAAATTCATGCACACTGGGACTTAGCTCATCCAATGGATTACTTTTCTTCTCCTCGTACCATGAATGCAAACTTTCATCTAAGCACTGTGACAAGACTCCTGCTGAAACTGACAAAGAAACCGGTTGCCGGACTTTTACTACAGACATCATCCAACACATCAGCTATTGGATCGCGAAAAACTTGAAAATACTGTTGCAACCCATTTTCTATTGGTTGTAATGAGACTGCATCATTTTCTACAGGCTGCTCATTTGAAGATATGCTATGCAATTTTCCCTTCAAAAACTGAAATGATACAAAAAAAATGGTACGGAATCATCTTGCATCATTTGATCATATGATCCAGCTTCCAAATCTTCATTTGCAACTTGACAATCAATGGCATTCGAGGGCTGCAAATCTAGATATGAGAAGTCTTGCACAAGGATTTCATTGCCCTCAAGATGGTCCAGATCAAGACTTGTCGATAGTTGATTTCTGATTGCATGAAAGTTGTCTCTGATGAACTGAAACGAAGAAAAACAAAAAGGAAAAGATCCTTCACTTACTTCAAAATTTGCTGCACTTTCCTTCTCACTTCCATAGCTAATATGTATCGATTGATCATCGTATTCAAGCTGCTGAAAGTGGACTTCCTCCTCCCACAAACTAGCTGTTGATTTGTCTACAAGATTAGCTTTTGTTTGGAGAACATAATCATCATCATACTGATCAAACTGAGGCAAATCGTCAGTAAAAAATACATCATCAAGCATGCATGTCATATCAACAGATCTCTCTTCTCCAAGATGATCTATAAAACAATCATTATCATGTCTATGAAAACTGGGATAAGAAACAAAATGTTTTGGATCAGCAACTTGTTCTTCTTCAATCAGTGAGCCATGGGCTTGAACATTATACTCATTCTTTGTGGTGATCCTTTGCATCATCTCTTCCACTGCACTTACCAAAATGTCAAGTTTTACCTCTAAAGATGTTGATTCCTCTGGATCTATGTTCTTCATCTCTTCTTCCTTCAACTTTTCCCTTCTGATCAACAGATTAGCCTCTACATCTACTACACTGTTTTTCATCTCCTCAAGTGTTGCAAGGTTTCTTTCTCTCAACTGAAACTCCATTTCTGGATCAAAGGCTTCCGGGTAGTGCAAGAGAGCGGATCTAGGAGGAGGTCTTATATTCACAAGCATTGAACAATAGACTTGGTTAAACCTGGCAGAACACTGTTATACTATCTCCCTTGGCAGTCTTTTCAGCTGGTTATACTCTTCTATAATCAAGAAATGGTTTTTTCTGATCATCCACCTGTCAAGGAAAAATTTGACGAACTGCTGGAAATCTGAGATGCTCGCATCAAGCAAGGTTTTGAACCAACTCTTGACTTTGCCTCACAAAGAAAGAGCAAAAAGCCTAATACTGACATCCTCTTCATCAACCTCAAAAAGGTCAAGAAAACACTCAAAATTCAAAACATGTCTCTTAGCAGTGATGTTGTCACATTCACCATCAAATCTTAGTAGATATAGGTAATAATTTTTAGGGAAAGCATGGGATATAGGACGTAAAATCAGAGGCTTATATCTATCTGGAATTTTACAAGGTATGGGAATATGTAAAGAAGGTGTAGAATTAGTCTTTATCTCTCGAGGATCATCAGTTTGAAGACAGTCATCATAAAATTCAGAAGAAGGTTCTTGATCAAGATCAAAGGCATGTGAATGTTTTGTATCCACAATCTTCAAAGGGAAAGAATCAAATGTCGATCTAGGATCTTTCCTCGAATACAATATACTTTGTAAAGCCTTCTTGAAATTCTCGGGAAAAGAGAAGAAATAATTTATAACGAAGAACATAATGTCTTGGATGAAATTCCAACTTGAATACCTAATATTTCCATATTGTCCTTTCATGTTTCTACTGGTCAAGTTCATCCTCCAGTGGAGTCCTTGGATCTTATCTCAACACTGATTTGGAGTCGCTAGGTGAATGATTTCAACCTTCCGGTGTCTAATCATTGTGCGCCATCAACAATCAGATCTGAACTTGATACATTTTGTTGAGGAACATAAAACTACGTTCCCCAGTATGGTCGCCACTATGTTAGTGCCTAAATCTACCTCAGGCTGAAGGAAGGCAGGTCTAGGGTAACATCAAACCACACTTAACCTGGTAGCTAGCCCTACCAGGTCGGGAGAGGGCTCTCTCCTTGTCAATCTCAATTAGGATATTGGCAACTAGGGCTTGAGATGACTGAAATGAATGTTGATTTTAGGCTAGGTATATTAGGTCAGAGGATTTTGTTTGATTTTGATGGTTGGTTGCTGGATCAAATGAAGAAGGCAGCTTTGGGTCTGGGAAATCAACTTAGATTTGCAGGATGTTCTGTGGGGCGAGGTAGGTAGGTGTTTTGGCACTTGGAATTGAGTGTGATGGTAAGTCTAAGACTAGTGAGGAGTTGAGGAGGGCATGCAAAGTTCATGAGTCCTCTTCAAACAACAGAAAACATTAAAAACTAAATGTATTCCCAAGGCAGAGCACTGAATATTAATGGATTCCACCTATCTATCTTGATTCATTTAGTTATTAAGAAAGAAATAGATGCTGGCACATATACACATAAGAGAAACTAAATAACAAAGGAAGAAAGAATCCCAAGACACATTACCACAAGAATCCCAGAAGTGATTTACAATGAATCTCAAAGCATCCACAAGAGTCCAACCTTTACAAATGACTAGGAGAAAACATAATATAGGCATCAAACAACTCATGCTAGTCATTAGGGGTCGAATCCATAACTCAAGGAGTTGTTTCAACAACATCTAATCTAGGAACAAGAAAATAGGCAGTGGAACAGCTTGCCTCTCCAAAATTTATGAAAGTTTCTTGGTTTCATTTTTTTTTCATGATGAATCCAAAACCACAAGCCATTTGGAAAAAGAGTGATCCAATTCAATGTGCAGTGCGCATTAGCTGAAATTTCCTATGTTTCAAAATTTGATGCGCAATGCCCTTTTGCAGGCCGATTTTGGAGGCCTTCCCGGTGCCCAAATTAGATGTAGGATAGCTCATTGGAAACATTATTGAGTCTACTTTCTAAAAAATCTTGAATTCCTCAATTTGAGGTTCATTTTACCTATAAAAAGTCAACTCTCCCAAGACTGGTCAAAATGTGCAAAATGAGGCTGCCTAAATGTAGAGTGTTGTTGCAGTCAACTTTTGAAGGTCTTCCTCAACTCCAAATTCATCTCATGATAGCTCATTGGAAAATTATTTGTGTCTAGCTATCATTTAATGCATCAAGAAAGTAATTTGGCCAACCAAGATAGGAGAAATCTTGATTTTCCCAAGGTCAGTCCAGAGGTGTAGCAATTCTCCTGAGGAAACTATATTGTTGACATTTCTATAAAACCATGACACCTGTGTAAATTGTGAAGGAGGTTTTTCTTCCTTGGCCTATTATGGAAAAAAACCTCTCTCACGTTTGTCAAATTCATCTTCTATTTCTCAGAAACATCATTTGAGTAAAACCTACCCCGATGTGTGGAACAGGGGATTTGTAGAAATGAAGGGAAATGAAGGGGATAAGGGGCTTCTAAATTCTTGAGGAAATTTTTGGAAGTAGGGAGGGATGTTAGGAAGCAAGGGAAAGTGTAATTTCAAAGATTGAGTGAGGGGAAGGGGTCCAAAAGGGAAAAACACAGGCTTAGCCTAGAAAATTGTCAAATTGTAGCAAGAAACTAGGGTTTGTGGGAAAATGAGGAATTTGAGGGATATCAGTGATGGGAAGTGTTTAATAAGGTAAATTAAGGATAGGGGAAGGTGTATGAGCATCAGGATGCAAGCTTTGTTGATGATTTGACCATCCAAGAGAAATTACCTTCAAAACCCTAGGAGAGGGAAATGAGCCTTACCCAAGTACAACTCAAGCACGAACAAGGTGTAAAAATGACCCATTGGAACCTAAAATGATGATGACAACTCTCCGCATGATGGTACACTCAGCTGAATGGTGACATGGACCGACATTTGGACAATTTTGAAAGAAGTGAAAACAAATCCTAAACCTAATACCTAATGACCAAATTTTACTTGAAGACTCACTGAAATGACAAAATTTGACCTTGACACCCTAAGACCACTTTGTAAGAGTGTGTGGAAGGCTTCAAAGGTTGAAACTAACAACCAGTAAAAAGGATCATTTTAGTACGTTGGAAGAGAAGGATCTCCAGATGCAGATCAAGATGGGCAATGATGGAAAGTGTCGTGTTTCAGGTGAAGGTACGGTTGTGTTTCAGAGGGAGCATGGAGCTCCTATCACCCTGACTGACGTAAAGTATGTACCGGGTTTGAAGAAGAATCTTGTGTCTGTCGCTATGCTGGAAGACAAAGGCTATGATGTAGTATTTAGTAAAGGAAAGGCAGTCCTGAGGCATATCGGCGCTAGACAGACCAAGAGGATTGGGATTCGAGTAAAGAATATCTACAAGCTAGAGTAGACGATTGTGCTGCATTGAGTTCCAAAGCAGAGTTGGTGTAGAGCCAAGATGTTGGCGAGCTATGGCATAGAAGATTGTGCCACTTGCACCATCGGGCCTTGAAGATCATGCAACAGATTTCTACCGGACTTCCCAAGGGAAAACTGGAGCAAATGGATACATGCAAAGGTTGTACCTTGGGTAAGTATGTGAAATCTTCCTTTCAGGATCGAGACTGTAGAGCTGGAGAAATCATGGAGCATCTTCATACAGATGTGTGTGGACCATTCTCTACAACCTCCACCACTAAAGAAAGGTACTATGTTATTTTTATTGATTATTTTTCTCGTAGATGTTGGATCTACTTTATGAAGAAGAAGTATCAAACCTTCCCAAGGTTTTGTGAGTTCAAAGCCTTAGCAGAGAAAGAATCTAGAAAGAAAATAAGAGTCTTGCATAGCGACAATGGTGGAGAGTATGTCTCCCAATAGTTTAAGTACTTCTATGCAGTAGAAGGAATTAAATGGTAGTTGACGGCACCCCATAACCCACAGCAAAATGGGGTGGCCGAAAGGAAGAACAGATCGATTGTGGGAGCAGCTCAAGCAATGTTGCATGACCAAAGCCTACCACTTCATTTGCGGGCTGAGGCAAGCAATATAGTAGTATACTTGCATAACAGAAGCCCACATCGTATACTGGGAATGAAGACACCAATGGAAGCCTTTTCCGGGAAGAGACTAGATGTGAGTCACTTCAGGATATTTGGATCATCAGTGTATTGCCATGTGACCAAGGATGCCCGGAAGAAGCTAGATACAACACCTGAGTTGCGGATACTTGTGGGGTACACTGATACACCCCACAACTATCGGGTGTTCTTGCCTATCAGTCAAAGGACAGTGGTACGTAGAGATCTGAAGTTCAACGAGTAGAAATCCATGTGAGTATCACTTCAGAGGGAGCTCAAGTTGCATTCAAAGGAGGAACTTTTAGTTCCTAAGGAGGAGGAGCCTCAGACTGATGCGGAGCAGCCACATGCAGAGGATCCAGGAGTGGAGACATCCACTCATGTAGAGTCTTCCAAAGATGGGCAGAAATGCTCAAGGGAAGCTGACAAGTTGATGTTGGATGCAAGAGAGAATGTGGGACAACCATCTTCTCAGTGCAGACAGAGGAGTTCACCCGAGCGGTACATTGGTTACATGGCCCTAGTTGGGGAATGTGTAGAGTCTGGACCTTCTTCATTCAAGGAAGTAGAGCAGAAACTAGTTTGGGTTGATGCTATGGTGGAGGAGTACGACTCCAATGTTCGGAACTGTGTTTGGGATGTTGTCCCAAGACCAAAGGGCAAGTCAGTGATGAGTTCCTGATGGCTTTACAAGGTAAAGTAGGCAGTTGATGGCAGTGTTGAGAAACATAAGGCAAGGTTTGTCGCCTGTGGTTTCTCACAAGTCGTGGGGATCGACTATGATGAGACTTTTTCTCCTATAGCAAAGTACTCATCTATCATATTGATTTTGGCACTATCAACTCAGATGGGTTGGAAGATCCATCAGATGGATGTGAAGACTGTGTTCCTCAATGGGAAGATTGAGGAAGAGGTGTACATTGAGCAGCCGAAAGGTTTTGAGACCTTCGATCGTGAGTTGCATGTGTGCTGACTCAAGAGGGCTTTGTATGGGATGAAGCAAGAACCTCGTGCTTGGTACACCAAGATTGACAACTATTTCATCGGGTTGGGGTTCACCAAGAGTGAAGCAGATGTGAACCTTTACCACATCATGGTAGAAGGTAAGCCATTGATCATTGTTCTTTATGTTGATGATCTGATATTGACAGGTGATGATCAGTTGATCAAGTCTTGCAAGGAGGACCTTACAAGAGAGTTCGAGATGAAAGACATGGGCCTTATGCACTACTTTCTAGGCATGGAAGTGTGGCAAAAGGATGGGGAAGTGTTTGTGTCTCAAGGTAAGTATTCCAATGAGATACTCAAGTGATTCCACATGGAGAAGTGCAAGCCCATGCAGACTCCTCTAGCTAGTAACTGAAGGAAGGAGGATGCTACTTCAAGTGAGGTAGTAGCTGCTATTGTTTATCAGAAACTTGTGGGTTCATTGATGTACCTAGTGAACACACGACCAGATTTGTGCTTTGCAGTGAACCAGCTGAGTCAAGCTATGGTTCAGCCTACCAAACTGTTTTGGAAGGCAACGAAGCATGTGTTGAGATGCCTCAGAGGCACATCTCAGTATGGATTGTGGTACAGACGGACAGAGGGAGTGAAGTTTCGGGGCTTCACAGATGCAGATTAGGTAGGGAGTCCATCAGGTCGGAAGAGAACTTCAGGAGGAATCTTCAACCTTGGTTCAGCTACAGTTTCTTGGTACAACAGGAAATAGAGGTTAGTTGCACTTAGCTCAGCAAACGCTGCATACATGGCTGCCAGTCAGGCAACATGTGAGGCCATTTGGATGCGGAATATTCTAGTTGGATTGCTTAGTTAGAGGATGGATCCAACTGTGATCTATTGTGATAATCAGAGTTGTATCAAACTCTCTATGAATCTTGTGTTTCATGATAGGTCCAAGCACATCGATATCTGGTATCATCATCTTCGAGACTGTGTGGTGAATAGGATCATGTTGTTGTTGTATGTTTCGACCGAGGAACAAGATGCAGATATTTTGACTAAGGCATTGTCAAAATGCAAGTTCGAGTTCCACAGAGACAGGATTGGGGTGATTGATAATCCCTTTCTTGTTGAGAGGGAGTGTTGAAAATGGCAACAAGAAATGCTAAAATAGAATTGCTAAAGATAGCATCGCTATAAATAGCATTTCGGGATACATTCCAATTTTAGTTAGTCCCTGAACTAAAATTGAGAATTTGATCTTAGCAGCGGTTTGTAAAATAATTAATTAATTCATCTTGAGTTAATTAGTTGTAGAAAATCAAACATGAAGTCTATGTGAAGACATGCAATAGTTTCCCTTTGATTGAAGAAGTTATCCCTTGGTTAAGGAGATCAGGATGAGTTGTACTTTGAGTTGTAATTAGTTAGCTCCATTAACTGAGTTAAGTCTAGTTAGATTAGTTCCAACAGTTTGTGGAGCTAATTGTGAGTTCAGTTAGTTAATGCATGCATGCATGTAACTGCTGCACTTCATATAACTGAATATTCTCTCATAAATGACTCATGCATGTCAGTTCAATCAGAGACCTAGTTGAGATCAGATGATGGGAAAATGTACTATCAGTTTCAGGAATATTCCATTGAGGATATCTCTTGCATGCAAAAGGAATTCATTCCTTGGAGATTGCACAATTATTTTTGAGTTTGGTGAGTTGTGTGAGAGGTTAATTCACACAGGTGGCAACCAGAGGACCCAGGAGAAACTGTGTAAGGAAATAGGAGTCTTGGAGGATTGGAGAAAGGCATATGTTTTGTCTATTCAGTCTATGAGCAACATTGAGGGATTATACTGAGCGTTGGATAGATTGTGAGCTAAAGCTTTATGTAATCTGAACATATTCCACTTTATGATATTACAAAGATCGGGGTTTTTAGCTGAGGCTTTCCCCAGAGTATTCTTCTGTATTCATGTGTGATTGATTTCTCATTCTCTGTTATATGTGTTCTATTTGATCTTGCTCAAAATCAATTAAGCTTCCACAAGTTTGTTTGTAGAATTAGATCAAGTATTTTGCTTTAGTACATTGCATAATCTATTGATCTACAATGGGAAATTCTACAAAGAAGATATATTGCTGCTCTTGGATTGCCCAATAAAGAAACCCATGCCCAACTCTATATCAAAACCAAAATATGTCAAAATGTTATTCTTGAATTAATAAATAAAAAAAACTCATTGGTCAGCTCTACGAAGGAGATTCTGGACTAGGAGAGTCTGGCTCTGCAAAACGCTCTACATTCTCAATATACTTCAAACATTATATAACATACATGGTATTAGGGAAGTTGAACCATATCCTAAGAAATAGAAACTAATTCCTATCCTAAGGTATCGTGAACCAAATGACACTATTATAGGATTCTCCATTATCTTCAACACTCCCCCTTAATGGAGAAGGGGTTCACAAATATGCCTAACATCTCCCTAAACATTTCAAACTTAATTTTTCCAAGAGGCTTAGTGAAAATGTCTACAACATTATCACACGTTTTACAATACACAAGATGAATTTCTTTTCATTGAACTTTCTCCCTGACAAAGGGGAATTGTGTATCAATGTGTTTAGTGTTCTTGTGAAACATTGGATTATTGGCAAGTTTGATTGAACTCTAGTTGTCACATCTAATTGTTGTTGCATATTTCTATTCTTCCTCGACGTCCTGGAGAAATCTCTGCAACCAAACTGCCTCACATGTTGCTGCACACATATCTTGATACTCTGCTTCCGCTGAAGACAAGAAAACTGTGTTTTGTTTCTTCCTGCTCCATGTAATCACCCCGAATCCAATGCTGAATGCATAGCCTGTTATGAATCTGCGGTTGTCTACAATTCCAGCCCAGTCAGAATATGTAAATCCTGTCAATCTAACATCAGAAGAATCAGTATAAATAATACCACAGTCTATAGTTCATTGTAGATACCTTAAAACACCTTTTGCTGCATTCCAATGACTCTCAAGTGGTTTGGACATGTATTGACTTAGCACACTGACTACATAAGCCAAATCTGGTCTAGTAGTGGTCAAGTAGATTAAGCTCCCAACCAGTTATCTATAAAGTGTCGCATCTACCTATTTAGAGCCATCTTCACTATGAAGTTTAATGTTTTTCTGTAGTGGTACTATTGCGGCCTTACACTGATCCATCCTGAATCTTTCCAGTAGACCTTTGACATACTTACCCTGGGACAAAAAAGTTTGTCCTAAATCTCTCCAGATCTCAAGACCCAAACAATATCTTAATTCACCAAGGTCTTTCATTTCGAACACCTGTGACATTTGTTGCTTGATTTCTTTGATTAGAGAAATAACATCACCTGTAATAATTAAATCATCTACATACAAAGAAATCAACACTATGTACCCCTTTTCATCTTTCATGGTATATAGATTAGGGTTGTTTTTACTTCTATTGTAACCAAGTTGTAGAAAAAATGAATCAATCTTTTCATACCAGGACCTGGGTGCTTGTTTTAGTCCATATAGAGCTTTCTTTAATCTACAGACTAAATGTTCTTTCCCTTTCTAGACAAACCCCTCAGGTTGCTCTAAATAAACCTCCTCTTTCAATTCCCCATTTAAAAATGCAGATTTTACATCTAGTTGGTGAATCATCCAATGTTTCTTAGTAGCTAAAGCAATCAACATTTTGATAGTATTTAGTTTAGCTACGGGGGCAAAGGTTTCTTCATAGTCAATGCCTTCTTTTTTTGAATACCCCTTTGCTACCAATCTAGCTTTTAATTTATCTATGGTTCCATCTGCATTCATCTTGGGTTTATACAACCATTTACAGCCTATGGTTTGTTTCCCTTCAGGAAGTTCAACCAGCTCCCAAGTGTTGTTTCTGATTATAGATTCATATTATCGTTCCATAATTGTTTTCCATTCACTACATTCATTTTCTTCCTTATAACTAGAAGGTTCAACAACATTCATCATACTAGTTATAAAAGCATTTTCCCTATATCTTGCTAGCAACTGAGCTTTCCTACCTGATCTCCTGAGTGGTGGGGTAGCTTCAAACCTTGTATGATCATCATTTTCTGGACTTGGCTTGATAGCTACATCATCTTCTTTCCCTTCTTGTTGTTGTTGCTATTACATATGTTGCTGCTCATTGTTGTCACATGCTTCATCACTTCCTTCTTCCACCAACAAGGGCACGTTCCATTCTTCCTTAGCACTCTCATGGCTTCCATCATTAACTTGCTCATGAAACACTACATCTCTGCTCACAAACACTTTATGAGTAGAGGGATTAAACAGTTTGTAAGCCTTAAATTCTGTACAATAGCCAACAAAAATACATTTGATGGCCTTTGAGTCAAGTTTCTTTCTATCTTCCTTTGGGATATGAGCAAAGGCTTTGCTGCCAAAGACTCTCAAATGCTTAACTGCAAGCTTATAACCAAATAAAGCTTCAAAAGGATTTTTAAAATCTAAACTTCTTGTTGGACTCCTATTCTTTAGATATACTACAGTATTAATCGCTTCAGCCCAAAAGCCGTTAGAAATATTCTTACCTTTCAACATACTACGAGCACACTCCACAAGGGTTTTGTTCTTCCTCTCTGCAACCCCGTTTTGTTGAGGAGTGTGGGGTACTATAAACTGTTGTTGTATCCCATTATCTTTGCAGTATTTGAGTACATAAGATTTCTTGTACTCTCCCCCTTGATCCGAGTGAAGAATCCTGATGCATTTACCTGTCTGTTTTTCAACCATACTTCTGAACTCCTTGAAGTATTCAAAAGTGTTGCTCTTCTTCCTGAGGAAATACACCCAAGTAAATCTAGTACAGTCATCAATAAACAATAAAAAATAGTATGCACCGCCTAACGATCTTGTCTGCATAGGCCCACATAGATCTGTGTGTACCAGCTCGAGTATATCTCTCTTCTTTCTATCAGGATTCATAGGAAATTCATCTCTGTGCAACTTTCCCAGTGCACATGCATCACAATCAATATGAGAAGATTTTAAAACAGGAAGACCTTCGACCATACCTCTTTTCTATAAAAGCAATAAATCATTGAAGTTAATATGGCCGAACCTAGATATGTGTGCTGCAACCCTACGAATGCACAGGTACCTGCCGCCATCTCTGAACCCTACCTGCTCGACCCTGACAGGGCACGTCAAGCCGCCAGTCCTCGGCTGAAACTCCTTTATGGCCACACCTGCAGGAGGGGCGGGCTCGGCCCCCCCTCCTTCGAATGACTCCTCCACCAGCGGGAAAACAAAACGCATGCCGCCGCCTCCTCCTGAAACGAATAGCGACAAAGAGAAAGAACGACAGAAAGCCAGTGATCACGAGATCCCTGCAGATAAGACTGCAGCCACGGACTCTGAAACGGAACAGGACCCAAACGCCTCTTCGTCACAGCCAAAGGCGACCTCGGCTACATGTATTCCCAAGTCGACAGAGCGCATCAAGATAGAACTGCCTAGTCACCGAATCAATGAAGAAATACAGTACATGCAGGACCATGCACTGATAGGCAAATTCTTGGGCTTCTGGCCGACAGAACGCGCCCTGAATGGCTGGATAGAATCCAAATGGAAACCAAAGGGACAAGTAACACTGCAACTAGGACCAAAGGGCTTCTTCACAGCCATATTTAATTGCCTGGAAGACAAAACCAGGGTATTCGAAGGCGGCCCTTATTTTTTCAACTCTTCTGGACTATACCTTACAGAATGGAAGCCTCGATTTGACCCGAACAAAGAAGATTTCAGCTGGGCTCCGGTGTGGATCAGAATGTACGGACTCCCAGTGGAATATTGGAAGGAGGAAACGCTAGCAGACATTGGAAACAGATTAGGAACCTTCATCAAGGTAGCGGAGGAGACAAAGAAGCGCAAATATACTTCCTATGCCCGAATCTGCGTTAAAATGCACCTTGCCAAGACTCTGGCAGACTCGGTAAGTCTCCTTCACGAAGATTTTGAATGGGAACAAACTCTTGATTATGAACATATCCCTTTTCGTTGCCGTAAGTGTCATGCTCATGGGCACCTGTTTAGGGACTGCCCTCTTAATCAGCAATCCAAAGCCCATTCTTCAGAAACTCATACGGACTCAGAAGGCTTCACCATAATCCCCAACCGCCGTAGGCATTCCAAAAAGAATCAGGGAGCCCCTGAGATCCCTATCAGATTTGATGCAAAGAACAAGTTCTCGCCTCTTGCCAACCAAGATCCTCCCAGCGGAGAGCCTCTGGACTCTAACTCTCAGCCCTCTTCTTCCCTTGCTCCCCATGCTGATAAGCCTGCGGTTAAACCCAGCTCTGTGCATTCTTCTCAATCTCCCCCTGAAGATAACCCCAAGGAGGACACTGATCCTAGCGCCCCTTCTGTAGGAAAGGGGAAAGCTAGAATGGATCCCAAGCAACTGGCATCCGACATGGACATGGACGCAGCAATAGCACTGAGCCTACATACCACCACAGA
Source organism: Pinus tabuliformis (assembly GCA_031772625.1). NCBI lineage: Eukaryota > Viridiplantae > Streptophyta > Pinopsida > Pinales > Pinaceae > Pinus > Pinus tabuliformis. The sequence continues at coordinate 153,686,456 of CM062814.1, read as the reverse complement.
GGAGGAGGACCAGAATACTCCCAGCAGCATGGAACAGGATCCGGAGAACATTATCCTAGAAGGAATAGACATCTTAAAACTTGAAACAGCTTGCAAGCAAAAGGAATACAATTCTATTCCTCCATGGCAAATAGAGAGGCTGGAAGGAGTCCTAACCAAGGTTCAACACAATAAACATTTAGGCATACAAGGAGGAAGTCCATGGGATGCAAAAAAGATTCTCAAAGAAAACAAGAAGAGAGGGCGCAAGACGGACCTGCAAAGGACCATTGCAGTAGGGGAAATGCTTATGGAATCAGGGAGATTCCCTAAGCTGACTAAGTTCTACAAACCTGCATCCCATTAACCATGAAGCTCGTCTCATGGAATGTGAGAGGACTCAACAGCCCCTCAAAAATTAGGATGATCAAGAACTTGATACAGCAAGAAAAACCTTCTATAGTTTTTCTTCAAGAAACCAAAAAAAGCACAATAGCCATGGACAAGGTACGAAATAAGATCTGGGCTGGCAGTAACTTAATGTCAGTCGGCGCTTCAGGGGCCTCAGGTGGATTAGCAATATTATGGAATCCGCAGATCCTCAATCTTTACGACTTCCATGCCGCGCACTTTCTCATACAAGCTTCCTTTCATCTTATAGGAACTAATATCCACGGACATTTGACCAATGTCTACTTTCCGCAAAGTAATCAGCACAAACTGGATCTGTTAAATACGCTTTCCAGTCTGAATGAGAACAGACAGTTCCCGCTCTGGATCAGCGGTGGCGATTTCAATATCATTCAATCGCTGGAGGAGAAAACAGGGGGAAGATCAAGATTAGAAAGTGACAGCAAAGGGCTCAGAGACTTTATTCAGGACAATCACTTAATGGATATTCCAACTACCAATGGGATCTTCACCTGGACCAACAAGCGCAGTGGAGTCAATCATATCGCCTCTCGGCTTGACAGGTTCCTCCTTTCAGACAATGCAATCCATTTAGGCGGAGATTTCAATGCTTCAATTTTGCCACACGGAGGATCAGACCATTGGCCCATCGTGCTTCACTGGTCGCGGCCTGGTGTAAGATGCAACCGGCCCTTCCGCTTCGAAGCTTTTTGGTTCACCAATGCAAAATTCAGGCAGATTGTCGAGGAGGCCTGGAAAGCCTACAGGCCTCCAGAAGGAGCCAAAATGTTTCAATTTCAACAAAAGTTGAAAAACCTAAAGCAGGTTCTTAAAATTTGGAACAAAACCCATTTCGGCAACATTCAGGAGGACCGACGAAGGTTGGAAAAACAAATGGAAGCACTTCAGCAAAACATCATTAAAGAAGGCCGCACTGAGGAGCAGTTACAGCAAGAGCAGATCCTTTGGCATCGATTAGAAGAACGGAGAAAGCAAGAAGAAATACTCTGGCAGCAGAAATCTCGAATCAATTGGCTAAAAGAGGGCGAAAAGAACACAAAATTTTTTCATAGAACAGCTATACAGAGGCGCATGTACAATAACATCACCTTCATCAACAATCAGCAAGGTGAGAGAGTAGAAACCCATGAAGACATGGAAAAAGAATTAACTCATTACTTTCAAGACATCCTTAAAGAGCCGGAAGGAAACAGAGACGCTGAAATCAGAGCCATCACACAGCACATTCCCAGAATCATAACTGATGAGCACAACAACAAATTACTACAGCCAACATCCTTGAAAGAAATTGAGGAAGCAATGAACCAGCTCAAGGACGGCAAAGCCCCGGGGCCGGACGGCTTCACGGCCAATTTCTACCACGAATTCTGGGAATTAATCAAAGTAGAAGTTTGGGAGCTGGTGGAAGAATCAAGAAGCATGCACTGGATCCTCCCAGCTCTCAACACTACCTTCATAGCGCTAGTTCCAAAATGTGCTGAACCAAGCAAGCCTGAAAGCTTTAGACCCATTGCTCTATGCAATGTCATATATAAGCTTATCTCTAAAGTCATTGCAAACCGACTCAAACCTCTACTGCCCTTGCTCATTTCTCCGGAACAAACCGGTTACGTCGAAGGAAGGCAAATTATGGACGGGATCATTCTATCAAATGAAGTGATTCACTCCCTCAAGATTCTCAAAAAGCCAGGTATGCTTCTCAAACTAGATTTATCAAAAGCTTTTGACAAGCTCAGTTGGAACTATATACAAAAAATGCTTATTGCTTTCGGTTTCAGTCATACTTGGACAAGATGGGTCTATAGTTTGATTTCCTCCCCAAGCTTCTCTGTACTGTTAAATGGCTCTCCTTCACAGCCTTTTAGGCCTTCAAGGGGCATCAGGCAAGGGGACCCATTATCGCCTTTCCTCTTTGTACTCATGGCAGAAGGGCTAGGCAGATTACTGAAGGCAGCTATCTCCACTCAAATGCTCAAAGGACTCTCCGTACATGGCTCTCCTCCTCAAACCCACCAACAATTTGTTGACGACACTATGCTCTTTGGCCACCCATCCTCGCAGGAAGCCTCGGTCTTTAAATCCCTGTTATCCATTTTTTCAAAAGCTTCAGGAACCTCCATAAACTCTTCGAAATCCCAGCTATATTTCTTCAATACCCCCCTTTCCTCTCAAAGGAACATAGCTAGAATTTTGCAGTTTACCATTTCTAAACTCCCGTCGACCTACCTAGGGGCCCCCCTCGCTGCTGCTGCAATCAAACATTCATCCTGGCAGTCTCTTCTAGATAAGCTTGAATCTAAACTCTCCCTCTGGACCTTCCGAGCTCTTAATATTGCCAGCAGGCTTGTCCTGATCAAATCGGTACTCCAAGCCATGCCATTGTATCTCTTTTCACTGTTGGCCGCACCTAAATGGGTCCTTAAATCTATCCGCAATCTACAGCGAAACTTTCTCTGGGGATCGTCTGGCCTCAACAGAAAGTGGGCACTAGTAAAATGGTCAGATGTCTGCAAGCCCAAATCCGAGGGAGGTCTGGGACTTCGCGACCCTTTACATAGCAATGACAATATGGGGGCTCGCATGTGGTGGAATTGGATCACTAAGCCAAACGCACCATGGGCCAAATTGTGGCAGGCCAAATATGCACCAGGCAGCCATTGGAATGATCTAATTAGAATCAATTCCACAACACAGGGATCTCCCATATGGAACGCAGCCAAACCCCACAGTAAATTCATTCAAGAGCATAGTTTTTGGGAGATACACTCCGGTAACACAGCCAGATTTTGGGAGGATTCGTGGCAGCAGCTCCCCAGACTGGCAACAGTTTTTCACAAGCCTCTCTGGCAAGAGCAGATGCAACAAGCACGACTCACTCAAGTCAATCAATTTTGGCAGCACTCTGTAAGCACCGACTTCAGAACCTGGAAGAAGGCCAGTCTCTGGCAAAATAATTGGCAAAGTGAGACTTATGAGGACATAGAGGAAGAACTATCATATAGGAAAATCCGGTACTCCACTCTACAGGATCGCCTCAGATGGGGCCATAAACACAAAGGCACATTCACTACTCAAGAAGCCCATCAGCTCAGACATAATGGAAACCAACCAATCAAGGACCCGATTTGGGAAAAGATCTGGCGACCAGGAATTTGGCCCAAAATATCCACCTTCCTATGGCTGCTCAGCAAACGAAGAATACTAACTTGGGACAACCTGATCAAGCGTGGATTCGTGGGGCCATCAAGATGCCCGAACTGCAACATTGACTCTGAAACGATAGGACATCTCATGGAATCCTGCTCGTTAGCAAAGCAAATATGGAGGAAAGCAGAGAGCTGCAACATGAGATCAGAAGCCAGGACAGAAGACATAGCTGAAAACTTAAGGAAATGGGCTCCCTCCCCCTACAAAAGTCAGCTTCTCAACCACTTGTGGAGACTCCTACCAGGATTCATATACTGGATTCTTTGGAAAGAAAGAAATCACAGAATTTTCAATAACTCTTCCCGGCCCATTGAAGCCTTATGGCTCATTCTCACCAATCAGCTGCAAGAAACTTTGGCCCTCAAATCATGGTCAGACACGGATATGCCAGACTCTCCATTAGAATGCAGGATCCTGAAGGCTTGGAACATAAACCTCTCAATGCTCCAGAAAGAAGGCACCAGACCCCCTATCAGCAGCTCCTCTCCTTCTAGTTGGTCCCCTCCTGAGTATGCAACCTACAAGTTAAATTTCGATGGGGCGGCCAAAGGAAATCCGGGGCTTGCAGGTTATGGGGGACTCTTCCGAAATCACACAGGGGAAATAATCCAAATTTTCTATGGCTCTTTGGGCAAAGATACTAATAATGTGGCTGAATTAGAAGGTTTATGGAGAGGATTATGTATTGCAGAACAACATAACTACTTCCCTTTGGAAATAGAGGGCGACTCACTAATCCTAATCAACGCTGCCCAAAGACTCCAAGCAGGCACGCCGGCGGTCAAGGTAGCCACGAGTTGGAGACTACTAAGCAGGCTAGAATCCATGGAGGAGAAGCTTCAAACTCCCCAGAGTATAGAGTTCAAGCATGTTAGAAGAACAGCGAACAAGGTGGCTGATAGATTAGCCAACCAAGGTGCCTCTCAGTGCATTTCCTACTTCGCTGGCTCTCTGGACAATTCCGAAGATGACAAGCTCAATAATGACTGTATCTCTCTGGCGAAGAAGGATCTCATCATCCCGGATGCGGGTGCATAAGGGAAGCGGGAAGGGCACGCGCCATCACGTGGCCGGGTGTCAAGATCACAAGGCCTGGTGGTACCACGCGTTAGGCGGAATTAATATAGTTGAAGGCGACGAGGAGAAGGCATTAATGCCTGTCTTCTCGGCTCGAGGGAGGCAGTTGGGAGACAGGGTGGAGAGGGAGGTTAAACTGTGGAGGATGGCGCGACGGAGGGAGTATCGTGAGCCTGGTAAGGAGACCCTTCTCCGCGCAAACAGCAATGCGATTGCAGAGCTGAGGGGTGTAAGCTCCAGGAGTTGGGATTGCGAGAAGGCTGCTCGTGAGACTGCTGTTTGTGAGACTGTTGTTCATCGCTGGAGTGGGTGCTGGTTCTTTATGCTGGAATTCTTGTTGCTGATTCTTGTTGCTCGAGAAGCGGATTTGCTGAGTCTTTTGGCTCGAGGGGCGGATTCTGGTTGCTGGGGCTGGTTCTTGGAGCTGGTCCGTGTTGCAGGGATCGGTTCTTGGAGCTGGTTCGTATTGCGGAAGTTGGTTCTCGAGGCCGGAGTCAGGGCCTGGTGGTGGAGTTCGTTACTGACACTGGGGGTTGCTTTTGCCCTTGTTGAAGCGCAGAGTATTGGAATTGGACGGAGAATAAGGATGCCGAGGGATAGGCCAAGAATGGGCAGCCGGAGGGGTGGTATTCAGGGCCGAGCTCCACCGAGAGATGACCATTACTCCCCCTCTTCCTCCATAGAGGTTACCTCGCAGCCTCAATGGTTTCAGGACAGCAACGATGAGGTGGGAGGGCAAAAGGAAAGCAGCCCAATTGCTGAAGAAAGCCAAAGGGAGCTACCCATGCTCAGGTATCGTCTCCCCTGCCCGCAAGTCAATTCCTCTTTGATTGTATCCATTACTGTTGAACCTGGTATCGAGCCTCTGCCGGAAGGGCAACGCTCCAGTAGAGAAGACTCCCCAGTTGCTTGCCTTCCGGTTGGAGCAGGGATTGGTTGGGCTCAGCCTGAGCGTATTCCGGGGCCGGGATGGTCGGAACCTCGTCATGCTTATGGGCTGGGCCTGGAACGCCCTGCCCCCAATCTGGATCCTGATGTTGGCCCCTCGGTGCGTGCGGCTGCTACTCTGGCTGGTCCGAGCAAGCCAGCCCAAATAAGATCATTCAGCTCTCTGATTCGGAGAATACGCTCCACTTCGGGTGCCAAATTGCAGAGGCGCTCCAGTCTACAGATGAAGAATGAAATCGTCCTGGTAATTTCTGTTTTGGTTGGGATTTTCAGGTGCAATTCGGCTATATTGTCAATGTGTCGGCTATATTGTTCAAGTGTCACATGTAATTGTCCAAGTGTCAAGTGTCTTTGTCCAGTTGTCTGTGTCTTTGTCCGGGTCAGCCTACGGCCCTGGTGTTTTGGTGTCCATCAAATGTTCAGTCCAGCTATGTTCAGTCTATCAATGTTATGTAACAGTGTCAGCAGTGGTACAGCAACATACCCAATTTTGAATCTCTTCAATTTGGGTGCTGGAAAATGGGCAAGGCCAGGGCGCACAAGCAAATCTTCTTAAGCCTTGCCCTTTGTACTCTATTTTGTATACTTGCTTTGTAAGATAATAGAATTAGTCAAATTCAGAAAAAAAAAAAAAAATATGGCCGAACCTATGGTGCCATAAGTCCACTATAGTCATGGTAGATGATGTCAATGCCTGATGTGGTGCGCTTTTGACATTTAACTTGTACAATCCTTCCACACAAATACTTGATGCAATAGGCTTCATAGAATCCAATGGGTCTTTAATTACACAATATGAGTTATAAAACTCAACCTTGAGATTCTGATCAATCATAGTAGAAACAAAGATCAGATTATGTTTTATCCTAGGTACATACATAACATTATGGATATGTATAATATTTCCATCAAGCAAAACAACAGGAATATTACCATAACCTTTGATTTGGTACCATCTATCACCGCCAAGATAGATGTTTGCTCCATTGATGGTCTCTTTGAAGTCTTCAAACCACTGTCTGTTACATGTCATGTGGATGGATGCACCTGAGTCGACAAACTAGGTATCTGTTTCATCCTCCTTAGCCGAAAGTGCAGAGTCAGATATGAACAGTGTGATATTCTGACTATGTTCCTCATTAGCAAAATGATCTGCATACTGCTTATGTCTCTTTTGACTTTCATCAAACTTAATTTTCATACAATATCTGGCTATATGGCCGGTTCTACCAAAATAAAAAAATTTGGTCGTAGAGTCATTTCTAGTGAAAAACGTACCTTGAGATGATGACATCTTTTTCTGTGGGGTTGCACCACTCTTTTGTGTTGGATTTGGCTTTCCTCTGAAGGGATTCTTCTTCGCCATTAAGGCCAGATCTGAACTCTGGGGTTTGTGAGTGAGTCGCCTTACCTCCTCTTACATGAGGATCGCTATCAATTATTCAAACACGGGGGTTTTTTCTCTTGCATTCAAGCGAGTGATGAACATCTGATAGTCGTCAATCATACCATTCATGGTAATCATGACCAGATCTGTATCTGACATAGCTTCACCAATATCTCCCAGCTTGTTCTTGAGCTCCTTGATCCACGAAATGAATGCTACAAATATCTCATTCTCCTCCATCTTGATGGAGAGAATCTTGCTCTTCAAGAACAACAGTCGATTGGTGTTCTTGACCTCATAGAGATCCTTGAGCATCTTCCAGATCTCTAGTGCAGTCTTGCAATCACGGATATGGGGGATAATGCAATCTTTGATTGACAATTTTAGGAGCATTCTCGCCTTAGTCTCCCGCTTGTCCCAGTCTTGGATTGTTGTTGTTGTTCCTCCTGCAATGAGGTTTGGCTTCACCTCATCATTGTTCACAATCGTCCATGCATTGTGTCTCTCAAGTAAGGTTTGTAGCCTGAATTTCCAACCAAAGTAATTGGATCCATCCAGCTTGTTGTTTTCATTGAGGTAAGATTCTGCTACTTGATTATTCATCTTAAATGAATAAAAAACTTCAACCCCAATAATTAAAAAAAACAACTCCGATATTCTTAAATTTTAAACTGCTAAATGCCAGGTCCACAAAAAAAACAATACACGTAGATCCACAACGATATGGCATCGAAGCCCCTCACCGCACCAACAGCTACTCCTGGCCTCCTCCAGGGATCCACTCTCGCAGCAATTCAACAGTGGCTGATCAGATTTTCAGATCACGACTCAGTAGCTGTCCACTTCCCAAATGACAGCCCACCATACCAAAAACAACACACGCAACATTCAAAGACAGAAAAAATGCAGCCTTTTCCCCTCACACAAGGTCGGCGCAATTTTCCTCCAAGCGCTCGTGCCGGTCTGAAATATAAAAAATCATGTAAGTTTAGTAGTGAAATCGACGTGATTTTCTCGCCAAAATCCGCGCTGATTTCGCCTCAGTCACACTAGCCTCTCTCCACTCAGGTACAGGCTTCCTCAGCCCTAAAGCTCTGATACCATGTCAAAATGAGATGCTTGAATTAATAAATAAAAAACTCACTAGTCAGCTCTACGAAGGAGAGTTTGGCTTTGCAAAACACTCTACATTCTCAATATACTTCAAACATTATATAGCATACAAGTATTAGGGAAGTTAGAACCATACCCTAAGAAATAGAAAGTAATTCCCATCCTAAAATCTAGTGAACCAACTCACACTATTATAGAATTCTCCATTATCTTCAACAAAATCCACCATGCCTAATGCTTCTCTTTGTTAACCACATATATGGTTTCTCTGGGGAATCTAATAAAAAAATTCTATTTCATAGTAAAGCTAAGCCAACTTCAAATCAAAATGAAGAACCAATTTGCCTCACCATCTTCACCCTTATTCTGTGAGCAGATATATGGCTATTTATTTCTATTTATAATGGAAATTGGTGTGCCACATACCATAATTCTTCTTCTTCTGGATCTGCTGACTGATGACTGAATCATAAGCATTCATTGGCGTAGCAATCTGTCCTTTGTAGCACAGCAATGAATTATTGGTTTTCCCTTCGCAACTCACACGGTTTCATGCAGTCAAAATGTACAGCTTCTAACATACGTCGAAATTGAAATATATGAGATATGCTTTGATGGTTTGGTAAGTTCAATTCAAAATTGTACAAGCATTTAATGTACATTTGAATTGAAATTTATCTTGCATAGGTCGCTGTATTATTTTTACACAGGTCGCTGTTTTATTTTTACTGGGTGAATCTGTAATTTGTTATGTAATTTGTTACCTCTCTAAGGAAGTTTTATTCAGAAGCTATTTTTAGAGTTTTATTATAAAAACGAGTCAAATATATATTTTTGGGATTGAATTTAGATAAATAAAAAAACAAGTTTTACTTTCAAACATTCAAATCACTTAAAATTATTTTACATTTATTTTTGTAATTTTAACCACACAAATTATTTATTTAAAATTATTTTATATCTCATTTTTAATAATAAATGGAATAACCATCTGATAAATATTAAACAGATTATAAATCCATTACACAATTCTCCTTCCAAAATTTCTAACAATATCTTACATCTATTTTTATAATTTAACTTGTTCAATTTTTTTATTATTACGGAATCCCAAATCCCATAATAAGTATATTGGAACCCAACTTTATTATGGAATCCAAATCTGATAATAGATATATTGGAATCCAACTTTTTATGACAAGGTAGTTTATCAAATACAAAGCTTAGTTGATAGAAATGTTTTATCACCTGCTGGTTGACAATGGAAGGGTGAAGGGTAAGTTAAAAGAGATCATAAAGTTGATAATAATTAAAACATAATTAAAACATCTGTAAATTTTTTAATTTATTAAAAAAATAAGATAATTGATTATTAAAATTAAAATAAATGATAATGTAATTAAGTATTAGTTATAATAATAATAAAGTGATTAATAATTGATTAGTGTATGTGATGTGATGGATATTTATTATATGAATAGAAAATATCTATTTCCAAAGACTTTAGCTTTTTTTAGAAAGTATCTTTTTCTAAAGACTTTAGTTTTTTTAGGGTAAGGTTGAATTTAATTTGATTATAAATTTAGATCAAATTTGATTGTAAATCTAAATTATTAGAAATTCTAACAACAAAGTTAAATTAACCATTAAATTTATAATTAAATTGTCAAACTATATAAATTGCATTCAATGATTACCATTTACTTAATAAATATATTCTTGTGAAAAAATAATAAGTAGTAAATGTTCATGTTCATGGTAAAATGACTAAGTGGAAAAAAAAAAGTTTAAATTTACAAAGTATTTTGTTAATGTTCTTTTTAAATAACCAAAGTATTGAGCGTGTTGGAGGAAGGGACATTGAAGTGGAATTGAATGTTCTTTTTAAATAACCAAAGTATTCACATGTGGGAGGAAGGGACATTGAAGTGGAATTGAGACCGATTGTGTGAATATTAATCATTTTATAAATTTTAATATTATTAATAAAAAATGTAGCTATATAGGTGATATTTTAAAGGGATTTAGAAAGATATTGTGTAAGTTATTATTTATAATTTTTTTTAAAGGATCTATATTAGCAATTGCACCAGATGTTGCAAAGGAAACGCCTTAAGGTGATGGCAAGCATATAGTACTAATTAATGTTTCTTTGACAACTGTTGAAAGATAGAAAAATATCAACAAAAGGAAAGGACCATGCTACAATGAAATGTTAATGCAATACTGATTCCTTGAGCCTTGCAAATCACGAGGCCTATGTTCAAGTTAAAGATCTTGTTTGATTATGCCAACTTGAATGCCTCATAAATAATAAAATAAATTGTGATTTGCTACCTTTGAAATGTTCCAGTTAAAGGCCTTGTCTGATTATGCCAACTTGAATGCCTCATAAATAATAAAATAGATTGTGATTTGCTACCTTTGAAATCCGAGGTTGTGTTGGTAAAATTTCTCCATATTTCTTCTTGATCACTTTCTCTTGCTATAGATAACCTTAATCAGTACAAAGCAATTTTTTTATAGTTTGAAATATGTGTCTACAAAGGACTATAACAATTTTGTAAATAAATTTTGAATTTCTATGTGAATTAAGATCTACCCTTGAATAAAACTACACATATCTCCAATCTAAAAATTGAACGTAAGAATAACATCAACTACATGTGTTATTGAGAAAATTGCATGGTGTTATTGAGAAAATTGCATGTGTTTCTCATCAACTGCATGTGTTATTGAGAAAATTGCATGTATTTCTCTTTTGACTATTGACTCACCTTTGTATTATTTCCTTCTTAATTGTTGAAACTATTCAAAAGATGACATTGCTCTTTTACCACTAATCTCCTTTGTGTCTACCATGTTCTTGTTTTAATCCAACAGATTATGCTCAAGAAAATCTAACCCATGCCATGCAATTGAAAATAATGTAGAGGTCATTCAACAACATTTAAACCATTTTATCTTGAAAATCAAGCAAGTGTGATCCATAGGCAACACAATGAAAATTCTTTTTTTTTAGATTCAAAGACCACACCTCACCTTGGTTTTAAAATAATTACACCAAAATTTATATAACCTACTTGTTTATCTTACTGGTGAAAACATGAAAGAGTTATTATATGCATTCCAAGCATATTGAAAAGTGATCCAGTGTGACAATATAGAGATGCTAAACAAGATTATGAAACTCCAACATTAAAGGTATTGTTAAATGGTACACTAATCATGGATTTCATTCACTGTTATATTAAAAGAAATAATTGAAAAACATTATAAAAAGAGGATGGATCCAATCTTATAAAACTCCATGGATAAAGGTACTACTGGTACTACCGAGGAATACATCAATCTGAGATTTCATCTAATATTACTTCAAAAATAATTGAAAAGCATAAGAGAAATGGAATTGCCCATCATGAAATGGGGTGAAATTAGATAATTTTTTTCATTTATTGACCAAAGAAAAAAAAGAAACATGTTGCCTTACATTCAAGGCAAGCATATTTCATGACAAATTTGTTGTCAAATGACATGATGAAGATGCATTCTATCAAAAATATAAGGAACATTAGTTTTTCAATAATAAACCAATACCAATGGTAATTTCTTTTTGTTTAAAAGAACCACCAAAGCCTATTTCCCATCCTGACAGGCATACGATGTCCTTCAGATATATAAGGTTCCCAAGCTAACATAATTGACCTTCAACACCATGCAAAAGCTCTTTTGATCTAAGATGGATCACCCATGATTGTTGTAAATGAAAACACTTCTATTCAGTTACAATGGGCATCTATGAGAAATGACTATTTTGGTATAACTGGTCCTAGAAAACCTTCTAATTCGCTATTTTTCTTTCATAAAGTGTCATTTTTATGGGGAATTAATCAGGGTGAAATGGATTTTTCTTCTTACTAAACTATATCCATTCAGAATGTTTCTCTAGGATAACCAAGATGTCGTTGCCAAGCGTTGCTGCTAAACATCGTAATACTTACCTTCAGGTAATTGCTGAGAGCCAGTTATGATGAGGTACTTTTTTCAAGGAAAACTGATCTTTGACATTGATTAAGAGTTATTCCACAAATCTTTTACATAAACAAGATTCATCAACAATTGACATCATTCGGGTCATACATAAACTTGGATTGACTGTATGATACAATCCCTTTTACTTGAAATTAACATTGCATCATGAAACTTCATCAAAGACACAAGAATAACTGCTAACCGCAGCTCAACATTGACTAGCCAGTGCCCAAACAAGGGAGAAAATGAAAGAATAAAGCCATAACTGGCCTAGTCAATTTGGGATCTTCTGCAAAATCAATTAACTAGATAGCTAAACAAAGATAAATCACAGAAGTCATCATTTCCTGTTCAACATCATTACTTTCCAGTACAATATCTCTAAGGTAACATAGTACATGATAGAAAGATCTAAGATGTTTTGAAATTTAGCTCATAAATGAAAAACCCTATTGGATTGTTGAAACTCTGGGAACATCAACAGGGAACTGATCAATGCTTTGGATCCATGGGTTCTTCTCACAACTCGGATTGATAGTCCTTAGGGCCCTCCAAACAACACTGTTGCACATGAATCCGGACCCAAATGCAATTTGCCAAGTCCTGTCTCCCTTTCTTATCCTTCCCTTCGCCTCGCTATAAGCAAGCTCGTACCACAATGAGTTGCTGGATGTATTCCCAAACCGATAGAGTGTCATCCTCGATGGCTCCATGTGCCATTCCGAAAGCTGCAAATTCTTCTCCAACTCGTCCAAGACTGCCCTCCCTCCAACATGTATACAGAAATGCTCAAATGCAAGCTTGAAATCAGGAATGTACGGCTTGATCCTCATCTTCAGAAGTTTTCTTCCCACCAAATTTGCGAGGAAGAGAAGCTGCTCAGACATCGGAAGAACCAGAGGACCTAAAGTTGTTATGTTAGTCTTCAAAGCATCACCTGCAATGGCCATGAGTTATTTCGAAAGGGAAACTCCCATCTTCCCCGCTTCATCCTCCTCTTGAAAAACACACTGGAAACACTTGTCATTTTCTCCCTTGTGAGTCCTCACGGTGTGCACGAGCTTATATTTTGCCCTCCTCTTCTCTGATCTCTTGTTAGATAACAATATTGCAGCACCTCCCATCCTAAAAATACAATTTGATACCAGCTTGGATATGTTGTTACCAAAATACCAATTCAATGTTATGTTCTCCATGCTAACAACAATTCCATAGGAATTTCTATGAACTTGGAGCAAATCCTTGGCTAGATCAATAGATATCATCCTTGCACTACAACCCATTCCACCTAGATTGAAACTGACTATATTCCCCCTTAATTTGTAATGATTTACAATCATCACAGACAATGAAGGTGTGGGGTTGAAAAGGCTACAATTCACAACAAGTATGCCAATATCCTTAGGCTTAACACCGGTCTTCTCAAAAATCTCATCAAGGGCTCCAAACATGACAATCTCTGCCTCTTTTCTAGCCTCTGCCATGCATGGATTTGGGGGCACTCTCAGCACTGCCTCAGGTAAGTATGTCTCCTCTCCCAACCCTGAACGCTCAAGGATTTTCCTCTGAAAATCCAGGCTTGATTCAGAGAACATACCAGTCAAACTTGAGCAACGCATAAAAACTTCTCTAGTGCATTTTCTCTCATCATCCGGCTTATAGCATGCAAAATCTACAAGGTAAATTGGCCTCGGCCTAGTCATAAAGTACAATGTTATCACAAAGACCAACAATGTGGAACATACAATTACAGTCACTAGATTATAACGAAGATGGTGCCATAAATCAAACAGATCTTAAGGATCAAGGGTGCCCAGTTCTGCTGCGACAATGACTATAATGGGAGATAAAAATAGATACATTGCATGGCTAATCACATAGTGATAGCCCAATTTCACATACTTCAGTTTCACAGATTGGAGAAAATCTGGGAGTTTTTGACTTGTTTTGACTGATATTGCTACTTGAGCCTACTTCCTGGATTCCATTGACGCGAGATCACGCCCTTCCTCGAGCTTTTTGGGTTCCATGTCTTAAAAAACACCCAAAACCAAATCCACAAGGGAAAAAAAATTTGAGGACCCAAATCTGAAAAGAAGATAGAGATACCAAAAACCGCTGACCCAAATCAGACAAGAAAACAGAGATGAAAAAATTGCGAACCCGAATAAGAAAACAGGAAGCAGATACAAAATTTGCGAACTCGAATGAGAAAAGGGGACTGAGATCCAAAAATCTGAGAATCCAAACCAAAAATGGTCTGAATACTGCCACCCACTTCGATATACCCATAAAATTTTCAAGTGTCGCCTCAAACCTCATGGCGAGCGACTTTGTTGCAGAGTGTTTCTTGGGCAAGCGCAAGTTCGAATGAGGTGAGACAGATGGTGCTACTCATAATATACTGAATGATGTAGACATAAGCTCACCATTCACCATCCTGCACGGGCTTATCATGTGCTCAAAATCAGGGATTAATGGCACAACCATCTCAAAGTCGGGGAGGCACAACCGTCTTAAGGTCAGGAAAAGTCATGAATGCACTCGTCGGGATCTTTCCAAGCGCAATATTCTCGACTGCCTAGAATGTTCTTAACGGATAATCGCTTGGTACCTTCCAACCACAATATTCTCAACTGCTTAGAACGTTCTTCACAAATGATCTAATGGTTGAAGATTATTTCATCGTATAACAATCCATCTAACGGGTGATGCACGTGCATCTAACTTGGGATCAATTCTTTATTAGAGGAGTTAGTTTGTAAAGTGAGGATTTAATTAATTATTGTATTTTTCTATAGTTTTTAGGAGAAAATGATAATTTTTGTAATTAAGAGAAGATTCAAGAGTATTGTGGAAGGTTTGAGAAGATTATGGATTAGTTAGCTCTTATCTAGGGATAAGGGATAGGATGAGAGATTTTATGGATTATGAGAGATATTTTGGGAGTTTGTTGAGGCTCTAGAACCTATTTTGGTTCAGATCCATTTGTATAAATTGAGGTGAGCCTATGAGGCATGTAAGAGGTAGAAGTGTGTGAGTGAGTATGAGGAATGAAGAGGCCAATCATTGGGCTATGATTTCTCTTCTAAATATTTTCTTTAATTAATTATTTTGAGAGTTTATGTGTATTTTTTTATTGAATGAATCTCAGTGCATTATTGGTATTCTGAGAGAGCCAAGATAAACTAGTTGTTAGTGTGTTTATTTATCCATCAGTATGTTGATGCATTGGCTGCTCAAAAATCTGTTTATGGGGGTGATTCGAACTACTATGAACTGTGAAGTATCTTTTCTTATCAATTCCCATCCAATGGCTATTTAATTTGTAAGAGAAAAGGCATTGAGAGACTGTGAAAAGCGTGGATGGTAGATCAGAGCGTGGGGTTTCCAAGCAGACGAGGATTTCAAGAATTCAGTTTCAGCTGAGATTTTGTTTTTCCTCTGAGGTTTATTTTGAATGGTGTCTGCTATGTCTTGTACTGGAAAGTGGGTGGCTGGTAGAGTAACACTGCCACAATTTGGAGCGAATTCGTAAAAGATGATGTGAAACATCATGAGAATCGAAATAGAATGGATGGGCTTCCCACCAATTGAAAAAGGAAAACCAAGCTGCTATATGTTTTGCTAATGCCCCGTCATTTACATCTATCAGTGATCTTTTTTTTCCTTTTTTTCAGCGCTCTAGGTTGGGGGTGCCTGTTACTGGTTTGGTAGGCCAAAATCCAATGCTTTTAACACCTTCCGTTTCAGCGATAGGATTGGAAAGGCATGCTTAGGTTAAAAAAATATTTGCTCAAAAATATATATATATATATATATATACACGTGATTCAGATGAGTAGATGGCATTTATGGGAAAGGGAATTACAAATTAAAGAGAGAACCAATAAAATGAAGGAGACAACGTATTTGGCCATCGGAATCCAGTGTTGAAGGAGTTATTGACAAAAAGTCAAAGGCAAAATAATTAACAACGAATTACCTTTTATGGTGGGTTTTTTATTTTATGCTTTTACATCTTTTGAAAACCAACGTTGGATCACTTTTAAGTGATTTTATTAAGTTCATTAAAATATTTTAATGCATCATAAAGTTAGTAAAAGAAAAGGATGGGGTATGTAAAGGCATTATATGAAGATATAAGAGTGAATGTGTTAATGTGAAAGTGGGAGTTATGAAAAGTTACGAGTGATAAATGTTTTTATTAAAAATTAATGGAAATTTTAAAAGGGAAATAACATGAAATTTTTGTAATGGAGTGATAAAGTTGATTTTTGTTTGTTTTAGTAATGTTTTTTGGAGTGATAAGTGGATGAGTTGAGATTTAAAGAAATATTTGTAAAAATGGTGTATTTTTTATTGTACTCGACACCCAAGGTTCATTAAAGAGTTGATGTAAAAGTCTGGAGTCAAAAGGAAATTAAGAGTCATAAAGTCAAGTCAAAAATTTTGAGTCTCTAAATGTAATGGGTGCATGATCGTTGGAGCCCGACACCCAAAGTCTATTCATTGTAAAGGTAAATTGAAGAGTTACTATAGTTGTTGTTTGCAACAAAAAAGAGCAAATGAGTGCTCAGAAAGAAGGTTCAAGTGAAGTGAACCATTAGCCAAGTTCAGAGGAGATAACTTGGTCAAGTAATTCAGTTGCAGCTTACAGTGAAAAAGGTGAAGTTCATGACAGAAGATGCAGATTCCAGAGAAAGACCACGATAATTCCATCACAGTTGGCATTGGTGATGACGAGAAAAAGATTGTGGAATTAAAGGAGCGACTTGACATATTAATAGAGTTTTTACAAAGAAAGAGACACAGATGGGTAATAAAGATAACAGTTAAGTGACCAATTAAACAATTGATGGAAAGAAGACTGAAGCGTAAACTAAAAGTTTTGGAAGTAGAGAAACTCCAGAAAAATATATATATTTGTGAACCAGAGCAAGGATCATTGCTTGGTGACAACGATGATGAAATGAACATGGGTTTGATTCCCACAGATGACGCTACAGATTGTTTAGAAGACCTGCATGAAGAACTCAAGACAGATTCATTTGTCAAACCTCATGTTTTTAAATCTAACCATTGGTGTGTGGATGCAGGATATGTTGTTGAACAACAAATTGATACATAAATGAAGCAAGTTGCTGATGAATTGGAAAATGATGGGCCAAATGTCAACATGAGAGATATTGCAGCAAAACTAAAGTTCTTAGAAGAATGGTTGGACAATCCAAAGTCAGAGTGTGACAACAAACCTTCAAATCAAGAAATATGGCGCAATGAAAGCGTAGAGATCGACAATAAAGTTCAGCAAACAAACAATAATGTACACCAACCAGAAAATAAGTTAGATATTGAAATTGAAAATATGAAGAAGATGATGTTGAAAGAATCTCAGGAAATATTCATTGAAGAAAGAAAAAGAAAAGATGACCATAGATTACTAATTACTGAACAATTATACATCAACAAAGAGGGAGGACAACTACAACATAAAGTTTGGAAGCCTGGAAACCAGAAAAAGACAGCCACAGAACATCAACAACATAACATAATACATGATCAACGACAAACTAAAGTTTGGGATCCATGAGGAGTTTTATCATCTATTGAAAATTTATGGTCGGGAGACCATGATTTTCTTTTACCTGGGGAGTCTAATGCAGGTGCATCTAACCTGGGTCAATTCTTTATTAGAGGAGTTAACTTGTAAAGTGAGGATTTAATTAATTATTGTATTTTTCTATAGTTTTTAGGAGAAAATGATAATTCTTGTAATTAAGAGAAGATTTGAGAGTATTGTGGAAGGTTTGAGAAGATTATGGATTAGTTAGCTCTTATCTAGGGATAAGGGATAGGATGAGAGCTTTTATGGATTATGAGAGGTATTTTGGGAGTTTGTTGAGGCTCTAGAACCTATTTGGTTCAGATCCATTTATATAAATTGAGGTGAGTCTATGAGGCATGTAAGAGGTAGAATTGTGTGAGTGAGTGTGAGGAATGAAGAGGCCAATCATTGGGTCAATAGTTCTCCTGTAATTATTTTTCTTATTAATTAATTATTCTCATATTTTTATATGCATATAATTGGTGTGATCTTCAGTTTAGTTTTATGTGCGTTTGTGATGACCCTATGGTTAGGTGTTATTTACCTGCATCAACGGACCATGTTGAGACACAGTGGCATGGATGGGAGTTCATTTCAGAGGGGAACACCTTACGGCGTAAATATTATAGGGTTGAATAATTGTGAATCATTAATACATAGTGTGATAAAATAGAAAGAAAAAAATGTAGAAGTAATAATACACAAAATATTATAAATATACATTACAAAACATTACTATATAAAATACAATAAACATATAACATAGACATATTAGGAAATAGAATATAATAAATATGATGATTTAAAAGGATATACTAAAATATCATAATATTTATGAGATGATGAGAAACCATAACATGATAATAATTTTGACACAATTACAATGAAATTATAGAATTAATTTGTTTTCTAATGTAAATGACCGACATGGTTTATTATTCTAGAAAAGAGAAATAAATATATGAAAACTAGTGGGGATGTTGATGAAGGTTGGTAAAGTGTTTCAGAAATGTTGTTGTGAAGCTTTACAAAAATGATCGAGATTTATGAAGGAACAAAACAAAATACAAAGTCAAACCAAAACACAGAGATAGAGAAAAATATAACTTCAATTAATAAAATAGCAATTTGCTGAAAATTGTTTACATACATAAAAGAAAAAAACTAGCTCAGACGATGGTAGCTTATCTCTAAGAAGAGATGTGATGATTACATGTCTTATCAACTATGTTACAATGATGTTCAAAGGAATTTTTGGTATTGAGAAACAATGGAAAACCCTAAACATCCAAAAACCTAACCCTAAGAGATCACGCGCCATAAGTTTGTGGGCCCCATTGGGATTAGTTGGAATGTCAACTTCTCAGGGTTGTAATTTGTGCATATGATCTTCGTTTAGCATGCACAATACCTCGTTAGAAATATCTATCTAATGACAATAAAGTTTCCCCAAAATCCCCTGCCCGATGGGCTATGGGCTTGGTGCATTTTTCAAAAAAATGTTGTTTAGGGCCTCAAAACGGCTTCAGAAGTCCAAGGCCTGAAAAAATGCCAAAAATAAAAAGTTGTGCTAGAATTAAGGAAACTAAAAGCAAACAGTGTTGGTGGTCTAAGTGGAATAGGTGGGTGGCCACTAATATCCACTTGGATCACCACCTATATGAAAACATGTCTCGAGATGAAAAGGACATGAAGCTTCAAATCACCAACCTACAGTTGGAAGGCATGACACAAGCATGGTGGGATACTCAGTTAGAGAATACATCCTTGGTCATTGAGCTCAAAGAGATAGAAGAGACCAACCCTACTCACATCACATCTTGGAATGACTTCTACTAGGCATTAAGATCACACTTCTAGCCTCGGGATATCTCTAGAATCTCCTTGCAAAATGGTTGTAGCTCCACCAACTAGCAAATCATACATACAAGACTACATTGAGGTCTTCTTCAATTGTGCATTTAGCTACATACCTGCTATAGACATTTTTGGGCACTGCAACCCCAAGCATAAAATTTCCATAAACCAAGGGCTCCTAAGTCCCTAAAAGTGTTGTTCTAACCCCTAAAGGAACAAGGTCAACTGATTACAGCTTCTACCAGAAGTTCTCCATGACAAACTGCTCAGAACTGGTCAAAATAGGATCATTTCACCTGCTCCATAGGCAAAGTGCGTTGCATCTCACCTAAGTACACTCTGTGGGTGCATTGCATTTCAAAAAGCCCTTCTATGGGGTGTGATGGGCGAGAAGTGACAAATGGCAGTGTCAATCCGCGAGGTGGAGAGGCATGGAATCTTCCAGAAACTTCTCCTGTGACACTTGCCTCTCTGAATTCAACCAAGGATGAGTAAGAGATCATCAATATCCAAGTGGAAGCAAGAACTATCAGATGGAAGACACTAATCAAATCACAAGCTGACTCATCTCCCTTACAAATATCTATATATGGATCCCTCATCCCAGAGATCCAGAGGCTGGAAGTTTGCATCTTGTAAGGAATTTCTGTTGGTTTCTTGAGACAACATCATAGTGTTGGGTGATCTAAGCTTTGTATGAGGTGAAGAAGGGCTTACTTGCTGAGAGGATGATGCTGGGTCAGAACAACTGGTTGTAACTCCCTTGGCTCTTTCTTGATTATCAATAAAAGCTATTCAAGTTTTCCTCCATACTCTTGTGTCATTTATGTTTTATGCATTTGTATGGTCAATTTACATCTGATCCTAGATTGTTTATGACTATAGATCCATGTTCTTGTATAGTGTTATGCTACTTTGATTCTACAGGTACTCTGTGAAGCTGGGCGTACAAAGAAGCAAGTAGCAAAGGACTATCAGAAGAGAGAGGAATCGAACTAGGAGCCAAGCGCAAGATAGAGGTTGGTCTCCTCTATTCTACTCTCATCTATCTTTCATAAAGGAAAAACGAAAGTAGCTTTACTTTGTTTGTTTCTAAGGTAGCTACCACACCTTAGTGGGATAAGAAGTTCTATATAGACACTTTTCCCTGTAACAATACCTCCAATCCAAAATATGTTAAAATTAGTTCTAGTTTGTTAATGGTTTTTTGTTGAGAAGTTGAATTGTTTGGTATTTCTTCTTTCGAAAATGCCTTTCTTTAAACCTTGGCCATGGAACGTAAAGTGCCTCCTCGAATCCGATCTCCTCAACCCAAATATGGTCCATCTCCTACTAGTCCATTTCCTACTTATCCTTCTAATGGGACCCCTACCTCATCCTCCACACCTCGCAATACCCCCCGATGTACTTTCCATAAGACCGATTTTCATACTTCTACCAATTGTTGAGCACTTAGAAATATGCACGCCAACAAGAATCGTTTTACCTAGGTCGAGCAACCAAATTCCCCTCCTCCTCCTACAATTGTTTCCTTCGACAATCCTACTAAATCAGACCCTTCTCTCATCCTAATGATTGATAATGAAGGCAACACCTTTGTTACACCTCTTTGTTGGTTGTGTGTTATATTCTTTCCACGACTAGCCCTAGGCGCGAAGCCGGGGGGTTAGAATTTGAGGATCATTGGTCGAGTTCTAGGGCTCACCTCTGCTCAAGAACCAATAGGGTCGAGATGCCCAACAACGCTTTCCGTTGATGTGATTAACTTAGTATAGCCTTTCCTTCAATGGAATTCAAGGCTCAAAACCCATTGCGATTCCCATGAATAAATAGAAATCTTTGTATGCATTTAATTTCTCACAATTTAAAAGAAAATGATTCATTGTTTTCTTTGTAAATTTACCTAACTACCATCCCCTTTCGCGCTGGGGTTCTTGGTCAAAAGGGCGGGGATCACAGAGGTAAATTTTAAATGAGAATTTGATAGAAATAAAACACACAACAAAGCTTTCAGACATACACAAGATCAACTATTAATTTCCACTCTTCTCTCCCTCACCCCTCCAAGGTCTTTTAGATAACATATATATATATATATATATATATATATATATATATATATATTCTTAAGCTCCTCGAGCTATTAGCACTAGCAAGCTTCATGATGCCTTGTGTCTTCTAAGAAATGGCAAAAATGCTCATTGAGAAATAAAATAAAGCGAAAAGGACTAAAGATTCAAACATTTGTGAAAATTTATAATAAATTTGTTGTTAATACATTAAATTTATTGCTCTGATCAAATAATACCTTCTTAGCCAACACATCATAAACATTCATTTCTCCCTTATAAAAAATAGTGAGTTGAGTTATGGATTGTTGCTCTAGAGCTTTTGCTAGAACAGGGTTGCGAAAATAATGCAGAAAATAGAAAGTTAGCTTACACAACTACAAAGAATTCTGATCAAGATCGAGATGTAAATTAAGATCAAAATCTAGCACGCCAACCATTTTATTCAAGAACGATATCTAAATCTCACACTACAAAACAATTAATCATGGTTGTGATCAATCATTACTTTCTTCTATAATCTCCAATCTTCATAACTACGAGTTTGCCATTCAACTATAAAGGTACTTAAATTATTTCAACTTCAAAGTATTCCATTCACAATTACTTCCTTGCAGGGAATTCGACTGAAAATGGAACAATGGCTCTCGCCTCAGGACCTGGACCCATAGACAATTGAGATTCTTGAAATGAAATGGAGCATGATGAGTGGAGAAATGACAATCAAACCAAAATGTGAGCGATTCTAGAATTCATGCATTGAAACCTGAATGGAAATGATCTTTGATTGTGAATTGAAAATGCAACTATTGAAGTGTAAACAGAAGGAAGTGGTGAGGGACACATGTAGTGATAGTCGATGCATGAAGGAGCTAAACTGAAATGCTGACCTTTAGTTTTAGATGAAACTTCTATCCTTGACTACCACGTTTCCACGATTCTTTGCACTCCCTCTCATCGCAGTCATCAATCAAGCTATTAGGTGAAGAATATTCAGCCAACAATCGATCTTGACCCTTGATAAATAAAAAAAAATGAAATTTCCGCGATTGACATCCACTCGAGGTTGAAATATATACGCTCGGCATAATTAGAATAGTTGTCCATCTAAAATAATTATCAAAAGAAAGCATTAATGATGAAGAATTAATAGCTATAATCAAATGCACAATAGTCTATCAATAGTGAAGTTAATAATAACTAAATGTAATAGCTATTGCAGTGTAGAGTTTAACTCATTAATTATTAACTACTAATGAAAATAGTTAATCACTATAGTATTATGGGTTACTAGGTTTCCTTGTAATAACTCTAGTATTATAAAAATGTAATAGTTGCAGGAAACTATTGTTGTTGTTTAATTATTACAGTAATTAATAGTTATAATTCATTTGTTATTAATATTGTAGTGCTATCATTTTTAGCTTCAAAATTAACTCTGGAAAGCTAATTAATTATTAGCTATTCTTTATGCTTTCATTTAAATTTTTATCGTTAATGCTTTGTTTGGAGATTTTTGCCTTCATTTTCATTGTGTGGAGGCACTGCTAAAATAATTGAAATGGAAATAACCAATATAAAAATTTCAATAGCTAAAGAGTGTGCATTGGCATTAAAAAGGAGTATAGAGTTAGCAGTGGGCATGTGTGCAAAGCTTTTCATACACGTAGGTATTTGTCACCACTTTATCAAAAGTAGAAAGCGTTAATGTGGGAGAATTATTAGATATAATTAAATGCACAATAGTCTATTAATGGTAGTTAATAACAGTTAAATGTAATAGCTATTGTAGTGTCGAGTTTAATTCATTAATTATTAACTATAGTGTGAAAAAATTGTCCATGTAAAATAATTATCAAAAACACAAAGCATTAATACGAGAGAATTAATAGCTATAAATTAAATCCACAATAGTCCATTAATAGCCAAGTCAATAAGATTAAATATTATAGCTATAGTAGTGCGATGTTTAACTCATTAATTATTAATTATTAATAAAAAAGTTAATAGCTATAGTATTATAAAAGTTGTTCATGTAAAATAATTATCAAAATAAAGCATTAATGAAGGAGAATTAATATCTATAATTAAATGCATAATAGTTTAATGTAATAGCTATTGCATCGCAGAGTTTAACTCATTAATTATTAACTATTAATTAAAGTGCGAACATTTTTGTTTAATAGTAATATTTTTGTTTTAGTTGTGCGGAAAATTTATCTCTGTTAAATAATTATCGTAATATTTTTGTTTTAGTTGTGCGGAAAATTTATCTCTGTTAAATAATTATCAAAAGCAGAAAGCATTAACTGTGAGTACGAAGTTTAACTCATTAATTATTAACTATTAATAAAAAAATACAACTATAGTATCATAAAAGTTGTCCATATAAAATAATTATCAAAAGAGTATTAATGATAATGAATTAATAGCTATAATTAAATGCACAATAGTATATTAATAGTCAAGTTAATAATAGTTAAATGTAATAGCTATTATAGTGTGGAGTTTAACTCATTAATTATTAACTATTAATGAAAATAGTTAATCGCTATAGTATTATAGGTTAATAAGTTTCCTTGTAATAACTATAGTATTATAAAAATGTAATAGTTTCAAGAAACTATTGTTGTTGTTTAATTATTACAGTTATTAATAGTTATAGTTCATTTTGTTATTACTATTGTGTTGCTATCATTTATAGTTTCATAATTAACTCCAGAGAGTTATTTAATTAATAGATATTAGTTACTCTTTATGCTTTCATTTATACTTTTATGGTTAATGCTTTCTGCATAGTTTTTTGCTTTCGTTTTCATTGTACAGAGACACTACTAAAATTATTGAAATCAAAATAACCAATTTAAAAATTCAAGCATGCCAAGCATAGGCATTTGTCTACAAAGTGAAAGCTTTCCGCACAAAAATATTTATACAGTGAAAGCTTTCGCACAAAAGTATTTATAAAGTGAAAGATTTCCTCACAAATCTCTTCACACAAGCTTCTCCACAAAAGCTTCAATAATAGTTTAATTGGCATGAAATGTTCTATGAAATTTTCAATGAGGGATATTATTTTGGCAATTGCGATAGTCTAAGATATCGTTTGGAGTAGTAGTACACAGAAGTTGATTGTGCGGATAAATATGTTTTCTCCCACTCACACACAACCATTCACTCATGTTGTGCAATCAAGTTTTAATAATTTGAATAAATAGTTTAAAGTTGGATTGAGTTACAATTACGTTTTTTAATAATTTCAATATAGAGTTTTATTTATGTTTTCGAAATTAAAAACCAATTAAGTTTTTAATAATTTGAATATATAGTTTTATTCATATTTTCGAAATTAAAAAACAACATAAAGGAACGATTTTTCACCTCCAGTATAGGCATAATAAAAGATAAGATATTGTTTGTAGTAATATTGCGGAGAAATGTGTTTTCTCTGCACTCCCACACAATCATGCACTTGTTATGCAATTAAATTTTTATTAATTTGAATATATATTTTAAAGCTAGATTGAGTTACAATTTTTTTTAATAGTTTGAATATATAGTTTTATTTCAGTTTTCAAAATTAAAAAATAATTTTTTTTTTAGTAATTTGAATATATACTTTTATTTATATTTTCGAAATTAAAAAACAATTACAATTTTAATAATTTGAATATATAGTTGTCCGCATGGGGTAGCTCAAGTGGCAATGGCCATGGAAATGAAGTCTCACCGAACCGGAAGTCTTGGGTTCAAATTTTGGGCTACCCTTCCCCCGTAGCGAGCAATTAAATTTTTAATATTTTGAATATGTAATTTTTAATTGTAATGTGTAAGGAGTTACTGTGTAGAATATTTGCGTTCCAAATTAATAGCTTTTTGGAGGCTTGCAGAGACGCAACTTCTGCAACTTTGTGCAGAGAATTGTAATGTGTATGAAGTCAATTAGCTTTTCTACCCCACACCCCCTCTTGCCCCATGTAAGGGACCTATTTTGTGCAGAGAATTGTAATGCGTATGAAGTCAATGTAGCTTTTCTCCCCCCACACCCCCTCTTGCCCAATGTAGCTTTTCTCCCCCCACACCCCCTCTTGCCCCATGTAAGGGACCTATAACATTGGGAAGAACAATAGTTGTGTCAAGAATAACATAACAATCTCAGTGTCAGAGAACTCACTAATGGGCTGACCACTCAGAAAATTAGTTTTGTTTTTTTGTTTTTGTTTTTTTTTTTTTAAATGAATTGTTAGGGACTGATAAATAGCGAAAATAAAACACTCTCCACCAAGGGAATTATGCTCCATTAAAGCCCGTCAATCGAAAATTAGAAATAAGAATTCCAGAAAATTGTAAAATTAATTTTGAATTTATAGGAAAATAGAAATATTGAGCATTTTCATGAAACTTTGGTTAAAAATGCATTCCTGAATGCTATAATCCTTAATCCTTAACGAGGCAAGATTAATAAATACAACTTTGTTAAAAAAGAAGTAATAAATAAGGTAAAAATAAGTTTAAATTTGCAAAATATTTTTATTATTCGTACTTTTTTTACATAACCAACCTATTCATCATGTTGGAGAAAGGGGCATTGAAGGGGTATTGAGAGAGACATGCTAATGTTAATTATTTGATGAATTTCAATATTACTAATAAAAATAAATAAATATGTAGGTAATAACAAAAAAACAAATTTTTAAAGATATTATGTAAATTATTGTTATTAATTTTTTAGAAAGGATCTATAACATTTTATATTGGAAAATTGTGAATTACTTATACATAAAGTTTAATAAACACAAAAAAATTGTAGAAAAAATAATATAGAGAATATAATAAACATGTAACATTTAAATATTTTGAAATAGAATATAATAAAATGATTTAAAAGAATATACTAAAATATGATAATATCTCTAAGATGATGTGAACCATAATTTGGTAATAATTTCCAGACAATTATAATCAAATGAGTAACATAGTATAGTTTTGTTTGTTTTTTGTTTTTCTTAGTTTAATGATAACTATGGTTTATTATTATAAACGATTAGAAATAGATATATCATAACTAGTAAGGATGTTGATGGTTAAAGTCTGGGTAAAGTGTCTAAAAATTGTTGTTGTGGAGTTTAAAGGGAGAAAAGGCCAAGGACATCTTATGGTTTTGTTGTGCATAAACATGAGTAGATGATTAACATTGTTGTTCATTAAATCAAGCACAAATTTTAGTGGAATCTAAATCTTAATTAACTAAGAAGAACAAAAGGTAGATTACCTTAATCCACCCATTATTGGAATTATGAACTATACTTATAAATTCATTTATAACATGCTACCACATGGTCCCTATTGAGCCCCATGGCATTTCCATATTAAGACAATGTAGGGTCCACTGAGTCCTCATTCCATGGAATATTGAGTTACTCTATAGTTACATATGGTCTATGTACATTCTAACCTTTCCACTTTGTGACAACTCTTGCCACCCCCCGAGCCTTGGATTCCCGAATTCAAATGCGTGTGAGAGTAATTCGATGTAAGTCCCACTAAATGATATCCAACCCAGTGATATCTAACCCTAGATAAAATGTGGGAATTTGCAATATATGTGTGTGCCCTCGCCACACCTGGGTCCTTAGATCTTAGATGTGAATAATGCTTGAAAAGAGAAATTCAACATGGATGAAATCCAGGTCTTTACATATGTGTGCACCCACACCCTCCTTCAGATCCCCAGATCCCAGACACTAACAATGCTTGAAAGAGAATTGGCATGGATGAAATTCTAGCCTTCACATATGTGTGTGCCCACGCTAACCCTTGGAGTTGGATTCCTAGATCCCAAATGTGAACATCAATTGAAAGAGAAATTTGGCATGGATTAAATCTAGACTTTGCATATGTGTGCACCCACACCCACCTTTGGATCCCTTGATCTCGGATCTAAGTCTTGTGTATCGAATTCGACATACGACCCACCAAATGATATTTGGCCTCAGATGAAATCTGACTCTGATGTAATTTGGCATCCACACATTAGTATTAGCCTTTACAATCATCATATCCTTAGATTCTTAGATTTTTAGGCGCGCTAAGGAAAAATGAAAATAAGGGAAATTTGGGGAATTTCATAAGGCAAGAGGGCAACTGCCCGAACACCAAATTTCCTAAGATGGATAGCCTAAGGTTGAACCTTGACCCTTAATAGATAACACAAGTCTTCAATCCACTCATGCAAGTCTGCAACCCACTCTTGAGAGGTTTATCATGCATTTCTTAACATTGTGATTTTTCTGAGTAATTAATTGGAGTTATGATCCAAACAACAACAACGAAGAATATTCTAGAGTTTCACAACTTACAACATATTTCACAAGGTAACAACCCACCAACATAGCCATGTAAACACTCAGATCACAGCATACAAATAGCCTATAAATCATGAATATGGTAGTAACTCTGTGGTTCTACTAATCATTGAAATCAAAATATCCAAGATAGTTAGCAATGAGTGCAACAACAACCTCTAAGTACTCACACATGGATATACTAGATTATATTAAAACTCATTAACTAAACAAGGCTATCATAACCTTTGATCCAATTATGCACAACTTTATACCTATCTGAATATATTGAAATGGTTGGAAACTAAAGGAGGGACTTCAACACCCCACCCAACCATAGGCTAGTTGCATTGCAATCTCTCTTGCAGTTGACCACCACCAAGCCAAATCTATAGCCTAAGGGGATGCTTACACAAGGGAGTCACACCAAAGGCTTGGTGAAACGGTTAGGAGATTGAGTAAACTTTCCAAGTGGTTTACCAACTTCTCTCTAGTAGAAGCACCATAGTGACTCACTTATTCTCTGAGTTCAATCACATAGCTTCACCCAAAGTCCAAATAGGTTATTGCTCAATTCTATGAGATTGAATCCATTGTGTAGGTGGTTTAAAAACTATCATATCATGGAAAGAAGTACAAGAGTCTATAGTAAACTATATAGGTGGTTTCACAACTCTTTCAACAAGCACCACAATGGCTCAAATTACCCTATCAAGTGGTTCATCCACCAAACATCAAGCACCAAGTGGTTTAACATAAATTCAACAAGCACTAAGTCGTTCAATCATCCATAGAGCCTCCCATTATCCATTTAGTCTTAGTCACACAATCCAGGGCCTCTATACAAGAAAGTCTAGGGAATCACACCCTTGGCTTCTGAACACTAGCTCAATGATATTCCAATCTAGTTTAGTGTTAGGTCCCTATACTACTAGTGTAACCCCTTATTGCTATTAGTGCAACCCCCTTATTATATTGTTGTGCCCATGTAGTCCCCATATTGTTATTATTGTGCCCCATAGAATTCCACTATTGTTATTGTTGTGCCCTTACAATATTATTGTTATGCCGGCTTTGATTGTATTATGACTCCTTAGACTCCTATATATAGAAAGGAGGTCTTGTCATTTGTATTGTCCAATAATTGTTCATTTGTGTAATGTAAAGGAGGTTTCCCCCTTGAAGAGGCTGATTTTGAAGTCGTTTACCTATCTTTTCTATCTTTTTATGAGTTGGTTTCATAACATTTGGTATCAAAGCTTTAAATTCTAAGGTT
Organism: Pinus tabuliformis; assembly: GCA_031772625.1. NCBI lineage: Eukaryota > Viridiplantae > Streptophyta > Pinopsida > Pinales > Pinaceae > Pinus > Pinus tabuliformis. The sequence continues at coordinate 153,657,127 of CM062814.1, read as the reverse complement.
TCACTGCTCCAAACATGTCATCATGGAATTTTCGCTATAACGTTTTTCGCTAAGAAGTTGGAGAAGCTAAAAAAAAACCCATTTGAGCCGAAATCTTTCTGAACCTCGGGTTTGAATTTCAGATCTTGTCTCACTATATTTTCGAAGATATGATCTGAGGCGGTTATGGCTTTTGCAAGCTCCAGAATTTCATCTTAAACGGGTCATCGTGGATATAATTGTTTTTATACGAAGGATTAGACTCTAAAATTAAAACCCATTTGAGTTGAAATCTGGGTGAAGCTCGGGCCCTAATTTCAGATCTTGTTTCGCTATATTTCAGAGATAAGTTCCAAGACATTTAGGGTTTCTGCAGGCTCCCGAAATACGTCCCAAACATGTGACCTTGGAAAAATCGTCATAACTGTCTCTCTGAGCATCATATTGAAATTTCATAAGTGACAGAAAGAGGATAGACTGTACTTTTCTATGTATTGTTTTAAGATTCAAAGGTTGAAACAGTGACACGTGGCGATTCGTACAAGTTTTCTCTACTGAAAAAAATATATATAATCAAGTCATCTTGTGATATTTGGCATAACTCTTTCTTGGAGAATCCAATTTCAATCAAACTGGTGGCATTGGAAAGAGGACGCAGAGGGCTACTACAAATCACAATTTAATACCTTGGAGATCCAAAATTTTAGAGATACAATAGATTCAAGATCGAGCTGCTAAAAGCAAGAAAAAGAATGACTAGAATAAAGAAAATGGAAACACCTAGTAAGCCAAATTGGATGGAGGAATTGAAGAATGAGATCGAAGCTAAGATAAATAGTTTTATATGTGACATGGAAGATAATATCGATGGTAGGGAAGCATATTTGAAGAAATTTATGGAATATTTGAAGAAATACATGGAAGGTTTGAAGGAAGGTGGGACAAAACTGCTACAAGAAAGGCCTCCTAGTGATGAAAAGGTAGTAGAGGAAACTAATGATGAGAAAAAAATAAATGTTAATCATGATTTAATAGAATTTAACATTGGATTGAAGGCCCACCATATTCCAAAGATCGATATGAGGAAATTTGATGGCAAGGATCCCATAACATAGATACTACAGATGGAGAAATATTTTGATCTACATGATGTGCAACTGTTACAAAAGGTATGTATTGCATCTTTATATTTAGAACCGAATCAATTTTTATGGTATAAAGAGATTTGTTCTCATAAACCACTCGTAACTTGGTCAATTTTCACGGAGGAAATGATAGTAAATTATGAGGATACAAAGAGCAACACCTTCTTTAGTCAATTGATAAATCTCAAACAAAAGGGTTCAATGGGAGAGCACATTGAGGACTTCAAAAAATTGAATATAAGGGTAAATGATATTTCAGAGAAGCAGAGGATTGATGTCTTCATAGGGACTTTAAATGATAACATTCAACATGAAGTTTGTCTTTGGGAACTTGATTCATTGGAGAAGGCATTCAGGCTGGAAAAAAAAATTGAAAGCAAAATTATGGCAACAAGAAATCCTACCACTCACAATTACAAAGATGGAAGTGTTGTTGCTCCTAGCCTTCCACAACCTACAAGGTTGACACCACAACAATTGGAATAAAAAGGAGAAAACAACCTTTGTTATAGTTTTGATAGAAAATACACTAAAGGTCATAAGTGTGCTGAGAATAAATTATTTTACATTGATTGTGAAGAAGAGGAAGAAAAGGATCAAGAAATGTCAAAAGAAGAGGATATACACTAGGAACAAACCCCATAGAAAGAAGAAATGAATCTGACCAGATCTTGTAATGCATTGGTAGGAATTACCACTCCTCAAACTCTCAAGATAGAAGGACATATTAAGAAGGAAAAGGATAACCTCACTTTCGCATAGAATCAAATGAAACAACAAGCAAATCAACATTGCAGCGAAAGAAGTTTTGATATAGGCGACTGGGTATTTTTACGAATACAACCATACAAACAAATGTCCCTCAAGCAAGCTAAGAAGGATAATAAATTATCACCAAAGTACTATGGTCCTTACAAGGTGCTGCAAAAGATTGGTACTATGGCATACAAATTGGAGCTTCCTGCATCTTCCCGAGTGCCCCCAGTTTTCCATGTTTCATGCTTAAAGAAGGTTATAGGTAACAAGATCCGAGTTCAAACAATATTATCGGAACTTGACGAGGAAAGAAAAATCATACTGGAACCTGAAGCAGTCACGGAAAAAAGAACCTAACAAGTACAAAATCGATCAATTTCAGAGTATCTCATCAAGTGGAAGAACTTACCCGTTGAATATTCCGCATGGGAGGAAGAGAATTTTATATAGAAGCATTCAAAACTACTCTAGCGTTGAGGACAACACCTTTTGAAGGATATGGGCATGTTAGGTCCCTATACTACTTGTGTAACCCCTTATTGTTATTAGTGCAACCCCCTTATTATATTGTTGTGCCCATGTAGTCCCCATATTGTTATTATTGTGCCCCATAGAAGCCCACTATTGTTATTGTTGTGCCCTTACACTATTATTGTTATGTTGGTTATGATTATATTATGCCCCCTTAGACTCTTATATATAGAAAAGAGGTCTTGTCATTTGTATCATCCAAGAATTTTTCATTTGTGTAATGTAAAGGAGTTTCCCCCCTCAAAGAGGCTGATTTTGAATTCATTTACCTATTTTTTCTATCTTTTTGTGAGCTGGTTTCATAACCTTTAGTCTTTCAACTAGTCTTCCAATTTATCCTTTCTTTCCTTCTCTACAAAGCTTTTATTAGGTCACTTCTTTGTGACCACTCTTCTTCCTACATATGTATATAGGCTTCTCCCCACCCATGTTTTTTTCTCTGCATATACTTTTATGTTGTGTCATCTTCCTCCTATTCCCACATTGAGCCTTCCCTCTTCTTCCCATAGGAAACCTCTCTGTTGTCTCAATCCACGAGGAGGGGACATGGAAGGATATTGTCCTCCATCATTGCAACACACTCTAAAACTTCAAATCTTATCAACATAGGACAATCTGTGGTTAGGGTTATAGTTAAGGGGATTTAAATGATGTTAATATGGGCCTCCTCATGGCATACCACAAGCAACCTCCTTAGAGCAATGGATTTGTGTGTCCCTCCCTTTATTTAGCCACCAATTTATTTTCACATAAATTTACATATGTCCAAAATGCATACAATGTTATTTATATATATGGGTTGGATAAAAAGGGTTATTACAGACCCCACCCCCTTAAGGGAACATTATGCTCGATGTTCTATAAATAAGAAACAAAAATTACAAATATTGAGCTTTATATTTACAACTCTTACATTCATTTATACAATAAATAAAATGGGTAGAGTACCCTCATTTGAACTTCCATTTCCCATGTTGCTTCATCTATTCCAAAGTGCTTCCATTGCATCTTGACCTACTTTATTACTCTATGGCTAATGTATGAAATACATTATAAACATGTCTTTTATGATTCTATTCACCCTTTTAGCTTTACCATCTATTTGAGGGTGATATGTTGTGCTAAATTCTAGGCTGCGTCCTAAAGCCAACAAGCGATGCTTTCAAATATTTGATGTGAACTTGGCATCCCAATCTGAAATGATATTCTTTGGTATGCCATGTAATCTAAATACTTCTTTCGTAAAAGTATGAGCTATATCAATAACTTTTTGGGTGGAATTGACAGTTATAAAGTGAGTTTCCTTGCTTGATTTGTCCAGTACCACCATAATGGCATCATGTTCTTTGGATGTCTACAACAATCCAATGATGAATTTTATAGATATGAGTTCCCATTTCCACTCAGGTATTGGGATTGGTTGCAATAATCCTATTGGGTGCCTGCATTCTACTTAGGCTTGTTGGCATTCTAGGAACCTGGCAATATACTTAACAATTACCTTCTTCATTCCAGGCCAACAATATGATTTCTTTATTGTTGTTATCATTTTTTGATAACCAAGATGACCAGAGTACGGTATTTTATGAAACTTGTTCATTATGAGCTTCTACAAGTCGGTCACACAATGTACATATCATTTATCTTTAAACAGTGCCATACTATCATCGATGAGCTTGTAATCCTTAATTTTATTCCCTCTGATTCTTGTTGTAAGAATTCCTTCACATAATAAAACATTTCATCGTGTACCAATTCCTCTTTGATCATTTCTCTAATGTTAACTCCACACGTGCTCGTGGCTACCAAGTGAGCTACTTGTAGACTTCTACTAAGTGCATCTACCACTTTATTCTCCTTACCCTTGATATGTTTGATCTCAAAGTCAAGTTCACTAATTAGAGCTAACCATCTGGCCCATCTTGCATTTAGTTTGGGTTGATCAAATAAGTATTTGAGCCCTCAATGATCTGACATCAACACAAACTTTCTCCCAAGCGAGCAGTGTCTCCACATTTTTAGTAATGCACAAATGTTGCGCGTTCCAGGTCATGGGTTACATAGTTATTATCATGTTGATTTATTTTCCTCAATTCATAATAAATTATGTCCCTCTTACATCAGGAACCCACCTAGTCCTTCCTTACAGGAATCTGTGCAAAGAAAGAAGTCCTTTCAGGGGCTTGTTATCCTCAAAATATGTGCACATGTGAACAATTTCTTGAGCTATTCAAAACTAGTTGTGCACTTTGATCTACATTGGAATTTGACTCCTTTCCTATGCAATGCTATGATTGGATGCCAAAATTTTGAAAAATCCTGAATGAAGCAACATTAATATCCAACCAATCCCATGAAATATCTAATTTTTACGACATTATGGGGAGAGAGCCACTCCATGATGGCTTCTTCTCGGGATCCACAGCCACTCTTTCCTTGGAAATGACATGTCCAAATTATTGAAATTGTGATTGGAATAAATCACATTTTCTAAGCTTGGAATAGAGTTTGTGCTCTCTAAACAATTGCAATACTGCTTTCAAATGCTCTTCATGCTCTTCTCTAGTTTTCGTGTAAACCAAGATGTCATCAGAAAAAGCCAATACAAACTTCTCCAAATATGGGATAACTTCATTGTTCATCATACAAATTAATGTGGCAAGGAAATCTGTGAGCCCAAATGGCACCACCACAAAATCATATATCCATATTTTATCTTGAAGGTTGTCTTGTGGATGTATTTGTCCTTAATTCAAACCTGGTGATAACCAAATCTCAAATCTATTTTTGAGAACACTGCAAAGCCTCTCAAGTAATAAACCAAGTCATAAATTCTAGGCAATGAGTACTTGTTCTTCATTGTAGCTTCATTTAGCTATTGGTAACAATTCATAACCTCAACGTGTCATCTTTCTTCTTTAAAAATAGCATTGGGGATCCCCAAGGCTATGTATGAATGAGGGGAAATCATTACTATTTGGGGTGGATGGAGAGGAAGATAAGAGAAAGGAGATTTCAAAGTTGTTTGGTTTTAATTGTATTTGCATTGATAAGGGTTTTTCTTATTTGAGTTTTATTCTGAAACCTATAGGATACTGTAATTTGGATTGGGAATGGATGATTGGTAGATTTTAGAAGACACTTGGGAGTTAGAAACATAGATGGCTTTCGATGGGAGGAAGAATAGTTATGATGGAATCTATTTTACAAAACTTGTCAGTTTTCTAGATGCATCTGTTCCTTTTTCCAAGGGAGATCATTCATATGATTGATGTTATTATGGGATGCTTCTTGTGGGAAGGGACACATAATAATAGGAAATTCCATCTGCTCAACTGGACAGACGTAGCTCGGCCTATTGAAGATGGTGGTTGGGGTATTATAGATACCGTCATTTAATTGGGCTCTGATCATAAAAAACATTTGGAGAGCGTTTTTAGGTAATGGACTTTGGACTATTGTTATAAAAGATAAATATATGTACGGACTGGATTTTTCTACTTGGATAGGTAGAGGAGCGAGGAAAAAATCTAACACTTCTTATATTTGAATAAGTATGTTACATAATCTTAATTGGATATCGGGATTTATTAGATGGGAGGCCCGTGATGGTTCAAGGATTCATATCGGTCTAGATTCTATTAAAGGGATGATTGGGAATCACTCCCTATCAGAACAATTTCTTAACATCATTCATAGGAAATGAGTCTGTTTATTGAGACAGATTTATTAGACAAGGGGTCAGAGCATTGATCGACAACGATGGATCAGGGACATAGATTTTGGACCATATGACACAATTGTAGAAGAATGGGAGAGGTATATTATAATTATTAGAAGCACAGTGTAAGATCCCAAATAGTTAAATTTCCAATAGATCTGGCACACTTGTCTTTGCTAATGAAAATGCTTTCAATAAAAAATAATGAACACCAAAGGGATTTGAAAATACAGCCTCTTATTTATATTAATAACTGAAAACAAGACACATGCTCATACAAGACATATTGAGGCCCCTACCAATAGCATGTATGACTGCTCAACAATGACTACTCTAAGACACTGAAGGTCACTTGTGAATCTTGGATGGATCCACCACACAAATGTCGCCGCAGGGTCTTCATCCCGGGATCAACCTAGAACTAGCCATGCAAAGTTCTAAAGAAAACACAATAAGATAGACAAACTCCCCATGATCCCATGGTCAGGCTCCTATCCCCTTTTATAGGCTTGATGGACTCTCTATAAATTTTATTTTATTGTTTTTCCTCGAAAAATGAAGGAAAATACCATGGGTCAATTCCATGGGAAAATATCATGGGGAATGGAATATTTTGTCCACTTTGACCATATCAAGAAAAGGGAATATTACAAATCCTCCTGCCCAAATATTGCTTGCCCTAAAGCAATCCAATTCTATCCACAATAGAAGCATATGTATATTGATATCGGGATCCCATACAAATTAGTGTGCTATCCCATGCCTCCATGCTAAATGGTCCTGAATGGATATCAGGATCCCAAATAATCCTCCAACCAATCCTACCCTCAATAGATCCACCTGGATCCTAATGCCACCTAAGTCATGGGACCTGTGGATTATGATACCGCCTCAACCCTCCATCACTTCATGTGCCTAAGGGCCTCTACTATGATATGCCCTTGGCTAAGAGTATCCTCCTAAGAATCATCCCATCAATAGAGTACCAACTCATAATCTCTTACCAATCCATGTTTTTTATAGGTCAATTTGGGTACATCAACCCCGACTTCTGGATCAATATTATTAGGGTTTATCCATCCCTAATTTAGTTGTTTTCATTCCCAAATGAAGTCAACCTACATCATGCTTGCCTCCCAAGAGTTTCCATGACACCATTCACCCAAAAAGTGCCCCTAAGGATATCAGCACAGACAACCTTCTATCAAGCTGCATTGCAATGTGGAAACTGCACTGACTAGGTGCACTGCAGTGCACTCAGCCTTTGTTTCACTTGCACTGAGCAAGTTTAAACTAATTGTTTAAATGAATCCATTAGATTTCTCATCAAATGGATTCTTCTGGAAGTTTCCAAGTTGGTTGAGCTCGCATTTGGATGAGGAAGAAGATTAATGAACCTCAATCCATTATCCCTTCCTCCATGGAACCACCTCCCAAATTTGGCAGAGCATTCATGGGGGCCATTAATGGCTTAACCTCCTCCATTCAGCTATAAATTGATCAAGCATTCAAATTCTGGTCTAGGTTGGAATTTCTTGAGCTAAGGAGATGTTGTTTGAATGATATTAGTGCGAGTATTGTAATGATGTCGAAATGTTGCTTCATGAGGAGAGAAGGGATTGAACTAGAAGGAGGACACTGAATCGAGCATGAACATTCATGGGTTGTAATCTTTCCTTTTATCAATAAATAATTCAAATCTTTTTCCATTCATGTTCTTATATGTATATCGTATTCTGGATTCTATGATATGTTTAATTAACAGGTCTTTATTGTATGCTTTGATGAGTTTCTGTCTCGGCTTGTGTGCAAGTACCTTCCAAGCGAGTTAAGTACGGAAAGGAGTGGCGGAATCGGTCAAAGGAGAGAGGGAGCAAGCGAAAGCTACAGGTTGGTTTCTCTTCCTGCTTCTCTTATCTGTTGATTATAGAAAAGGTAGTGAATTACTTTGTCTGTTGTTTCTAGACTAGCTACTAAGTCTAGAGGGTTAGGCGTTTGTAAAAAACACTAAATTTTCCCAAAACAAATTGGCGACTCCACTGGGGAGATTTTAACCCTTTTAGTAGCTTATCATCCTCTTAAGACATTTCTACATACTATACTTGTGGTCGTTGATTGAATTTCAGTCTTCTTTCATTGAAAATTGAGTCGAAACTGTGTCAAAATTGCCTTCAGAATGGCTTACTATCACCAACACAGTCCAATGAAGGACACAGTGCATTGCAGTACAATTCCCGCATAGATCCAGTGCCATTCAGCGCACTGTCTCTAACTGCTGCTTGCATTGATCCCTTGAGGGTCAGTTTCTCATCTAAGAACTGAAAGTATTTTCCAATTTTCTCTTGTTTGAATGAGTTGCTGAATGTCAATGATGTTTTGTCTCTAAAAACAGTTTTTACCTCCTTATTCGACCTGATTTAGACTGGATTGTTGGATGTTTTTTATGTATTTGTTTTATCATTTTCAATCCACTATCGAAAGGTAGTTTTGATCGATTGTTTTGTCGATAGAAAGGTGTCGTAAAATCGTCATTTTCTTCGAAAATGAAGTGTCGTGAAGTCTTCCTTCATAAATAGTCAATTGATCTATTTATGCATTTGATTTGTATTTTCATTTAAAGTGTCAAAAATCTTCATTTCTTTAAATCGAAAGTGTCGTATAGTCTTCCTTTCCCTTTAAAAGAAATTGTCACAAATCGTCATTTTTTATGAAAAGATTTCTGAATCGTTTGTGCATTAGTTTTTCTTATTGCATCATTCACATTATGAGAAATTGAAAATAAATACATGCAATTTGCATTTTAGAGTTTGCGTTTGTGTGTTTGAAAGGAATGGTTTAGGGAATTGCATTAGTTTGTGCTCTTTGTTGCTTGTTAAAAAAGTACTTGTATGCTCTATCCCTCATAGCTAGGATTTTCATTGCTGAAATTAAATGGAAAGAGTGTTTCTCATTCTAGTTGCATTCTTAGGAATTTCGGAAAACATCTCATGGTGAACCTTCAAAGGCAAATTTTAAGAAAGATCAACCTAAAATTTACATCAATTAATCTAATAACGCATTGGAACTTAACGAAAAACATCTAGAGGTCTAGGCTAGAGACGTGTTTCAACGTCTTTAAACCTAGTGGCTATTGTTTTCACTGAGGTTGGGTGATTTCTCCTCTCTGATTCCATAAGTGCTAGTACGGACTTGTCTCCCTGTCCCGTCGAGTATATGGTAAGAGACCCAAATAGGTTGAAATCCTTTATCCCTAGGAAGCCGAGTCTACCGCCTTACCGATCGCAACGCACCAAACACAACATTCGGGAAGATTGACTGCCGTATGTAAAGTCCTTGATCATTTCCCTTTCATTTATCACCAAGGTGTATATTGTAGTTTTGTGATTTGTCTGGTAAACCCTCTTGTCTAGAATCTCCAGAGCAGTCACTTTCATTCCTTTTCAACTCTTTAAAAGTAAAAGGATCATCTGAGCACTTGTCCTTTCAAGCTCATTAAACATCGAAGGCGACTAGAGTCATCTTTTGTTTTTTCTCGACTCTTTAAAAATGAAAAAACGAAGTTATGTTCCAGTGTCATAAAAATTAATTGACTGCGGATAACATCCTCCACGCTTGCTCCTTAGTTGATCTTAGGTTGAAACATATGGCGACAAATCCAGAGTCCACTAATCAAGGAATTCCTTTTGATGGGAATCCTAGTCCTTTTCCTCCATTTGGAAATATTGGTGCTCCATATATGGCTACATTGTCCCTTCCGAGATTTACCATTGGCTTGCCAGTGTGGTTGTTTTCAACCTCCTTGGTTCAAAATGTCGTGATTTCTTCGCAATCGAGTACTCCTCCAACTGGACAAAATCAACCTCCAGTTGACCCTTTGCCTTCTTCCTCGGTTGTTTCTTCCTCCCTTTATTCCTCTTCGCCTGGTGAAAGTATTGGTACTAGTAACCAGGTGGATAAGAAGAAGAAGAAAGGGAAGAAGAAGAAGAAGAAGCAAATTCAGCAAAAGGGCAACAAAGCAACCATTGCTTTGAATGCAACATCTGATGAGAAACCATCTGTCAAGCCTCACAAAGTTCGATATCCATGCAAACTTTGTGCGGGAGACCATCTTCTTCGAAATTGTCCTGATATTCCTCGGATCTTAGAAGAATGGTCTTCCTGTTCACAACATCCTATGTCATTAACTTTTAGAGATCATGTTGGTGACACACCATCAACTAATGGTAGTAAAGATCATGGAAAGAAGGGAAAAGTTAAGTTTCCATGTAGGTTATGTGAAGGGAATCATCCCATTCACCTTTGTCCCTATCTAGATGAAGTCAAGAAAGTGTTGGATAACCATCCTGTTTTACCACAGCGACTTCCATCTGGTTACAGGGAACTATCCCTAAATTCTTCACTAATTGATGAATTGACTGACTCAAATCAACCGTCGGTCAAACCCACCCTCTCTGAGAATGAATCCTATGAGTATATACCCGACCTAAATCAACAGGTCGAGGTAACAGTTGACCCGATTTCACCATCAATAAATCGAACCTTTCCCGAAGAGAGTGAACATGATACCACTCAAGTTCTTTTTGTTTCTTTAGATTCTAATAAGCTTGGGGGCAGTCCTCCTGTTCCATCAAGACAGGAGGAAAATCCTCCCGCTCTCATAACTCAAGGGGTTAATCCTCCCATTTCTACGGTACCCCCTCCAAGTAGCCTAGTCACTTCCTTTGATTGGAATCGACTGGCAGGATTCTGCCTTCCTTCTTATGTGCCTTTCCAAATCATAGTACAAGTTTGTAATATGATTGTATCAGGCACTATTATAGATGAAGGTGCATCAGTGAGTATCCTTTCCTCAACTGCTTGGAAAGCGCTCGGTTCGTCGCTGCTTGTGCTAGTTACCCAGAATCTATTGGCTTTTAACAGAGGAACCAGTCAACCATTAGGGATCCTTCCTCAATTACCTATTCTTTTGGGAGGAAAAATCATTTATCTGAACATGATGGTAGTCCCAAGCCCTTTAGATTATAATTTACTTCTAGGGCGTGACTATGTTTATGACATGGGAGCTATTGTTTCCACACTCTTTTGAGTGATGCGTTTCCCGAATGAAGGCAGAATTGTTATCGTTGACCAGCTTTCATTTCCCAGTCCAAATATGGCTTCTAGTCAACCATCTTCCCTAAATGGTCCTTTTGTACCAATGGTATCACCCCCGCCACGGGTTAATTATGTGGCAACCTGTTCCATACCTACATCAACTGACGATCAATTCAATAATGTTGTACATCATGTACTGGGGGCATTGGAACCAGATCTCTTCTTCATGACCTCTTATGAGTTGTGAAAGAGTCTGAGGATGGTTCGTTGTCTTGTGCCAACCTCGTTAAAAAATGAAACAAGGGTCTGAGGATGGTGTTATCACAAAATAAAGCACTGAAGGGCTGCTGATCAGGTAGACTCTGTGTAACTGTTTCAGACCAATCTTTTGACTAAGGCTTAGCCTCCTTAACCTGAGAGGGCTCTCTCAAAAAGTTATTGATTTTGACTATTGATAAGATGGCTAACTCTTGTAAAGTGAATTTAACAAACAAGCTGGTTGGACAGACATTACAAAGACTTCCATTGGGCTTATGGAGTTAATCATACTTCAGTAAACTATAACACTGCTCATGCATAGAAGTCAGGGCATGTGATGTTTAAATACTCAAAACAACATCTCATAGAAAACCTCAGTTTACAAATACACATAGGAAATCAGAGCAGCATAAGTGAATTCTGAGTGATTGTGTTTTTATACAACTGTAAAAACATTAAGGATAAAGTAAAACCACATATCTTGAGCATTGAAACACTGTATGAATCCTGAGAAGTAAAGCAGCAAATTGTATTAATGAAACTGAGTTTTTACACAAGCCAAAACAATACTCTGTTTTCTCAAATATCCAACCCTCATTACATAGATCTTTCAGCTATATATAGAAACATAATTCTAACTACTTGGAGCTTCCTCCTCCAGCATGAGGGGAGCTCGATGACTGCCACTAATGACACCTATCTGCTTTGTAACAAACTATTAAATACAATAACTGATAATTGAAATTCTAAAGAGTTCTAATCTGATTATGACTCTAACTCTATCTCCTTCGTAGAATGATTCCTCCTTGCAGCTTTGACACCTGGTTTCCTTTTCGTTTGGCTGAGATGGCTGAGATGAGCAGTTAATGCTCCATGTTGGCTTTGGATACTGAAGGCTTTAACTGCTCAGCGATGTTAGGGAATATCCCTTGCTTTCCGGTTCTGGTCCCCCATCACTTCGAATATGCAGCAGCATGTCTTTTTAGTCCCTTTAATAACCCAAAAATATAGAACACCGCCATGTTTCCAGATGAGTCGGATGCTCCATCGATAGCCAAGTGTGCAAGCCAAAATTCCATGTATGCAATTCATTCAATACCCTATGACCGGTAATAAAGTGGCTTTATAACCGAAAAATTTTTAAACCTGAGTTAAACATTTCACCTTTTTGAAGGCACACCTGTCTTGATCAGAATGGCTGGGATGTCTTCATTTGATCTTTACATATCCTTTAGGTGTTCCCTTTTGGAAAAAATCCCGCACATATTACCAAACTGTTTGTTTGCTTTAAAAACACCACCTACAGCAGTTTCGTAGCGCGCTACGAAACTGCTGAATTTGTTAAAACAGCTTGTATTTGCCCTGAGGTATTTAATGCTTAGACCTTTAATTGTTAAAACACCTTTACATATAGCAGGGATCTCCATGTCCTCAAAACAAGAAAACTAAGCAAAATTTAACAAAACTTGGAACAACACCTCTCTTTGAAAAGTAACTTCATTTATCAGCTAATTGGTTTAGCTGGGCCTTTAAGTCTTCAACCTTCTTCCACTGGCCTAGCTGTGCTTCCAAGTCTTCAATCCTCTTCTTCATAGCTTTGTTTTTCGGCTCTTAAATGTATATTTATCTTTCTGATGAATTTGGCCTCCTTAATTGCGGGAACTGTCCATGTATAAACATCAGCTACTGAATCCACCTGGTTTACTAGGTTTTCACTTCCTTTCAATACAGCTTTACGATAATTTGCATACCTGACTGCAGACTCCCTAGTGGTATTCTTCAGCTTAGCAATCCCATGTTTAGCGGTTTCTAACAAGTTCCTTACAGCTATAGTATTACCTCCTTGAGATATGATGACTGTTGTATTTGTGTCTTTTTGTTTAATTTTCTCTGCCTCCTCTGTTCTGGACAATTCCTCAGCTACCTCTGTTCTAGGCAGTTTCTCAGCTTCCCTTACTTGCTTTCTTGTAATAGGTCTTCTTGGCTTGAAGATGAATTCATCACCTGGTTCATCAAACCTCAGTCTTTTTAAAGCTCTAGACTTCTTGGTGCTTTCTGGTGATGACTGTGTCAAATCAATGTGCACTGGTTCAATGTGCTCAAACTCAATGGCCTCCAACAAATCACTCAGGCTTGCCTTAGATACCGGGCTTTCTTCAACAGCTAATGCTTTGCCTTTTTCTTTGCTTATTTGGCTCCTTGTCCTTACTCTTGACACTGTTTCGGATCCACTTGGTCCAGGTACAGTCTTCTTATGCTGAGCTTCTTCTTTTGCTGATGGCTGAGGTTGTTCTTTAATGATCAGTGGCTTCACTGATTTTCTTAACTGTGACTTGGCTTTCTTTTTATCTTTTGCCTCCTTTTGAAGCTCAGCTAGCGTGAGTTCTTCGACTGATTGTTCTTTTTCTCTAACTGGCTGTGGAGTAAGACCTGTTTTACTTTGGAAACCAGCCATGAAAATGAACGAGTTCCAATCTCTACCTATTTTCTGGAGACCATCCAAAACTAACAATTTAACCAAACCATGGTGAAACAAAGATGTTTCACAATCTTCCTTTCTTAATTGCACTTTGTCACACATTTTGCTCAGACTGCGAAACAAGTAAAAGGGAATGTCTATGGATGCTTTACCAGTAAAATGTAACATCAACTTGAAGTGATAAGAGTAGACCTTATTGTATCTTCCCTCACAAGTCAAGTACTTCTGAATATAGGTGAGAAGAAGGGCATAATGCTCCTTGACATAGTTTCTAGGCACTGCTTTTGTTAGGTCTTCATTCACATATGCCTCTTTTAAAAACTCTTTGCATGGATTCATATTGAACTTAAAATTCTTAAACCATTCTTGCCCCCCTCTTGGGATCTCAGCTACAGCAGCTATTGCCTCCGGAGACACTTGAACTTCCAACATAGCTATTTTAGAATTTAAACCGGTGAAGTTTAAAGCAAAATCTTTTGTTACCTAAGCATGGCCACCTTGCAGCTTCTTACAGAAATTCCAACACCCAGCATCTTTGAATGCTTTCTTCACGCCTTCATCTCTTAATGCGAGGTATAAACCTTCAGGTTCTGTTCTCTGACATCTTCTAGATCTATGTTCTTTCCTCTCCATTTTGCTTTTGAAATCTTCGCACAGACAATGACCAACAGCTTCAGTTAAAATGATGATTCAATTCTCTTTGACTCGGCCTCGCTTGGAAACAGGCTCGCTTGAAAACTCAAATACATCATCACACAAGCTGGTCACTTATGCATCGTTTACGATCATCATAAAGATCCATGCACAGTAAAATCCATTTGAATGATATTTCTGTGCATGTCTACAAATCTATTGGTGAAATTGTGGTTAATGACTGACATGAGAGGACGGAATTGATGACTCATCAACAGACTTGACACTTTGGGAAAAATTCGCTGCCAAACGCACGAATCTACGATTTCGCAGCGCGGTTAGTTTTGAATTCTCATAACGCGCTGCGAAACGGCTTAATGATGACATGCTGCGGAATGGCTGAACAATGATTACGCTGCGAAACTGACCAATAAGAGACTGCGCTGCGAAATCACGGAAAGAGCTGGTGACTAGGATATGACAAGACATGGCTTATGAAACCATGATGGTGGAGGACGACCAATAGGATTAGAGTATAATTTAAATCAAACACCTTTAAAGCTCCAACCCTAAGTAAGAAACATAAAACAAAAACAATTTGACACCAACTTTTGACATTGAACTTAGAACAAAGGATTACATGCAAATTTTTATAGTTCTAAGTGATAACAGTGGCTCCACTTGGGATAGTGTGCTCCTGTAGTACACTAAGAACTCGTAGGTCCAGTGCTTTGTTCAATTTCTCAAAAACACACACAGAGTTGACAAGCATTCCTTTCTAGCTTTGTGGGCCTTCACCTCGGGCTTAAGCTTCCTGTTCAGCTTGTCATTTATTTTCAACAGGAAAGACTCATAAAACGGTTATATACAATGCTCGTGAGATACTTGGCAGAAATTCATTAACTGTAATGCTTTAAGAACCTGCCATTAACAGGTCCTCCAGCATATGGTGTTCCATTAATCTCCTGCAGAATGTAGGTATTATTTCCATGAAAAGCAGAAATTTGATATGGCCCTTTCCACAAATTTTCAAATTTACCATGTTTACCTTTCTCTTCAATTCTGGCTTCCCATTTCAGGACTTTATCATGAATCTGAAAAGTGACCTCTTTGATCTTCTTGTCAAATGCTCTCTTGACCCTATTCTGGTTTTGTTGATGACTTTCAAACACCTCACTTCTTTTCTCCTGCAAAGCTATTAGCTGATTGATCCTTCGCTGTATAGCATTTGGTTCCTCTTCTAATCCTTGAATCAGCTTCATTACTGGTACCCCGAGAGATGTTGGGAATATAGCCTCTGCTCCATACACAAGTTCATATGGTGATGTTCCAATGGACCTCTTTGTGCAAATCCGGTCAGCCCACAAGGCATACTTTAGTTTCAAATGCCAAGCCTTTTTATTTTCTTGCAGCAGCTTCTTAATAATTCTCACAAGACTCTTGTTTGAACTTTCAGCTAAACCATTTCCCTGTGGATAATAAGCAGTGGAATGACCAAGGGAAATGTGGTATTGATGACAAAAATTTATCATTCTTTTGGACTTAAAAGCTTGGGCATTGTCTGTGATAATCTTGATTGGGCAACCAAACCTTGATAAGATGTTATTTTCTAAAAAGGAAATTATTACTGAATCATTTGCTTGCCTGGTGGGTATTGCCTCTATCCACTTTGTAAAATAATCGGTGGCTGTGAGAATCCAGCGATGCTGTCCTGATGAAGGAGGATGGATTTCCCCTATAAAATCTAATCCCCACTGCTGGAAAGGTGCTTCAACATAAATAGGAACCAATGGCATTGGCATGAGCTTTCTCTTTCCTTCAAATACTTGACATTCATGGCATGTTGCTATCTTTTTATAAATATCTCTGAACATAGTTGGC
This sequence comes from Pinus tabuliformis, assembly GCA_031772625.1. Taxonomy (NCBI): domain Eukaryota; kingdom Viridiplantae; phylum Streptophyta; class Pinopsida; order Pinales; family Pinaceae; genus Pinus; species Pinus tabuliformis. Next base: position 153,640,650 of record CM062814.1, on the reverse strand, counting down.
CAAAAATATCCAGCTCTCAAAATTTTGTTTGCAGTGGCTTTCCAATAATGATGACCTCCACAATCCCCTTTATGAAACTCATCAATTACCTTATCGGCTTCTTCTTCAATGAGACAATTTAATAATATTCCTCCTGCATCCTTCCAAAATAAATTTTGATCATATACAAAATATCTGAGAGATTTCAACTTGGTGAACCGAGCTTTAGATTTTGAAAGGTTATCAGGGGCTCTATTGTGCTGCAAGACAAATGCTACATCCTTATACCACTCTGAGATCAAAAAATTTTCATTGATTTGGACCAATTCTTCTTCATTCTCAGAAATTTCTGAGATTTCTGTGCTAAAATTGATACCAATGCAGTCCAGATTTGACTGAGTCAACAATTTTGCTAAGCCTTGACCTTTTACCAACTTAGTGGGCTTAATTTCAATGTCATATTCCAACAGCTTTGCTATCCATTTTCCTCTTTTTCCATCTGGGTCAGCTTGTGTAAGAATATCTTTTATAACAGCATTTGGCACGTATGCAACAATATGAGAGTGCAACACATAAATTCTGAAATCCTTAATTGCTTTCACCAATGCATATGCTTGCTTTTCTAAGATATTATATTTCAATTCAGCATTAGCCAATGTCTTGCTAAAGAAAGAAATGGGTTGTTCAATACCTTGTCTTCCTTTTTGCAATAAAACTCCAGCAATTGTATCTTCAGAAGCAAATGTGAAGATCAGAAACTCCTTGGTAAAATCCGGGTTGATGAGGACTGGTGCTTGAGTGAGCGCCTTTTTGATCTCTTCAAATGACTTCTTTGCTTCAGCTGTCCATTTAAAATCTGCTCCTTTCCTTAACATTTTTGTTATATTTTTGACCACTTCAGCAAAGTTAGGGATAAATCTTCTAACAAAATTAACCTTTCCAAGAAAGGATTGAATCTCTTTCTTACTCCTTGGTAAATCTAACCTTTGAATTGCACTAACTCTATTAGGATCAATCCTAATTCCCTCTTCAGAGATAATATGTCCAAGCAATTTGCCAGAAGTTAAAGCAAAGATACTTTTGGTTGGGTTTAAAGAAATACCAAACCTCCTACACTTTAGTAGGATCCTTTCAAGGTGCTTTAAGTGGTCTTCTTCCTTCTTTGAAAAGACTGTGATATCATCAAGATATACCACCACTGATTTATCTTTTTCTTCAGCGAAAGCAATGTCCATAGCCCTCTGGAAAGTTGCTCCTGCATTCATGAGGCCAAAGGGCATTTTTGCATACATAAATGTGCCCCATGGTGTAGTGAAAGTTGTCTTCTCCTGATCATCTGGATGAACAAGGATCTGATTATACCCTGAGAAGCCATCAAGCATAGACATTCTTTGTGAACCAACAATATTTTGCAAAATGAAATCCATTTTGGGGAGGGGGTAATTATCTTTCAGTGAAGCTTTGTTTAAGTTCCTGAAGTCTATACAAATTCTAATCTCCCCATTCTTTTTCCTGACTGGTACCAAGTTAGCAAGCCAATTTGAGAATCTGATTGGAACAATAATCTTGGCATCAAAAAGCTTTTTCACTTCTTTTTCAATTAGTGGCATCAAAAGAGGATTAATCCTCCTTAATTTCTGCTTAAAAGGCTTCTCATTTTGCTTAATTGGGATGGTATGTTGTATGATTGAAGAATCATACTGTTTCAAATCAGCATAGCTCCATGCAAAAACATCAATAAATTTCTTCATCATTTCAACATATTTGACCTTCATATCAGCTGATAGGAACTTTGAAATTTTGACTAATTTGGGCACAACTGAGTCACCTAAATTACAGCTTTCTATTTCCTCTTCATTGGCTTGCAATCTTGGTGCTTTAAACACATCATTTTGATCAAATAACTTTTCAAGTGGAATAAGGCCTTTAGGAATTAGGTTGTTTTGTAGCTGCAACACTTCAGAATTTTCCCTTGTCTCTGTTAACATATTCTGCTGATCTATTTGATTATGCTCAAACTCTTCTTTCAACTCAAGGAAATTTCTTACCTGCTGATCATCTTCAAAGACTTGCCAGTTTAGGATATTATCTGGGATGACTGGTCTATGGCGAACCTTCACTTCATAGCTATCAGAAGAATGTTTGGGAATAATAAAAAGACTTGCAGAAACAGCAAGAGAATCTGCAATAGAATTTTGATCTCTGGTTTTTATACTGAAGGTATAGGATTGAAATTTTTCCAACAATTCCAACACTAAATTTCTGTAGGCTCTCATCCTTGCATCCTTTGTTTGATATGCACCTTGTACCTGCTTAATAATCAATTCGGAATCTCCACAAACAGCAATATTCTTTGCCTTCAATTCTATCAAGGTTTCCAGGCCTAACACCAGAGATTCGTACTCAGCCATGTTATTGGTACAATCAAAGTTTAGTTTGTATGACAGAAACTTACTTTCTTCAGTTGGACTAGTGATCCAAATTCCAGCTCCTGCCCCTTCTTTTCCTGCTGCTCCATCAAAGTATAGGGACCAGCAACCAGTGATGTCTCTTTCATCTCTTTGTTGTACCTCTTGACACTGATTTTCTGCATGTTCATCTTGTGACTCTTTACCAACTGATTCATTGAAAAGGATAGCTGATCCAAGACCTGTATCACATGAGTAAATAGGAAAATTCTGAGGCTTGTCTTTGCTGCTTACCATATATGCCATCCTTGTTTCACGATACAACCTCCTTTGTTCACCAAACACTGGGATGGTGGCATATGTTAAATCCATTTGCATGGTACCCTTGATTTTTGCTGCCCATGACCTTGAAAGAAGTATCCCAAACTTAGGTGGAATGTCTGCAACAACAATGTCCATGACAGTTGTTTTTGCTGGGATTTGTGTGAGTGCCACAACAACATCTTTTATTAATCCAATGCAATGAACTCTCTTTGAATCAAATGAAAATAAGTCCTTGTATGGTCTAGTTACTTCTAATCCCAGTCTTTCCATGATTACCTTAGGCATGAGATTATGTGATGCCCCTGAATCCAGCATAGCATTATGTAGAGTCATATCATGAATATTAATGCTTATGTAAAAAGGGGGAAACTCATCATTTTGTTCATCCTCAAGTCTTGGACCTAAACAAATAATAGGATTATCCTCTGGCACATTTAGAATATCAGCCCCTCCTGGTGGAGAATTAAGCCTTTCAACAATCTTGCTTCTATATTTGTCTACCTTGAGAATTTCATTGAAAGGGACTGATATTTTAATTTTTGCAATCTCATTTTCAATGTTAAAAACAGAAGTAGACTTTTCAAGTTCTTTAGGAGGAGCAGGGTTTTGAATATCCTTTCTATCAAGAGGGGAATCACCTTTACCATCAACTGGCTTTGACTTTTCCTTTTTATCTTCAATTGCCTTTGAGATATTCTTCTTGGGTTGTGCTTTATTTGCTGTAATAGGGACATCTCGGTTTCTAAGATTGTACTGCTTCTGAATTTCAAATATGGCATGCTGATAACCCTTTAAGAAATCTGAAGGCTCCTCTTCTGCTTTTACCATGCTGGACTCATCATGTTCCTCCTTTGTTAAGAAAATTTCTGAGTCTTCCTCACCAAAGCAATGAATAGATTCCTCAGGTACTTCAGGTTCTTCTTCTTCATCCACCAAGTTTTGTTGGAAAGGAGGTCTCACTAGAGGATCTGCCTGCTGATTTCTATTGTCTCTTGGCCTTTGTTGATTTTGAGGCCTTCTAAATTGAGGGTTTCTAAATCGAGGCTCTTGCTGTGCTTGGGGAGCAGCAGTATTCCCAAGTGCTAATTGGTCCATCAATTTTTCCATGGTTTTCATCATGGTTTCAAACTTGTCTTCTTGAGCAGAGGTAGAAGGCTTCTCCTCTTCCTTTATCTTAGTCTTTGCCATCTTCGACTTCTTAGCAGCAAGCATATTCACATCTACCTTAACTGCATCATTTTGCATGTCAGCCAGAGTAGCAGACTCTCTCTCTCTGAGTAAAAGAGAGAAATCTGAATCAAATGACTCAGCGTATCTTAACTGTGCCAAAGCTCCAGGAGGTTTCAAGTGTGCTGGAATAGAATTATATACTTTATTAAACCTCTTAGAAAAGTTTTGGACAGTTTCATCTGGAGCTCTTCTTAGACTATTATATTCAGTGAGGGCTTGAACAGGATTGGTTCTATTTCCCCATTTCCTCAGAAAGCTATCTTCAAACTCAGCCCAACTATGAATGCTACCAGCTCCAAGGGCTTTAAACCATTTTCGGACTTCCCCAATGAAAGTTTGAGCAAACAGTCTTAATTTTACATCTTCATCATCCACTTCTTCCCTGTCAACAAAATCATTGAATCTATCCACATGTTCCTCAGCTGTAATGTCTTCATCTCCTCCCCATGTTGGAATTCTAGCAGCATATTTACTAGGGAGATCATGCAAAACAGCAGGGAGAGCTAGAGGAGCATACCTAGCAGGTACAGCCATAATGAAAGGAGGAGCAGGGATAACAGGTACTGTATGACTAGTGGGACCAGAACTAGTATGAGATGTTGTCTGAGGACTATTTGGACTAGCAGAGGCAGAAGATAAAGTATGAGTACGGAAAGGGCTATTTGGACTTTGTAAACCACTGACAAAAGAACTCCAATTTGGGAGAGGTAGACCAGTTTTAGATTTAAGAAAAACTTCAAAAGGGTCAAGCTCCTTGAGCTGTTTCAAGTCCTCCTCCTCTAATAACAATTCAGAAGTAACAATTTCCCAAAACTCTTCTTTATCTTTTTGTGACACTAAAGATGAAGTATCGATGCCTTTCTTTTGTAAATCCAAAATGATTCCAATAAGTTCTTCTTCGTTTTCAGACCTCAACAATACCTCTTGAATTTTATCATCAACAATTTTATCTTCAGGACTTCTAGAAAACTCAGGAAACAAAGACTTTGAAATGTTTGAAGTACCTGGTATATCAGAAAATCTTTGTCTACTCCTTGAGATGATATTGGGATTATCCACAGGACTAGGTGGGTTTGGGTCAGGATTACTCCTTGTATATCTTCCTCTCGAAGCCACCTTTTAAACTTTAAGAATTAATGGAGTCACCAAGGTAGAATGCAGCCTCGAAAACCTTTTTGAGCTCCTGCTACCTTCAGAAGTTCAGTCTTATAATTTCGGGAATGAGTAATCTTCAGGCTCCCGGCAGACGCACCAAAATGTTATCACAAAATCAAGCACTGAAGGGCTGCTGATCAGGTAGACTCTGTGTAACTGTTTCAGACCAATCTTTTGACTAAGGCTTAGCCTCCTTAGCCTGAGAGGGCTCTCTCAAAAAGTTATTGATTTTGACTATTGATAAGATGGCTAACTCTTGTAAAGTGAATTTAACAAACAAGCTGGCTGGACAGACATTACAAAGACTTCCATTGGGCTTATGGAGTTAATCATACTTCAGTAAACTATAACACTGCTCATGCATAGAAGTCAGGGCATGTGATGTTTAAATACTCAAAACAACATCTCATAGAAAACCTCAGTTTACAAATACACACAGGAAATCAGAGCAGCATAAGTGAATTCTGAGTGATTGTGTATTTATACAAATGTAAAAACATTAAGGATAAAGCAAAACCACATATCTTGAGCATTGAAACACTGTATGAATCCTGAGAAGAAAAGCAGCAAATTGTATTACTAAAACTGAGTTTTTACACAAGCCAAAACAATACTCTGTTTTCTCAAATATCCAACCCTCATTACATAGATCTTTAAGCTATATATAGAAACATAATTCTAACTACTTGGAGCTTCCTCCTCCAGCATGAGGGGAGCTCGATGACTGCCACTAATGACACCTATCTGCTTTGTAACAAACTATTAAATACAATAACTGATAATTGAAATTCTAAAGAGTTCTAATCTGATTATGACTCTAACTCTATCTCCTTCGTAGAATGATTCCTCCTTGCAGCTTTGACACCTGGTTTCCTTTTCGTTTGGCTGAGATGGCTGAGATGAGCAGTTAATGCTCCATGTTGGCTGTGGATACTGAAGGCTTTAACTGCTCAGTGATGTTAGGGAATATCCCTTGCTTTCCGGTTCTGGTCCCCCATCACTTCGAATATGCAGCAGCATGTCTTTTTAGTCCCTTTAATAACCCAAAAATATAGAACACCGCCATGTTTCCAGATGAGTCGGATGCTCCATCGATAGCCAAGTGTGCAAGCCAAAATTCCATGTATGCAATTCATTCAATACCCTATGACCGGTAATAAAGTGGCTTTATAACCGAAAAAATTTTAAACCTGAGTTAAACATTTCACCTTTTTGAAGGCACACCTGTCTTGATCAGAATGGCTGGGATGTCTTCATTTGATCTTTACATATCCTTTAGGTGTTCCCTTTTGGAAAAAATCCCGCACATATTACCAAACTGTTTGTTTGCTTTAAAAACACCACCTACAGCAGTTTCGTAGCGCGCTACGAAACTGCTGAATTTGTTAAAACAGCTTGTATTTGCCCTGAGGTATTTAATGCTTAGACCTTTAATTGTTAAAACACCTTTACATATAGCAGGGATCTCCATGTCCTCAAAACAAGAAAACTAAGCAAAATTTAACAAAACTTGGAACAACACCTCTCTTTGAACAGTAACTTCATTTATCAGCTAAATGGTCTAGCTGGGCCTTTAAGTCTTCAACCTTCTTCCACTGGCCTAGCTGTGCTTCCAAGTCTTCAATCCTCTTCTTCATAGCTTTGTTTTCGGCTCTTAAATGTATATTTATCTTTCTGATGAATTTGGCCTCCTTAATTGCGGGAACTGTCCATGTATAAACATCAGCTACTGAATCCACCTGGTTTACTAGGTTTTCACTTCCTTTCAATACAGCTTTACGATAATTTGCATACCTGACTGCAGACTCCCTAGTGGTATTCTTCAGCTTAGCAATCTCATGTTTAGCGGTTTCTAACAAGTTCCTTACAGCTATAGTATTACCTCCTTGAGATATGATGACTGTTGTATTTGTGTCTTTTTGTTTAATTTTCTCTGCCTCCTCTGTTCTGGACAATTCCTCAGCTACCTCTGTTCTAGGCAGTTTCTCAGCTTCCCTTACTTGCTTTCTTGTAATAGGTCTTCTTGGCTTGAAGATGAATTCATCACCTAGTTCATCAAACCTCAGTCTTTTTGAAGCTCTAGACTTCTTGGTGCTTTCTGGTGATGACTGTGTCAAATCAATGTGCACTGGTTCAATGTGCTCAAACTCAATGGCCTCCAACAAATCACTCAGGCTTGCCTTAGATACCGGGCTTTCTTCAACAGCTAATGCTTTGCCTTTTTCTTTGCTTATTTGGCTCCTTGTCCTTACTCTTGACACTGTTTCGGATCCACTTGGTCCAGGTACAGTCTTCTTATGCTGAGCTTCTTCTTTTGCTGATGGTTGAGGTTGTTCTTTAATGATCAGTGGCTTCACTGATTTTCTTAACTGTGACTTGGCTTTCTTTTTATCTTTTGCCTCCCTTTGAAGCTCAGCTAGCGTGAGTTCTTCGACTGAATGTTCTTTTTCTCTAACTGGCTGTGGAGTAAGACCTGTTTTACTTTGGAAACCAGCCATGAAAATGAACGAGTTCCAATCTCTACCTATTTTCTGGAGACCATCCAAAACTAACAATTTAACCAAACCATGGTGAAACAAAGATGTTTCACAATCTTCCTTTCTTAATTGCACTTTGTCACACATTTTGCTCAGACTGCGAAACAAGTAAAAGGGAATGTCTATGGATGCTTTACCAGTAAAATGTAACAGCAACTTGAAGTGATAAGAGTAGACCTTATTGTATCTTCCCTCACAAGTCAAGTACTTCTGAATACAGGTGAGAAGAAGGGCATAATGCTCCTTGACATAGTTTCTAGGCACTGCTTTTGTTAGGTCTTCATTCACATATGCCTCTTTTAAAAACTCTTTTCATGGATTCATATCGAACTTAAAATTCTTAAACCATTCTTGGCCCCCTCTTGGGATCTCAGTTACAGCAGCTATTGCCTCCAGAGACACTTGAACTTCCAACATAGCTATTTTAGAATTTAAACCAGTGAAGTTTAAAGCAAAATCTTTTGTTACCTGAGCATGGCCACCTTGCAGCTTCTTACAGAAATTCCAACACCCAGCATCTTTGAATGCTTTCTTCATGCCTTCATCTCTTAATGCGAGGTCTAAACCTTCAGGTTCTGTTCTCTAACATCTTCCAGATCTATGTTCTTTCCTCTCCATTTTGCTTTTGAAATCTTCGCACAGACAATGACCAACAGCTTCAGTTAAAATGATGATTCAATTCTCTTTGACTCGACCTCGCTTGTAATCAGGGTCGCTTGGAAACAGGCTCGCTTGAAAACTCAAATACATCATCACACAAGCTGGTCACTTATGCATCGTTTACGATCATCATAAAGATCCATGCACGGTAAAATCCATTTGAATGATATTTCTGTGCATGTCTACAAATCTATTGGTGAAATTGTGGTTAATGACTGACATGAGAGGACGGAATTGATGACTCATCAACAGACTTGACACTTTGGGAAAAATTCGCTGCCAAACGCACGAATCTACGATTTCGCAGCGCGGTTAGTTTTGAATTCTCATAACGCGCTGCGAAACGGCTTAATGATGACGCACTGCGGAATGGCTGAACAATGATTACGCTGCGAAACTGACCAATAAGAGACTGCGCTGCGAAATCACGGAAAGAGCCGGTGACTAGGATATGACAAGAAATGGCTTATGAAACCATGATGGTGGAGGACGACCAATAGGATTAGAGTATAATTTAAATCAAACACCTTTAAAGCTCCAACCCTAAGTAAGAAACATAAAACAAAAACAATTTGACACCAACTTTTGATATTGAACTTAGAACAAAGGATTACATGCAAATTTTTATAGTTCTAAGTGATAACAGATGGTTTGTGGTCTTGTGTCAACCTCGTTACAAAATGAAACAAGGGACCGAGGATAGTTCTTTTACTATGTCAACCTCGTTAAAAAATGAAACAACTCCCATGAGGATAGTTCTTGGTCTTGTGTCAACCTCGTTAAAAAATGAAACAAGGAATTTGAGCACAGTTCCTTGTCTTGTGTCAAGCTCGTTAAAAAATGAAACAAGGAATCTAAGCAGAGTTCCTTGTCTTGTGTCAAGCTCATTAAAAAATGAAACAAGGTCCCCTGGAGCAAAGTTCCAAGTCGAGTCTTTGAGTAGATCTCGTAAAATCTCAGTCGAGTCTTTCACTTGATCTCGTAAAAGAACCTTCATTCCATCCACCTGATTGCCATGAGTAGTCTACCTAGGTGAATGTAATGAAGCTTGGGGGGCATGAGCCTAATGGTAAAGTTAAGTTTCCCTGTAGGTTATGTGAAGGGAATCACCCCATTCACCTTTGTCCCTATCTGGATGAAGCCAAAAAAGTGTTGGATAACTGTCCTGATTCACCGCAGCGACTTCCATCTGGTTACAAGAGACTCTTCCTTTCATCATGCGGGGGCATGTAAACTGAATCCAAGCATAGTTTTTCGTTTCAAGCTTGTGTAAAAATGAAACTGAATCCAAGCATAGTTCCCTATGATTCAAGCTTGTGTAAAAGTGAACCCATTTCCATTTTAACCCTCGTGATTGCCATTCTATCAGCGTCTTTCGTTAGATGAGCCTTGGTTGTTTTCATCCCATCATCACCATCCCTTTGGTCGATCATACGCTTTCACTTGGTTGTTTTACCTTTTTTAGGAACAGTTGCAATGAGTGGTCCTATTAGCTAGCCTCTTCACATAAATCAACATGTTTTGAGAAGTTCCAACATCACCGGAACCAGTTGCTACCCTAGACACCACTCGTTCCTCAAAGGGGAGTCCTCTTTAAGCTCTTTTCAGACTCTTTAAACATGAAAAGATTGCCGAGCGCTTGTCGTTTCTAGCTCGTTAACGGATTAGAATCGATATCTACTCAGTATAGTTTTACCCCTTCTTCGGGCTGAGATGGATTAACTACGAAAAAGGTACTCGTTGATCGAACATGGTCAATAGGTTCTCTTGTATTGATTTATGCTTTTTCGGACTTGAGAGACAAATTTATGAAAAAGAACTTGTGGAGTTTCCTTTTAGTCCCTTTTCAGACTCTCTAAATGTGAAAAGGACCGAGTTATATTTGTCGTTGAACTCGCTAAAAAACATTAAATAGCGACAAACTTGTCCATCTAGACAAGACCGAGTTTCACCTTCATTAGACTCATTAAAACAAAATAACGATGGATTCACCCGAAGGGTGGAATTATACAACATGCATATGTTATCATCCTCAAGCTGGATAAAAATAAAGAGGTACTGGTCAGAAATGACTGGGAAAAATGGGAAAAATCCAAGAAAAAATTATGGTAGCAGGTCGCTCTTGAACATGACACTTTCACCTCATCATTGTGACTATGTGGGTTGGGTCATTCAGCTTGATGGTTATCACACCGTTGGTCTGTCATACCATCCATTACTTTGTTTTGGGTCAATGCTACCAATTCACCTCAGTGTCGTTGATATGTTCAAGAGAAGTCATTCAGTTCAAAACTTCATCCTTTACAATATAGCAAACCTTCACTTTCATGCCCGCCATTCCTGAACCTTGTGTCGTCAGTCAATGTTTCATCTCCAAAATCATTTACCTCGTTTCGTGTCGTTGATGTGGGATACATCAAGGCCCTCCTGTGATGAGTTGCTTCTTGTTGACATCAGCACATCATCCAATAAGTTGACTTAGAAACACCCCTTCAGTACCTTGAGGATTGCATACATCAATGGCAGGTTTCTTGCTTCCGGCGATAAGTTGACATCACTAGCCTTCGACCGAAAGACTTCGTATGGTGTTCGACATCAAATCATTTATTCACACCATGCGAAATGTACTGCACTACCTTGAGGGTCATTATCATTATCGGTGATTCCTCTCGCATCTGTTAACGGCTCACATCATTGGCTGGTAATCAAACAATGTCTCTCCATGTTCGACTTCATATCGTCTATTCACATGGTTAGACTTGTACATTGAGTGAAGATTGAACGAGATTGAAGACCCCGGATCTAGTTTCATCCATCTGGGCTACGATATATTTTCAGGAGTACTATATCAAATGTACAATGGCCTTACATTCATGGTCATCCATTCATGGGTCTATATCTGTAGATGACTATATTTGTACATGTAATGAAAGTTTATAAGTTGAGCATGGGTATGCCTTCCCTCAGCTAGTTCATGAGAAAAAATCAAATTATCATGATATTTGTATTGTAACTGATGCAGGTCACCTTCCACTTCGAAACCTTCTCTCCAAATGGTAAAGCATTTCACTCGACATGTTTATTTTCGACTTCATGCTTTAGGGGGCAACTGTTACAAGTCAATTTGGGCACATCAACCCCGACTTCTGGATCAATATTATTAGGGTTTATCCATCCCTAATTCAATTGTTTTCATTCCCTAATGAGGTCAACCTACATCATGCTTGCCTCCCAAGAGTTTCCATGACACCATTCATCCAAAAAGTGCCCCTAAGGAGATTAGCGCAGGTAGCCTTCTATCAGGCTGCATTGCAATGCAGAAACTGCACTGACTAGGTGCACTACAGCGCACTTAGCCTTTGTTTCACCTGTGTTAAGCGAGTTTCAACTAGTTTTTTAAATGAATCCATTGGATTCCTCATCCAATGGATGTTGCTAGAAGTTTCCAAGTTGGTTGAGCTCGCATTTGGATGAGGAAGAAGATTAATGAACCTCAATCCATTATCCCTTCCTCCATGGAACCACCTCCCAAATTTGGCAGAACATTCATGAGGGCCATTAATGGCTTAACCTCCTCCATTCAGCCATAAATTGATCAAGCATTCAAAGGCTGGTCTAGGTTGGAATTTCTTGAGCTAAGGAGATGATGTTTGAATGATATTAGTGAGAGTATTGTAATGATGTCGAAATGTTGCTTCATGAGGAGAGAAGGGATTGAACTGGAAGGAGGACACTGAATCGAGCATGAACATTCATGGGTTGTAATCTTTCATTTTATCAATAAAGAATTCAAATCTTTTTCCATTCGTGTTCTTATATGTATGGTGTATTCTGGATTCTATGATATGTTTAATTAATAGATCTTTATTGTATGCTTTGATGGGTTTCTGTCTCGGCTTGTGTGCAGGTACCTTCCAAGCGAGTTAAGTACGGAAAGGAGTGGCGAAATCGGTCAAAGGAGAGAGGCAGCAAGCGAAAGCTACAGGTTCGTTTCTCTTCCTGCTTCTCTTATTTGTTGATTATAGAAAAGGTAGCGAATTACTTTGTCTGTTGTTTCTAGACTAGCTGCTAAGTCTAAAGGGTTAGGAGTTTGTAAAAAACACTAAGTTTGCCCAAAACAATGTCGTGGGAAGCATGAATACTTGCACATGGAACAAATCTACCATGTTGATGTTGCTTGATGCCCCACTCATGTTGTTCCACCCAGACACTCAACACGATCCATTTGGAGAAATCAATTATGCTCTCCCCAATGTATAAAGGTGGGTTGGTAGTGCTACGAGCCTTATCTATGTACTCCTATAGAGGGTTGCTCTGGAACTCCCAAATGTACTCCCAACTTGCGTCATTCCTCAACACTAGACAACTTGGTTGTTGATTCGGTACATACCACTATGATTTCCTCAATTTTCCTATTCTCCTGTAAGATAGTGTCTCAGACTGTCCAGACTCTCTACTTTCACATCATGAGATTTGTCTTTAAATGCATGATCATTATCCGAAAGTCCTCTACTAGCAATTTTGGTGCCATGCTGAATTCCTTTGTATCTGTCTGCAACAGATGCTCAACTACCATAGCCCCAGCTTGAACCTCTGACCGACTCTCTACAAATGGCCTATCCTGCATACTACATTTTTCATGTTGCCCCTCATGATCATGCTCATCATGTTGGTTTACCACTATTGGCTCCTCACTTAAGTCTCCTTGAATGTCTTCTTCTTGGCCTTCTCCACCTATGGGGACAATTTGTTGTCCATCCTCTCTGGTTGTCAAACATGGATGCACCGATGGACTACTATCTATACTCCATTGTTCATATTCTTTATGGACATCCCGCTGGAGACATATGGATTCGGTTGTATAGGAGTCTACCTTATCAATACCATTAGGTAGAATTTCATCATGCACTTCCAAATGCTTGTCATCATGCAAGTCTCCTTGAATAATATCACGTTGTTTGTCACCATCCTGAAAATCAATAGAAGATTCCTCGTGATTTGAAGGAATCTCCTCTTGTTCTGTCTTTGTTGCCTCCTTCCTATCACTTGGACATGAATGGTTAAGGGCCCAAGGTCCCTTGCAGATAAAGCATATTCCTCTCCTCCTTAGTTCATTCTTGTTGCAAGTTTTGTTCTTGCTTCTTCCATCAATCCTTCTCAACTCCTTCCTAGTCAACACTATTTTAAGCAATTTTATGTTTTTCCTGACCAACTTCTCGACTAGATCATAGGCAACTAGTGATACAACTAGTTCCTTTCTCCAACCTCTTTTAAATTAATGACTTCCATTAATGACTTGGTTTGTTGGTTTTGGAGAACCGTTATGACAAATTTCAGATTAATAAGATGTTATTTCCACCACAGTATGTCCCAGCTCATCATTTTGCTACTTCATATAGAAAAATCCCTGTCCATTTCATGGAGTCTACGAGATTAAAGGTTGTAAAAAAAGTCCCTTTCAAATTTCTAGCTTAGTTTCCACTCTCAGCCTTGAAACTGAGTAATTCAGTGCTTGAAAGAGACCATTGGTTGTCTGGGGGACATTCTGAGTCAATGGGTATTGCCTGGACTAATTTTACCTTGCATAACGCAAATACCTTAGTTGCCTGAGTCGATTTGCTTCACCTATGCGTCAAACGTCCTCCCTCTGGTCGATGTTGTCTCCCTATTGATTGATGGTAATTCGTTCTCCGTAGATTTTTAAGATCTGCTAGACATTTTCTCATACCCATACCTATACACTACTATTGGGGGTCGAATCTAATGCCTTAGATGTTTTCTGAATGATTGGGCTACTTTACTCCTGTACTTGGTCGATTTGTGTAAGATACCAATAGGAAAATGTCGAGTTATAAAGACGACCAATAATTTGGTTAATTAATGGCTGAGATTTCAAGAATCAACCAGACTAGAAAATGCATTACTGGTAGATGAGATGCCTGAAAAATCCATGATAGAGAATGTTGTCGACAAAACTTTTGTGAGCATAGCCAATCTTATAAAATTGCTTCCAGCAATCGTTGTTATAATCCCTCACCCATTTTCTCCAATGGAGGCTAATGCTACAACGCCATCAAATACTTGACTGGCTTACTACTTGGCCTCTGATTTCTTTCTTCATAGATTCATTCATCGACAGAAACTCACGTTTCTTGATTTCATACATGCTTTGTTATCTATTTTGGTATTTTCCTCCATCACCCTTATGGATCCCAACATTGTGAGAATAAATCAAAATGACATTCATAGTCCGGAAAAACGAGTCACACCTTATTTCTAGCGTCTGGATAACAACTATAGGAAACAATCTTTGCCCTTTCCACGATCTTGGCATGCGTTTCAACTCTGATTCGACCCTCCAGATTTAGAACTGGCCTCTCAGCCTCCTCCTGTTACGATTGTGGCTTGCGCTTATTGGGGTTCTGATTTGGGTCAACATCCAGATTTCTTCATCCACACAACTACTCAACTGACCCTCTCCTCGATCCCATTGTGCTACCCCTCACAATTCAACGCTGCGCTCCTGCACCCCTCAATGGCAACTGTAGATCATGTGACAGAATATGGCCCTTATAGTCTGGCTTATGAAAGGTGCCAAATTGCAGAGCTTGATTTCTGCACTATAGATGAAGGGATCTCGATTCCCACGTAATACACAGTGTTGTCCTTTCAACCTTTGCCACTGTCTGATTTCGTCGTGTAAATGCATCCTCAGCTTACACAATAATGAATATGCTCAGACAATCGATTGGATCTATGAAAGAATACTATCAAGATCTTGCCTCTTGATCTCTGCGATGCACCTTTTCTTCGATCTTCGACAATAAATCTTTTGTCCTCTGATAATAGATATGACCAAAAGAATAATGTCCTCACTCTAGATCAATTGGATCCTTAGCAATAAATCTTGGCATAAAAGGAAAATAGTAAATCTCTCAAACACCTCAAAATAATTATCTGAAAAAATAAGGGGCCAACTAAAGTGATATCGAATACCACAGAAGATGGGAAATGCTTGTTAGGGTGAGAATAAATCCCACCAAAGTTCCCTGCATAAAACTCTTAGGCTAATAGGATATACAACTTTGATACTATTGTAAGATCTCAAATAATTAAATTTCGAATACATCTAGCACACTTTAGTGTTCTCATAAAAATGCTTTCAATAAAAAACAAAGAACACCAAAAGGACCTGAAAATGCAGCCTCTTGTTTATATTAATAACTGAAAACAAGATACATGCTCATACAAGCCATACTAAAGCCCCTACCAATAGCATGTACGATTGTTCAACAATGAATACTCTAAGACATTGAATCCCACTTGTGAATCCTAGATGGATCCACCACACAAATGTCACCATTGGGTTTTCGTCCCTGGATCAACCTAGAACTGGCCATGCCAAGTTTTGATCGAAACACAATAAGTAGACAAACTCCCCTTGATCCCATTGTTAGGCTCCTATCCCATTTTATAGGCTTGATGGACTCTCTAGAAACTTTATTTTATTGTTTTCCCTCGAAAAATGAAGGAAAATACCATGGGTTGATACCATGGGAAAATACCACGATGAATAACATGGGCAGATTCTGTCCAGTTTGACCATATCAAAAAAATAGAATATTACATGCAGGGATTAGTTTAGAAGATCAAGCGAAAAATGATCAAATTGTGTGGGGAGGCAACCTTAAGAAAGGTATGCTGAGGGTCAAAGACATTTATTTTCTCTTACCTAGAGCCAAGAAGAAATATGTTAGTCATGTATGGACACATAACAACGGGAAAGGAAACATCCCATATAAAATAAGATGTTTTCGCTGGCTTGTTTTTTTTTTTTTTAACATGATCGTTTACTTTTGTATTATAAAACTTCAAGGAACAAGTCGTGTTACATAAGATAGAAGGAACAGTGAGGGGAGGATCCAAAATGGGTACGCAGACCCTTGATCCTTGATGGTGGGCTTGTGAAATGCGATTTGAAAAAGATAACGGCTATATTGCCATACAAACAGGCCTGCTAGAAAGAAAAATTTACAAGACATAGATCAAATTACAATTGCTGGTTGATAGAATCATCGGACTGAGGCTCCTTTTTTGCGCTGGCCTTTGTCAAGGCCTCTGCTTGCATACTCTGAGTTATTGCTTTGATGTGAGCAATGGCTTCTTCCATATGGTTGCATTTTTCTTTGAGACCTTCGATCTCCGCTTTCTGTTTCTCCAGCTTTTTTCTTTTTGATTTACTGTCAGCTTGGAATTCCTCCTTAAGGTCGTTGAAGTGCTTTACGAATCTGGCGATCATAAAACAATGAGCTTTACACAAAGTGCAGCTACTGTTGGTGATTACTCGCTCCAGGGGGTTCTCAGCTGGTTCGCGGTCTGCTGGATTCTCGGCCATTTCGGAACCTCTCTTGGAGGAAGCTTGAAGGAGATGAAGCAGAGGGGAGAAACGGGGGGAGCAGAAGGGAGAGGGGAGAAGGGGAAGAGATGAAGAGGAGTACTGGCAGTGAGCGCGGGCCTGAGAGAGAACGAAAGCAGCGAGGAGGAAAATGAAAAGAGGAGTAAAGAACAGAGGGGAGGATGAGACCGGGGGGAGGAGAACGCTGTAGGAAGAGGGCGTTGGGTCAAGCAAACAGAGCTATGGTTAGCTTGAAAACATAAAAAGACACTAAGAACACGACGTTTACCACTGGAATCGGGTGGAGACAGCCTCCTGTCGAAGCTGGACGCAATGCACCTTCTGATACTGATGAGCTCCAGGAACTTTCTGAAATGAGTCGGACCTTTGCGCTTTTGGAATTGAGGAGCTAAAGCTCTGAGCTGAGAGAGGAATGAGGATCCCTGAAGAATATAAAGCAGGTCGAGAGACTGGTCGTCCAAGTCTGTCGTGTGATACGCAAGGATTTTGCTGGTCTTGAGATCATGCCTTGGATTTTTTATGCAGTCGGTGAAGATTTTGATGAGACATACGCCTAACTTCTGCTTGGAGATGTCACGGGGATTCTGAGATAGCTTGGACCCGTACTTGTTCATTTTGGCAGCAGGGATTTCTTTTGCATCCTTCAAGGTGAGGAGGGAGTCCGTGTCAGAGGGGGTGAAGACTGCGGGTGGCTTGACAAACTTGGGAGAAAGAGCAGGAAGGATAATATGATTGCTGAGGTGACCGATATTCAGAGAGATTGTAGTATGGTGGATCAAGTTACGGGATTGGCTTATCATAAGTGATATCGTTTTCTCTGACTTGTCCAATGGGTCTATTGGTTGCTTGTTGTCGAATGAGTCAGCTTCTGTGTTATTATCTCTCAGGATGTGTTTGAAAGTGGTATCCCCCATATGACTGATGTTGACCATGATCCTTAGTTTGATATTGCTGAGAGCCGCTTTTTTGAATTCTCCCCCTGTAGCCAGAGCAGCAATTACAATTGCCGAATCTCCCAGGATGATTGGATTCTGAACTTGCATCTGCTTCAGAATGCTTGTGACTAAGAGGAGGTTGTATGCCTCAGCCATGTTGTTTGACATTTGACCCAGGCCCCATTCATATGTTATAAGAGTTTTTCCATGCTGATCCTTTATAATTCCCCCTACCCCTACTTTCCCCGGATTGTTTTTTGATGCTCCATCGAACTGAAGGGTGATTCGCTTTTGTGCTAGAATCCATTGATTTATGTCTTCCTTGGTGCCCCGAAGTTTCCAATTGTTCCTTCTCTTGTCTGCTTTGAAGTGGGGTTGCTTGTTTTTGTCGTAACTTAGGCAGAATTTGTTGAACCAGTCATCCTCATCTTTTTGCCAACTGGATCGATCTGGAAGGGAGACAGAGTTGGCGCTTATTATATCTGAGACAAGAGCCATAGTTTTTGCCAAGGTGCGTGCTGGGTTTGGCTTCTAGTTGTTGAAGATACAATTGTTCCTGGTGAGCCAGATTTTCCAGCTGAGCGTTGAGGGAATGCATTTCCACAAGCGAATGATGGTGGCCTTGTTTTTCTTAGGATAAGGATAGCATTTCTCCCAGTTTTTGTGTAAAGTGGGAAGCTGATCGAAGGTCTCTCTTATTTTCAAAGGACTGATAAACTGATTCCAGCAGCTTTGGGCATAAGGGCAATCAAAGAAGAGGTGATGACTACTTTCCTCCTCAGCATGACAAAGGCAGCAGATTGAGGGACCAAGTATACCTCTTTTTTTAAGATTCTCGGCCGTGAGGATCTTGCCTTTGAGAAGAGTCCAGTTGAAAAACTTGATCTTTGGAAGGCATTCTGATTTCCACACTGCTGTACAGAGATTCCAATTACCTGTAGCGGAACTTGCCTGAAGAAGTTTGTACCCGTCTTTAACTGTGAAGTTTCCTCCGCTAGGGTCCCATATGAAACTGTCACCAGCCGCTTTGTTTATGGGAGCAGATCCTGAGAGAGAGGTCTTAAGGTCTACCCATTGGTCCCTGAGGTTATTTGGAAGCGGGAGGTCCTTCCAATCAAGCCAACTATTATGATCCCATAGGGAGATGTCATAAAGAGAGTTCAGATTTTTTGCTTCCATCCAAGTTTACAGGGTGCTGAATTTCTGGAGTAGATTTCTTGGCTTTACTCCCATGATTCTGTCTGTCCAAATATTTATTTCTTTACCATTGCCAGACAGTTTTGAGATGTGGTTTTTGAATTGAGGGAGAACTTTTTTGATGAGTTTCCAGACAGGTGTGCAAGGTCTTTCTACGATTGCTTCCGAGAGGACATTAGAATTCAGCCCATTGAGATATTTTCTTTTCATAACCTCCACCCACCAGGAGCCTTTTCCTATAAGCATTCTCCATATCAGCTTGAATCCCATAGCTTTGTTAGAGAGACTTGGGATTTTGATGGCTAGGCCCCCTTTTTCGAAGGGGAGAATAAATTGAACCCATCTGATTAGGCTGAATTTTTTTGAATCTTGCTTCCCTCCCTGCCAGAGGAAACTTCTCATAATTAATTCCATGTGCTTGTGGGCGCTGGCGGGAGCCAAGGTTACTGCATATTGATAAATGGGAAGGGCGGAGAGGATAGCCTTAATGAGGATAGTTCTGCCAGCCAAATTTAGCCAGGACAGCCCCCAGCTTTGGAGAAGTCCTCTCATTTTTTCTATGTGCTTTACCCAAATTTCGGACTTGACTATTTCTTTTGCTAAGGGCAGACCCAAATATGAGAAGTAACTCCAGTTTCTTTGCACTGGGATGTCCAGAATCAAGGAGATTCTTTGCATGATTTGAAGAGGAACATTCCAGGTGTATATCTTACATTTTTTATTGTTTAGCATTCCCCCTGAAGCTGCCAGGAATGAGTCCAGAGTTTTCTTGAATCTTTTTTCCATTAAGCTTGAGGCTCCCCCAATTAGAAGGGTGTCATCCGCAAAGAGCGAATGATTGATTTCTTTGATCCCTCTCTCTATACTAATCCCTGTGATCTCCTTTTGCTTGCGAAGTTTTTCCAAGTGGATGCTCAAGGTTTCAGCCATTATGATGTATAAGAATGGAGAGAGGGGGCAGCCTTGCCTCAGTCCCCTAGAGCTTCTGAAGTAGCTGCTAGGTCTGCCATTGATGAGGGGGGCGGTCCAAGGGTTAGAGATGCACTCCATGATGATGCTTATGAATTTGTTGGAGATCCCGAATTTTCTGAGGACGTCTGTCAAGAAGTGATGGTCAACCCTGTTGAAGGCATTTGCCATGTCCAATTTGATGATCATGCCTCTTTCTTTCCTGTTAATGCTACTGTGAATTGCTTCTTGTATCAAAATGACGTTGTCCGTGATTTGTCTATGAGGGACAAATCCGCCTTGATTCTCTGATATAAGATAGGGAAGGAGCTTTTTAAGCCTGTTGGCCAGGATTTTAGTGACTATCTTGTAAGAGACGTTGCATAGAGAAATAGGTCTAAAACGGTCAAAGGAGAGGGGATTGAGGTCCTTGGGGATGAGAGCAAGGTGGGAGGATTTAGTATTTTTCCCCATCTTGATTTTTTTTAAAACATTTTTTACCATCCTGACATAGTCTTTTTTTATTGTATCCCAATGATTCTTGTAGAAGGTGACAGTGAAACTGTCGGGTCCCGGAGCCTTGTCCAGCTGCATGCTGAAGGCCGCCAACCTGATCTCCTCTTCTGAGACATCCTGGTCCAATTCTCTGTTTTGCAGATCATAAATTTTAATCTCGACTGGTCTGAGGAAATCCGTGTTGTTTGAAGTCTGTGGGCTGCTGATAATAGTGCTTTGAAATGTCTGTGTGCTGCCTCTTTGATTAGCTCTTGATCACTGATCTCTTTCCCCTCTGCCATGATTTTGTCGATTTGGTTTCTGGCACGTCTGATCTTTATGTTATTGTGAAAGAAGGAGGTGTTTTTATCTCCAGCTCTGAGCCAGAGACACCTTGATTTCTGTCGTTGTTCTTCTTCCTCCACTCTATTTTCCCTGTATAGTTCCCTGTACATTTCATTTTCCTGAGTTTGGTCTTCCTTTGTGGATTGATTATTCTCTTTTTCCTGGTTCCACTGTTCCAACTGCTTATGAAGATCTGCTCTTTTTTTGTTTTCCATTGCTGTGTTTGCTCTTGCCCACTGTTTTATGACTGTTCTTAAAGACTTTAATTTTGTTTCCCAAATGTAGTGGGGCAAGCCAATGACTTCCTTAGCCCACTGATCTTTGATAAGTTTACGAAAGTCTTCTTTAGAGTCCCAGGTTTTGTTGTATTTGAAGGGGAGAGGCCCCAAATTTCTTCCCTTGTCAAGGATCATGACCACGGGCTTATGATCTGAGGCAGAGGCATGGACAATTTTGTTTTTGACTGAGGAAAAGCCTGAGACAATTCTTTCATGTACTAGGATTCTGTCTAGTCTCTCTTTAATGTTGTGGATGCCAGCTCTTTTGTTGCTCCATGTAAATTTCCCGTTATAAGGGGGAATATCAATAAGGTTGTGGGTTTGAATTATCGCTTCCAGAGAATCTCTTGAAGGGTCAGCGAGGAAGTTCCCACCTAGTTTTTCCTCAATGTTCCTTATTAGATTCAGATCTCCACCCATAAAAATGTTCCTATCTTGAGCGGACTGCAAATCTGAGTTTATTGAGTCCCAGCAAAGGGCTTTATCCCTGTAGTGGTTCGGGGCGTAGATGTTGTAGATAGTGTAATCTTCTTTTGAGACTCTGTTTTTAAGGTCTGTTCTTACCCACCAATTGCAAGAATTTTGGTTGGTAAGGTCCCATTTGTTCTTGTTCCAGAGAGTTCCTATGCCTCCTGAGGCACCTGCTACACCTATTGCTATACTTGTAAAACTTTTGTATCTTTTGATATGATTCTGGAAGTCTTGTTCAGATATTTTGGTCTCCTGGATGAGGAAGAGGTCTGGCTGATCTTGATTGATTAGATCCCGGACTGCATTTGATTTTAGGGAGGAGCCCATCCCCCTGCACTTCCAAGAGACCAATATCATCATTTACCACTTTTTGGGTGAGCCCCGCTCCTCTCCTTTGTCTTTTCCCCACTTCTGTTTTGTTTGTCCAGGTATGTGTCCATCGGTTGCTGAGTTCCAGTGGCCATTTCTTTCGCTGTTGTTTCGTCTCTAATTTCTTTGTTCGACTTCCTGCCTGCTTTTCTCGGAGGATCAGAGGAGAGGCTAGCTTCTTTCAATTTGTTTCTGGTGAGGATTCGCTCAATGGTTGGGGGGGGAGAGGACAGAGGCAGCGAGGGCGAGGGGATGACTGCGAGGGCAGTGGCTCGGGGAGATGCGGGGGGGGATAGGGGATCTTCGACTGACAGGGATTCAAAAGGGTTGGAGGATGAGGGGAAGGGAGGGGCTGAACTGGAAGGGGGAGGAGGAGGGGCATTTAGGGTTTCCGGAGGAGGCTTGGAACTAGGACCTTGCAAAGGGGTAGATTTCTTCTTTTTTACTTGCTCCCAAGAGCCTTCGGAGGTTTCAGCATTTCCATTAGACTCATTTATTTTTAACTTGCTACATCTATTTGCAAAATGTCCATATTCGTGACATACCTTACATTTGAAAGGTAGTTGCTCGTAGTCTAGCTGTTGGATGTGTGTCCATTGATCTACTTTGATCTTGATGGCTTCCGGCAGGCCTTTCCCTAGATCGACTTCTACGCAGATCCTTGCACAAGCATGCATATTCTCCTTTGGTTCAGATCTGTCAATGTATTTGCCGACCGCGTTCCCAATAGCCTTTACTGATTCATCTCCCCAGCAGTGGAGCGGCAGATGGGGTAGACGGACCCAAACCGGGACAGCATTTGGGATGTCCATTTCCGGATCGAAGTCGGGAGACCATCTATTCAGGTAGAGGCCTCTTGAATCCATGAAATAGGGGCCATTTCTGAAGATAAGGTTCCTGTCCTCTTTTGATTCGAACAGAAAGGTGTAGAAGCCCCTTCCACAGAATATGATATCTATTTTTCCTTGTATTATCACATTCCAGTTACGTTCCACCCATTTTTGGACTGCTCTTGGCGAAGGCCAGAGGCCAGTGAACTGGCCAACGAGGCCTCTCTCAGCTAAAGCAATTGTGACCTTCCTCGGGAGGCTAGGAGGAAGAGATACTTCAGGGATTTCATCAAGTTTCTTGACGAACTTTGATGCAGATGGACGGATTCTTGTTGAGGTATTCTTAGGGATAAGAGATGCGAACAGTTTCTCATAGTCTTTCAAATCTGGGGATGATGGATCAGTCCCAGCCATGGATGCAAAGGAGAGCCAGCACGCAGATGAGCCAGGGAGAAAACGAAGGCTGAAGGGAGGGGCCCTAGAGCTGGGGTCGAGCAGGGGGCCCGAGAAAGACCAGAAGGCGGAGGGGAGCCCGGGGGGGGCGCAGAGAGGACAAACCCAGCAACGGGGCTGCCAGGCGGGGCCTGGAGTTCGAAGAACCAGTCAATGGCGGTCACGCGGGAACTCCGAATTCGAAATCGCCATGGTCCGTGGTGTGAGAAAAATCACTTAAGACATCATTCGCTGGCTTGTTGTCAATGATAGAATATTGACTTGGAATAATCTTAAAAAAAGTGGTTTTGTTGGCCCAGGAATCTATGTGATATGTATGAAAGGTACGGAATGTCCGGTACACCTTTTGTTATCCTGTTGTCATGCGAGGAAGGTTTGGGAAGGGTGTAGGGGGTTACTAAAATTAAAATATGTGGGGAAACATATTTCTCTCATTTCATGTATTAAGGCATGGTACTACAATAACATAAGGTTCAAAAAGCTGCCCTATTATATCATGTGAACCATATGGAAAAGTAGAAACACCATTATCTTTGATCACAAACTAGTGAAGGTTGGGAAGACATTCAATGATATGGGATCATTTAGGAAGAACAACATAATTCAGATGTGCAAATATAAAGTTGTGTGGCAAACATTTCGAGTTGGGTTCTTTGATGGGGTGAGTAAAAGGAGATTATGTGGGTATGGGGTAGTTATAGTCATAGATGTCGAAAGATATTTCCATTTTTGTTGGGAGGGAGGACATGGATCGAACAATAAGGCAAAGTTTGTAGCTTTACGGAGAGTATTAATTGTAGCAAAGTGGCTCGGAATCGATAAGATTAAGGTATTTGGAGATGCGAAAGCAATCATCGATTGTGTCAAAGACTATACCAATTTCTGTCGACCGATTTTAAACAACTAGATGAACAAAATTAGAAGTTTGGTAAGCATGTTTTAGAGTATACAATTTCAACACATTTATCAAGAGAAAAAATGGATGGCGAATCTGTTATCCAAGAGAGGGATTTCTAAGGATCCAGGTAAGTTCTAATTCAATGAATTTGCACAGGGAAAGTTGATAAATGTTGGAAGCATCAATTTTTCGTAGGAGGTAGAATTCAAATTCTGATTTCAAGACAAGATTTTTTGTAGGATATTTTGTTTTTTGATGAACTTAGTATTTATGATCCAAAATGGATCCAAAACACCCTCTAAGTCTTTAAAATAAAAAATTATCGCATAAGGAAAAACCTTACAAAAGGCAGAAAACACTATCGGGAGCGAAAAACATGAAGAAACAGTGGAAAACAGGCATATCAGAGGTCAAAGGAACGATGCACAGGAGCCATTGGATCTGGCTGATCAACGGTCTAGATCCGATCGGCATATCGCAATCGGCGGTGGCAGGCGAAGGCTATCGAAGGCTACCATATGAAATATGCGATAACGATTAGCACGGGTCAACAAGGACCGTTGATCAAGCGCGCAGATCGACGACCCAGGTTAACTCGCAATATCACAATTGACAGATTACAAAGGAGCGCTTACAAAAGGCCTGGGGTCTATGCAATATGCGATTGCGATCAATCGCATCGCAATATTGCACCAGAGTAATCCAACAAGACGGGGCCGATATGAATATGACTTGCAATAGCCAGACCCGATGGGGTTATAGATGATATTTAACATATTTTGAGATCTGGAAAACGACATTTTTCTGTGTATTTTGCATTTTCGCCAAATAAATGAAATACAAAGGAAATGTGCCCAATGCGATAAAACCGGACCCGATGGAACTTATAGATGCAAATATATAACATTTCAAGTCCGCCATAAAGCCATTTTGCGGGATTTTCAGTGTTTTAATGTATTTTTCAAATACAAAGGAAACCTCGGCACAGGGGCACTTGCGACTTGCGATAGCGATTATAGGCGGACCTGATAGGAGTATAGGGCAGATTTAAGGATATTTGAAGTTCGATAAATGGCATCTTGGCGAATTTTCTCGTGTTTTTAGTGTATTTCTCTGTGTAAACAGAGAACACTATTTTTGGGGATTTCAAAGGCCCAATGGTCCCTTCCGTTGCAGAACAGGTGGCCACCTTCCCTGAAGACGTTATGCCATGATTGGTTAACGCTCAGAGGGGATTTGAGCGGACAGAGGCTGGGAGCCAGAGAGCCCGAGAAGAGGAAACGAACAGACAACGCTGATTAGCTTAAAAGCCACAGAAAGACAGAAGACAAGTAGGCAGTACTGAGACAGAGAAAAAATAGAGACAGATAGTGAAAGAAAGAGTCTGTGTACTCAGAGAGGCTTGAGGGATTCAAGTAAACTCCTGCTGTTTTGTATTTGTGTGTTGAGACTCAAATTGAGCTCACATTTTGTAAAACTCTGCTCTTGAAAGACATAATAGAGAGGTCACCACTAAAGGCTGGACCAGGGGACATAGCCCAAGAGTTTTGGGTGAACTCCATATTAAACTTGCTATGTTATGTGTGTTTGTCTATTACGTTTCTCTAACTACTCAATTATCTATATTATTCGCAATCTTATCGATCTGTTGCATTAAGTAATATAGGCAAACCCATGCACACGAGTCTGTAATACCTTAATAATCTAAGATCTTCATTTTCAATTTATGACAAATTTTGAACATAAATACAAAAAATTATAACAGAAATAAGATAAATAAAATCAAAATTAGTAAATAATGAACAATTAATGCATAATCAAAATATATACCATCCTTTTTATAATGAAAAAAATAATATTTTTTTCACTCAGAAAAAACACTATTTTAAAATATGATATCACAAAACATTAAATCCGTAGAATTACAAATATTTCTTCAAAAAATTAATCTCTTTAACAAAGTCAAAATTAAAATAATTGTACGTTCACTATAAAAATAATAAATTGCCAAAAGTCAAACACTAACCAGTAAAATCTAAAATAAAAAATAATTTAACCATCTTCCAAATTAAAATATTTACCAGTAATAAATTTCATTTCATGTCCAGTGATTATAACAGTAAGGATCTTCCCTTCAAATTTGATTCCTGGTTGCAACCTTAAAAAAATAAAAGGAAAAGTGCATAACAGCGAGGGTCTTTAACTAATAGCATTAGTATATCATTCTAAATATAATAACATATCACTTGACGCGACAAAATAATTCCTTTTCCCTAAATTTTAAGCTGAAACGAAACCAAGTTATGGCGATCGTTTTATTGATCAGAATGAACAGTAATGATGATAGAACCTGTCTTGTGATACAACTTAACTGGTCCGGAGAAGATGGCTAATTGTGGCTGGAGAGTCTTCCCAGATTTTTTTTAGATATATGAAGACAGAGTGGCATTCACAGAGGAGATAGCAGAAACTAGATGACCGGGTGTTGCAAGCACTGATAGCTAATTGCGGCTGGAGAGTCTCTGTTCCAGATTTTTTTCAGAGATCTGAAGACAGAGTGGCATTCACAGAGGAGATAGAAGAAACTGGATGACTGGTTGTTGCAAGCACTGATAGCTAATTGCGGCTGGAGAGTCTCTGTTCCGGATTTTTTTCAGAGACCTGAAGACAGAGTGGCGCTCACAGAGGAGATAGAAGAAACTGGATGACAGGGTGTTGCAAGCACTGACATTGCCATTTCACTGGCACTACCGCTGCCGCTGGTACTGCTTTCAAAGCTTTCCAAAGATTTAGGAGCAGGTGGTTTGTCCATAGGAAAAATGCCCTCCAACATCTGGACAACTTTCCCCATAGTTGGCCGCTGTGAGGGGTGCTCCTGGATACACCAGAAGCTAACTTGAAGTGCTCTGTTTACCTCATCAATATTCAGATCTCTACCAAGCTTCTCATCTGTAATGTTTAAGATGTTTCCACTTTCAAATTCCTCAAACGCCCACAGTGAGAATTTCTTTCTCCTTGATGTCAAGGTATCAAAATTCCTTTTACCGCTGATGATCTCCAGCAAAACCATGCCATAACTAAAAACATCGGACTTGGTAGTGATGGGTAAATTGGCAAGCCACTCTGGAGCCAAGTATCCTCTGGTGCCCCGAACACTAGTCATTGAGCGCTTGCGATGACCTTTGTGACGGATGAGCTTCGACAACCCAAAGTCAGAAACCTTTGCACTGAAATTATCATCTAGGAGAATGTTCTCAGGTTTAACATCACAGTGAACAATGCAATCTCTGCACTCTTCGTGCAAGTAGGCGATGCCCCTTGCAGTTCCTAGTGCTATACCGAACCGCTTATCCCAATCTAGTATCCTGGATTGGTCTGAAGAAGAAAAAAGGAATGTGTCCAGGGAAGAATTTTTCATGAATTCATAAACCAGTAATCTATGGCGACCTTCTGAGCAAAATCCGATTAGCCTAACCAAGTTCAAGTGATGAGTACTGCTGATGTTTGCCACCTCCATACGGAATTGTCTCTCCCCTTGTTCAATCCCTTCCAGCTGCTTTACTGCGACTATTGTCTTGTTGGGCAATTCTCCCTTGTACACTGTTCCAAACCCTCCTGAGCCCAACTTTTCCATAAAATTCCTTGTTGAGTGCTGAAGTTGCTTGTAGGAAAACTGAACTGGAGATCCCGAGGTATATTCCAGAAGCGTATATTGGGATGGTAGCTGCCCCAATCTAAACCTCGGATTATTTTTACAGAAAATAAACCAGATGCATATCTCGATAGTAATCAAGGCAATAATAGGTCCTACAACTGCCCCTACAATTCGAATGGCAGATTCTTTGGTTGAGCCCAAGAATATAATTGCAGGGGGTGGCGTTGCCAGAGGACGACCTTGACCACATACCTTTACATAAGATGTGCTTGGAATGGCAGCTGATTGATAGGCACTTGTGAAATTCTCGGTCTTCATTCGGCAAGTGCCCGAACCATCCGCCATGAGTGTAGATGCAAAACAGAATGGATTCCTGAGGCAGTTCTCCCTACAATCTGTTATACCCAAATTGAATATCTCTGATTGTGACTCTGATTCTGGAGGATATGAGAAGAATTCAGTATTGTCCAATACAACCATGCTCTGGTTACTACACCCTGCAATGTCCTGCACTCTCCTGCACCCTTGTGTGGAATCCTTGGGATCTATGGGAACGAAATCTGCAGATGGGCATGTGCAGTACGAGGCTGTGTCATTGTGAACGCACACCCCATAGTTCCCACACCATCCATACACTTTGCATTGGTCTTCTACTGCGCTCCAGCCCAGCTGCCATGTTCCAGAGCTTTTAACCCACCCATAGGACCTCAAATTCCCATCTGATTCAAGCTTGATCCTTCGCAATGAGATCGAGGCATCAGTGTAATCGCTGCTGTATGCCATCCAGACCTGATCACTAGAAGAATTGGAGAGTGTAAAAATTCCTTGATTGCTCAAACGTGCTCTGAAGCCATTAGGGGAACCCTGATTCCAGTATGTGATGTTGTTCTTCCATTTCAATGTGAAATTCCCACTGGGCTCCAGAGTCAATGAATAAACATACATGCGGAGGCTCTGTCCCACATGGAAACTTTGATTCACCAAAAGGGTGTCAGTAGGATTGGCAAAGCTCTCCCAAACGCTGCTGGAAGTGCTATTCTTCACTACAAAATTGCCATCGTCCTGCATGACCGCAGACGATACGCTTTGGTTCGCAGTATTGGTTTGCCACACCGTGGTGTTGAGTCCACTGTGCAAAACGAGGTTGCCATCAATCTGGAAATCAAAGGAAGCTCTGTCAGCCACTCTGATACCACCATTCCCACCTGCAGTCCACACCATAGTGTCAATCATTGAAATGCCCAGAACATGTAACCCATCATTTCCAATTGGGTGAAATCCAAATTTGAAGTTGCCATTTGGGGATTCCCAAAACTTTTGTTGCCGTGAGAAGGAAGGCTTAAGGCTGGACCCTGGCTCCACTGCTCCATCTACACATTGAATAATAATAATATATATTACAGATATTGGGATTAACATAATTATGCCACACTGTTGCCTTGATTATAATCAGTGAAACAGGTAATTGGTGATCCGTCAGCCACAATTAGAACATGGGTGCCTCTTAAATTTTGAGTGATGCCATTCTAATCTCTACACTGCATTGAAGTAACAGATAAGCAATAAGCAACTGTAATAATCATTAAACAGCGCAACCAGGTAACAGATAACCAACAAACCAAGCTTTACCGAACATGTTTGCTTGTTTAAGATACATATAATAGTTTAACTAGTTCAAAATCTCTACACTTTTATTCAATTTCGAACTGTGCAACCATGTAACAGATAGCATGGGTGTCTGTTCAACCTTAACAGATAACCAAGAAACCACAACCAAAACTTGGGTGTCTGATAAACAAATTCTATGTCCCCCAACTCCAACCCAAAAGCAAAACCCAACCTGTCTAACCCTCCTGTAACAAGATATATGGCTGCTCTTGGATTGCCCAATTAAAGAAACCCATACCCAACTCCAAATCAAAACCAAAATCCAACATGCCTAACGCTCCTCCTGTTAACCATATATATGTCTTCTCTTGGGAATCTAAAAAGAATTTCCATTTGATTCTAAGGCTAAGCTAACTCAAAATCAAAATCAAGAACCAATCTGCCTCACCATCTTCACCCTTGTTCTGTGAGCAGATATATGGCTATTTATTTCTATTTATAATGGAAATTGGTGTGCCACATACCATAATTCTTCTTCTTCCGGATCTACTCACTGATGACTGAATCATAAGCGTCCACTGGCGTAGCAATCTCGCCGTTGTTGCACAGCATTGAATTATTGGTTTCGCCTTCGCCACTCACACGGTTTCATGCAGTCAAAATGTGCAGCGTTTAACATACGTCGAAATTGAAATTTATGAGATATTCTTTGATGGTTTGGTAAGTTTCAATTCAAAATTGTACAAGCATTTAATGTACATTTGAATTGAAATTTATCTTCACATAGGTTGCTGTTTTATTTTTACTGAGGTGAATCCGTAATTTGTTATCTCTGTAAGGGAGTTTTATCAAGAAACTATTTTTAAAAATTTATTATAAAAACAAGTCATATATATATATATATATATTTGAAATTAAATTTAAATAAAAAAAATAAAAAATAAAAACAAATTTTACTTTCAACCACTCAAATCAGTTACCTAGAGCTATCTTACATTTTTTTCTGTAATCTCAACCACTCAAATTACTTAACCTAAAACTATCTTACATCTATTTTATAATTTATCTTGAGTTCAATTTTTTTTATTATAGAATCCCAAATTGTATAATCCAACTTTATTATGGAATCCCAAATCTGATAATAGATATATTGGAAACCAACTTTTTATGACGAGTTAGTTTATCAAATAGAAAGCCGGGTTGATAGAAATGTTTTATCACCTGCAAAATATGGTTGATAATGAAAAGGTAATTTAAAAGGCATCATAAAGTCAATAATAATTAAAACATCTGTAATTTTTTAATTTACTAAAAAAATAAGATAATTGATTATTAAAATTAAAATTAAAATTAATGGAATGTAATTAAGTATTATTTAAAATAATAATAAAATAATTAGTCTATATGATGTGATGTGATACATGTCTATTAGGTAAAAAGAAAGTATTTGTTTCTAAAGATTTTAGTTTCTCAGAAAGTATCTGCTTCCCAAGACTTTAGTTTCTTTTTCTTTTGATGAATTAAATTTAATTATAAATTTAAATTAATAAAATGTGATTAAGTATTAATTAAAATAATAATAAAATGATTAGTGTATGTGATGTGATGTGATAGATGTCTATTTTGTGAATAGAAAGTATCTGTTTTTAAAGATTTTAGTCTCTTAGAAAGTATCTGCTTCCAAAGTCTTTAGTTTCTTTTTCTTTTGATGGATCAAATTTGATTGTACTTTTGGATCAAATTTGATTGTAAATTTAAATCATTGGAAAGCCTAACAACAAAATTAAGTTAAGCATTAAATTTATAATTAAATTGTCAATAATTACCATTTAATTAATAAATATATTCTTGTGAAAAAATGATTAATAAATATATTCTTGTGAAAAAATAATGAGCAGTAAATGTTCATGTCCATGGTAAAATGGCTAAGTGGAAAAATAAAAAATTTAAATTTATAAGGTATTTTGTTAATATATATTTTTTTTTTAAATAACCAAAGTATTCACCATTCACCATCTTGGATGAAGGGACATTGAAGTGGAATTGAGACCCATGGTGTTAATATTAATCATTTAATAAATTTTAATATTTTTATTAAAAAATTAGCTATATAAATGATATTTTAAAGGGATTTAGAAAGATATTGCATAAGTTATGCTTTATAACTTTTTTAAAACGATCTATAATATTATAGAGTTGAATAATTGTGAATTATTAATACATAGAGTGTAAAAAAAAATAAAAAAATAGAAATAATAATATGCAAAATATTAGAAATATACCTTACAAAAATATTATGACATAAAATATAATAAACATATAACATGGACATATTAGGAAATAGAGTATAATACATATGATGATTTAAAATGATATGTTAAAATATCATAATATTTATGACATAATGAAAACCATAATGTGATAATAATTTTGACACAATTACAATGAAATGATAGAATCAGCTTGTTTTTCATGTCAATGACCGACATGGTTTATTATTCTAGAGAAGAGAAATAGATATATGATAACTAGTGGGGATGTTGATGAAGGTTTGTAAAGTGTCTCATAAATGTTGTTGTGGAACTTGGAACAAAACGAAATACGGATTCAAACCAAAACACAAAGATATAGCAAAACATAACTTCAATTAATAAAATAACAATTGCTGACAACTATTTACATACATAAAAGAAACAAACTAGCTCGGGCGATTGTAGTTTATCTCTAAGAAGAGATGTGATGGCTACATGCCTTCTGAACTGTGTCACAATGAGGCTCAATGGGTATTTTTGTATTGAGAAATAATGGAAAACCCTCAACATCCAAAAACCTGACCCTAGGAGATGAAGCGCCAAAAGTTTGTGGGTCCCATTGGGATTAGTTGGAACTTCAACTTCTCGGGGTTGTAATTTGGGCATATGATCTTCGCTTGGCATGCACGATACCTCGTTAGAACGATCTATCTGATGACAACAAATTTTCCTGACAAGTCCTTATCCTATTAGTTACAAGCTTGGTGCATTTAAAAAAAAATGTCGTTTAGGGCCTCAAAATGGCTTCAGAAGTTCAAGACCTGAAAAACTGCCAAAAGTAGAATGTTGTGCTAGAATTAAGGAAACTAAAAACAAATAGTGTTGGTGGTCCAAGTGGAATAGGCGATTGGTCATTAATATCCACCTAGACCACCACCTATATCAAAACATGTCTCGAGATGGAAAAGGACATGAAGCTTCAAATCTCCAACCTACAGTTGGATGACATGATGCAAGCATGGTGGGATACCCAGTTAGAGAATACATCCTTGGTCATTGAGCTCAAAGAGATAGAAGAGACCAACCCTACTTGCATCACATCTTGGGATGACTTCTACCAGGCATTAAGATCACACTTATATCCCCCAGGATATCTCTAGAAACTCCTTGCAAAATGGTTGTAGCTCCACTAACTAACAAATCATACATACAAGACTACATTGAGTTCTTTTGCAAGTTGTGCATTTAGCTACATACTTCCGATCCAAAAGATGTCAAATTTAGTTCCAGTTTGTTAATGATTTTTCATCGAGAAGTTGAATTGTTTGATATTCCTTCTCTTGAAAATGCCTTTCTTTAAACCTTGGCCATGGAATGTAAAGTGGCTCCTCAAATCCGATCTCCTCAACCCCAAATATGGTCCATCTCCTACTAGTCCATTTCCTACTGGTCCTTCTAATGTGACCCCTACGTCATCCTCCACACCTTGCAATACCCCCTGGTGTACTTTTTGTAATACCAATTTGCATACTTCTACCAATTGTCGAGCACTTAAAAACATGCATTCCAGTAAGACTCTTTTTACCTAGGCCGAGCAACCAGATTCCCATCCCCCTCCTACAATTGTTTCTTTCGACAATCCTGCTAAAGCATACCCCTCTCTCATCCTAATGACTGATAATAAAGCTTACACCTTTGTTGCACCTCTTTTTACACATAATTGTCAAATCAAGCATAAATTGGCTACTTTTATCATTGACAATAGGTGTCAAAAGAATTTTGTGGCCCAAGACTTGGTTCAACACCTTAAACTTCCCACCACTCCACACCCAACCCCATATCATCTTGGTTGGGTACAAAAGGAAAACCCTCATCTTACCGTCTCCCAATGTTGTGTAGTGACCTTTGTTATTTTCCCTTTCCGAGAGATTGTGGCATGTGATGTTTCTCCTCTCGATTGTGCCTATCTATTACTTGTAATTCCATATCAATAGGCTAGGAATGTTATTTATCATGCTAAAGATCATCAATACCACTTGTAGCATGAGGGGCATCTATGTGCTCACATCCTCTTCGGTTAAACCAGCACAACCTCTTACCGACAGAGCTCTTGTTAAGAAAGTTAGTTTGAACCAATGTGTTTCTTTGTGTTTGTTTTACCCTGTCAAACCAGATAACCTCACTAATTGGATACCCCCTGATATGGTTCCCCCACTTCAAGAATTTGTAGATGTATACACACAACCCACAGGGTTACCCCTGCCACACTTTATTGAACACATAATTGATCTTATTCTTGTTGCTTCTTTTCCCAATGCCCCATCCTATCACCTTAGTCCTTGAGAAGCAGTTGAGATAGAACGCCAACTTGCATAACCACTAACATGAAGCCATATTAAACCTTCATCCTCTCCATGTGCATATACTTCTTTCATTATTCCAAAAGGGGATGCTTTTGAATGGTGTCTAGTCACATATTTTAGTGCCCTTAATAAAGCTATTGTTAAAAACCGCTATCCCCTTGTTGATGCGGATTTATAGACCTTAATCAACAAATGGGATGTGACTCAAACCAAGGCTCTTTGAATAGTCCAAGTTGTTTGGGATGGTCACTCTCGGTGGGTTTAAAGGCTCCTTTGGCCTAAATATATCTTCCTTTATCAAAGGAAAAGACAAGGGTTAAATCTTATCGTTATCCTAAAATTGACCTAAAACTGGTGTCTATGTTAATGCATCTAATATAAAAGTTAAATGATATGTAACTTATACAATACAATAACACAATTAGTACAATAATATACAAGATAAAATTAGAACATATAATATAAAAAATGTGTAAGAATATAATACAAAGAGTAAAAAATAGAAAACACTGTAATTGGCGAAGAATAAGTAAAAATCAATTTAAAGGAAGCTAGGTGTTACGAAATGCAATCTAATTTTAATTTATATATGCAATTATAAATAAAAATTATGGATAATCCTTAATTTGAATAAACAAAACACTCATAACTACAAAAATATAAGCTTCATATCTTTTAAACTAACACAAAAACAGTGAGAACTACAAAAATATAAGCTTCATATATTTTAAACTAACACAGAACAATCAACGTTCCTTTGAATAATTCACATAAAAAATAAATCATACATGTAGAGAACTAATTAATGCTATGTAACTGCTACTTCTTGGTTGAGGTAAAGTGGAAAGATAAATATAATAATTTCTATAATTATGCTTCCATTATTCATTTATGAAGCAACTTAATAAGTAAATAACAAAATAAAGCAATACATCACAAACTTCTACAACAGATATATCAATTCAATTTATTATAAAGATAACATTTCTCAACAAACTAAATCCCTGGAAGCAATTCACAAGAAACTAGACTTGAGGAATGTTCAGATTGATATCATCCTTAGGACACAAATGACTAAAGGACGATTAAGATTGAATGTAAACAACTATAAATTGAACTAAGACAAATGAAAATAAATGCAATAATTCATTGTCTTCTTATGGATCCAAGTCATAGAATGATAGGGTTCTCTCTTCAACATTTTTAGAAATCAAATTATAGAAAATCAAGGAGATCATTAATAAAAGTGACCATGGATAATAAAATTGACATCAATATTACTTGATTGAGTCAAATCAAATCAACACACTTACATAAAAAGTTTAAAATAGTTCCACGGTCACTGTATAACTTATTCAACATTTCCTTTTCTTTTCTGTCCCCCTTTTTCACCTTTCCAACTAAAGGTTTATAAACATGCTAATATGACGACCATATTCCAACAAAATTTATAAAATCAAAATTGTTTATGCAAAAATACATTTCATTGTTTTTTACTTATCGGTCGAATCCTAACGGCTAAAAAAAATAGACATAAAAATCAATAGGACATCCTCGCATGATTTGAGACAGCAACATGATATCCACAATAACCTCTTTTGTGGAAATTGAGACCATTGTTGGCATTACGGCTCTATGTTGTCCTTCATGGCAACTAAGTGAATTTCATAGGAGCTTCATAATGTTCACAAGAACCATACAGGTGCAGATTTCTATGGTGTGCCTGGCATTATAATTAATCTCTCTATGGTGTATGGTATTACAATTAGCCATTATTCATTTCGGTTAATTAGAGATTACAAGCTATTGGGGACCAATATCCTGTTTACAATGATCTAATCCAGTTGCATATTTTATGGTGGAGGTTAATGTTAGTTATCATTGGACCTATTTGATTTCATAAATAATACTTTATTCAAGGGTGAAGAGTGGGTTAGGCATTCGACAATAGAAGTCTTCTTGTAGCAGCTACAACCACCCTCCAAAATTTTTCCTTAGCCTATTTGGAGCCTCCCTACCAACCTTCACAGCAGCTTGCCTTGCTTCGTTAAGTCCTCAATCTTCAATGTCTTTCTTTCTCAAAGGCAGTCTGTCGATCACAGTTTGATCTTTTCCCTTCACAGACTGCTCGTCCGTTCCAATTGTAGGCTGAGAAGCTTCCCAGTGAAATCTACACATTTCTGGAGGGCGACTAGCCTTTCCCTCTAGGAATTGTGCAATTCCCTTTGACAATTTGTTGGTCTCCTGGATTGCGCAATCCTACAAGCCAACCCTCCTAGCAAGAATTGTGCAATTTTTCCCATCAACAGGCAGTTCAGTCCAGGATTTGCGCAAATCTGGGCAGCAATCGGCAGCTGGGCCCAGAAATTGCGTAATCCCCTTAGGCAGTCAGCCCAACTGACAGTCAAGAATGTGCAATTTTCTCCAGCAGTCGAGCAATCGCTTGCATGTGTAGCTAAGTTGAAAGGTTCCCTCTGGGACCGAGCAAAACAGACATGCATGAATACGCTGCTTCTCCCAATGCAGCATGCAAAGGAATCCCTTGTTTCAAGGTTCTATGTTTAGTAGTTGGAGGTTACATGCAAGGAACAATTTAGAAACATCCCTCCAAGTGTCGCTTCCCCTAGATTTGTGGCATGCGCATCACAACCTCGATGTTATCAAAACTCATCAACCGAAGGTTGTAGAGCTCATTCCTCACATCAACCTTGTAGCTATGACATCCCACATCACAACTAGGAGAAATCGGCACATTCAACTCAACTGTTTTGGGGTAAGCTCACTTCCCATGCCTTGTGCTGCATTTCTGTCGCTTTTTGGGTTTTCGCTTGTATGAGTACTGCTTGCTTGATTTCTTTGAGTGTCTGTTGTTGTTTACATATATTCAAGGTTGTCCTGGCTCTGTTTCAATTTTTGTTTCTATCTCACTGTTGTTGCATGCATGAAAATGGTTTGCGCGGATGTTCGCCCAACCAGTGAACGATCTCACCCACATGCATGTTGATCTGTTTGCTCAATCCTCCATTCATGTTTTGCATGCACTATTTATCACTTCTGCTATCACTTAGTGTCAGCATGAATTTCATTCGTGTTAGAAAATTATATATTATAGAGCAATGGAACACATAGAATATTGCATATATATAAACACAGAAAACGCATAAAACCAGAGAGACACAGATATATGTGGTTCACCCAGTTTGGGTTACATCGACCCCGAACAGCCAGTCCTTCCTTTTTATTATCCAGCAAAATGAAGAGACACAACCTACAGTAGATCCGTTGTAATATCCTCTATTTTCTCTCACAGTCTCACCTCTCTATTTCTTGCTTGGAGAATACACATCTATTACACAACCTCAATACAATGCCCTCATACAAAGAGAGGGGTTGCCTTCTAGGGCAAAAAACCCTAAACTAAACATAAGTTCTACCGTCAGATCATCCGCCTAATGAACGGGCCAGATTGACTAGAAATTACTATACTTTTACAAGGCAATTTTACATCTGTTTTTAGCTTTGGGGCATTGCCCCTAAAACCCCCATCGGGGGACTGCTGGCCCCCGGACCCCCCAGCCGTGGGGGATGGGCCCCCCCAAACCCCTGTGGGGGGGACAAGTCCCCCTCGCACCCCCCCGCGTGGAGGGGTGTAAAAAATTCCTAGGGTATACATCCGGCTGAAACAGGGACCTCTAAATAATCATGCTCCACACCCAACAATATCCCACTTGGAGAATGATTGTAGCAACTCCACCGCTGCTTCATTTGCTGGACAATGACTACTCTTTGGACCTAGTTGTTTCTCACCTTCATCGTCATCCTTGAAGACCAATTGAAACTGAGCATATTCTCAGTTTCTCCCTAGTTACAACTTTTGTTAGCATATCTGCAGGATTCTGGCTAGTGTGTATCTTTTCTAGCTTCAACTCTCCATCTTCCAACACTGATCGTATGAAATGGTACTTGAGCTGCATGTGTTTAGTCCTAGAATGAAATGTTGAGTTCTTTGCAAGATGAATGGGACTTTGGATATCACTGTATAACGTGCCCATATCATGCTTCTTACCCAATTCACCCATAAACCTTTGTAACCAAATAATTTCTTTACTAGCCTCTGTAGCAGCAACATACTCTGCTTTTGTTGTTGAAAGTGCAACAACACTTTGGATTTTTGAAACCCAACTGACATCTGTTCCACCTATAGTAAATACATATCCTGTAGTGCTCCTCCTGTTATCTCTATCACCTGCCATATCTACATCAACATATCCCTATAGAGAAATGTTTGAACCACCAAAGCTTGATTTGTGGTACCTTTCAAATATCTAAGAATCCACTTCACTGCCATCCAATGTTCCTTTCCTGGATTGTTCATGTACCTACTTACAACTCCCACTGCATGTGCAATATCAGGCCTTGTGCAGACCATTGCATACATTAAGCTTCCAACTGCTGATGCATACAGAACTTTAGACATATAATCCATGTCTTCTTGGGTCCTTGGGCACATTTCCTTACTAAGTTTGAAATGGCTAGCAAAAGGTGTACTAACTAGTTTTGCATTGTGCATATTAAATCTTTTCAACACCTTTTGTATGTACTCATTCTGAGACAATGTTAATTTGTGATTTTTCCTGTCTCTAGTTATTCTCATACCAAGGATTTGTTTTGTAGCTCCCAAATCCTTCATTGCAAATGAATTTGCAATTTTCTTTTGAGCACATTTATTTCCTGCATGTTAGACCCTGCAACAAGCATGTCATCTACATACAATAACAATATAATATAGCTGCCATCATTTTGCTTTTTCAAATAAACACAATGATCAGAGTGACATCTAGTATAACCTTGTCCAGACATAAACTTGTCAAATTTTAGATACCACTGCCTTGGAGCTTGTTTTAAGCCATACAACCTCTTCTTCAACCTGCACACTAGTTTCTCCTTCCCTTTTACCTCATATCCTTGTGGCTGCTGCATATATATCTCTTCTTCCAAATCCCCATGGAGAAAGGTTGTCTTTACATCTAATTGCTCAAGATACAAATCTTCAACTGCTACTAGACTTAAAATAGTTCTGATTGAAGTCATTTTAACAACAGAAGAAAATATTTCATCAAAATCAATACCTTTCTTCTGTGCAAACCCCTTCACCACAAGTCTAGCTTTGTACCTTTGTTTTCCTCCAATTTCTTCCTTCAGCCTCTAAACCCATTTATTCTTCAATGTAGTTTTTCCTGCAGGCAACCTGACTAAGTCCCAAGTCTGGTTATGCATTGAGGAGTCCATCTCTTCTTCCATGGCTACCTCCCACTTCTTCCTACTTTCAACCTGCATTGCTTCTTCATAACATTCGGGTTCACCAGAATCAGTCAACAATAAATAATATAATGAAGGAGAGTATCGTTCAGGGGGTATACTTATCCTGGTAGATCTTCTAACACCACTTTCAGGTGTTTGGGGTGCCTGTTGTTGTTGTGGTGGTTGTTGTTGTTGTGGTTGTTGATTATTATTATTTTCAGGCACCTTTACTTTTTCAGCGATCTCATCAAGAACTGTGTATTCCTTGTTTTCTTTTTCCTGTTTCTTTTCCTGCAACTAATTCTTATACAAGACCTTTTCATTGAATATTACATCTCTGCTCCTAATGATTTTGTGATTTTCATAATCATATAAGCGATAACCAAAATCATTAACACCATATCCAATAAAGTTACATTTCTTTGATTTTGCATCAAGCTTTGTTCTATTTTCTTTATTAATATGAACAAAGGCCTCACAACCAAAAGGCTTTAAAAAGGAGTAGTTTACCTTTTTACTTGTCCATGCTTCTCTGGAACACCACCATCTAAGGAACTTGAAGGCCCTTTGTTTATTAGATAAACAATAGTATCTACAGCATCTGCCCAAAATTGTAAAGGCAATCCAACATGCAATCTCATTCACCTTGCACGCTCCATGATTGTTCTGTTCATCCTTTCTGACACACTGTTTTCTTGTGGTGTTCTTGGAACTGTCTTCTCTCCGTGAATTCCATGCTCTGAATAGTACCTATCAAACTCTTTGCTGCAATATTCACCTCCGTTGTCTGATCTAAGACACTTCAATTTCTTTCCTGTCTCAATCTCAACCAAAGCATTCCATTTCTTGAAAAATATCAAATACATCAGATTTATTCTTAATACAATAAATCCAAGCTTTTCTAGTTGCATCATCAATAAAAGTAACAAAATAATGAGAGCCACCAAGAGATGATACCTGAGAAGGTCCCCATACATTTGTATGCACAAGCTCTAATTTTTCGCTCTTCTTTTCTTTCCCAACTCTGAGAAATCTGACTCTCTTCTGTTTTCCATAAATGCAATTCTCACAGAAGTCCAAATCAACATTCTTCAATCCCGGCAACAAATTCCTTGAGTGAAGAATCTTAATCCCCTTCTCACTCATGTGTCCGAGCCTATGATGCCATAATGCTTCATCTGCTCCTTTGGAAGTTAAAGCATTAACAGAGTTAGAAATACCATTGCATAAATATAATATACCAACCTTTTTGCCTTTTGCTATTACTAGGGCTCCTTTGGTGACCTTCCAAGCTTTATCTGTGAAAGTTGTCACACAACCTTCACCGCCTAACCGCCCTGTTGAAATCAGATTTTTCTTCAGATCTAGAACATGCCTTACCTCCTTTAGTAGCCATTGGTTTCCATTCTGTTGTTTTACAAGAACCTTACCCATTCCAACAATTTTACAAGAACCTTACCCATTCTAGCTGCTAGATGAAGATGCATCACCTGTGGGTAGCCGTCGAGGGATCTGGGCAAAGTTATCCATCATCGCGTCCCTTTGTCACTCGAGGACTTCCATGAGAAACATTTTGAAAGGATCTCATGCCCTATCATCTCTCTTTTCTTCCGCCATGGGAGGTCATTGGGTTTTGCGAGGCTAATTCTGCAATGATTCAACCAAATCGAGCGCTAACTCCTTATACCCTAACCTCATTGGGGAAATGTAAAGAAAAACATAGAAAGGGAATATCGCTCTGATACCACTAATCCGAACTTAAACAGGAATGCAAAAACTTACAGATATAATCATAAACATTGAGATGCAACAGAAAAACACTTCATTTCATTAATAGAAAAATAGTGAACTATGCTTACAAACCGAATGGAAATAAGATAGCTCAGGTGATGGTAGCTTATCTCTAAGAAGAGATGTGGCAGCTACATGCCTCTGAACTGAGTTACAATGAGGCTCAAGGGCCTTTTTATTATTGGAAAATAAGAGAAAACCCTAAACAATCAAAACCTTAACATGAGGAGATGTAAAACCAAGAGTTTATGGGCCCCGTTGGGGTTAGTTGGGTAGCCAACTTCCTGGGGTCGTAACTTGGTCATATTATCTTCGTTTGACCGATATGATACCTCGTTGGAAAGATCTCTCTAAGGACTGCAGATGCTGATGTGATTGCTAAGCAATCACCAAAATCAATTTTGCCGAAAAAATGTCGTTTAGGGACTAGAAGCGGCTCCGAAAGTTCAGGACCCGAAAAGACTACCAAAAATAGTAAATTGTGGTACAATTAAGGAAACAAATGAAACTAACTGGGGGGTCTAGGTGGAATAGGTGGGTGGCCACCAATATCCACTTGGATCATCACTAGAGATGTTCACTTTGATCTTGTCAAGGTGGTTTTGAGGGATATAAATCAGTCTAGTCAGGCACCAGCAGACATCATTTATCAAATATCAAAGCCAGGTTCCTCTCACCTCTTCTCGTTTTGCAATTCATCCACTGATGGTCACTATATAATCTGTCCACCTCATACACCTATGCCTGTTGTTCATATCGATGTTGTTTTTTTCTCTTTCTTCCAACCATTTACTTCAACCCTTACTAACAAAACCCTGCCATCGCTTTGTTGTTCTATCTACTCTATGGTCCGTTCGTTGTACCCATAACCCTAAACATGCTCATTGTCCGTTGTCAATTCCATGTCTCTTCCTTTCCCCGTTCTTTTTACCACTGCAAATCTCTATCCCCGTTGCCGCAGTTCGACATGGTCACTTCTTGACTACTAACCATCCAATCATGTTCTTCCCATAGCTATCGCATTCACAATATGTCACCAAATTCATCCACCGTTCGCTGTTCTTCCTGCGTTTTTTTTGCTACCCTGTCGAATTCGCTTCCACGCCTGTTCCATATGCAATCCATCTCCTATCCCTGTCCCAACCAGGGTTGGAATTTGGATTTCTCTTTACCCGTCATACAATTTTTTTTTATGTTTTGGGTCCTTATGCTTCCCGTCAAGAAATGTTATGTTTAAAATTTTTCCCTTCAAGAGTGATGTTCTCATAATAAATTAACCATTTATCAATAAAGACTTGATTAAAAAATTACCCTTCAATAACATAATTATCTTAAAAATAATTCACATATGTATCATAAATAAAAAACAAAATAACTATAACACTCAAATACCTTATTAAATATTTAGTTTAAATATATTCAAAGTTGAAGTTATGATCCAAATTCTTGCCAAGAAGCACAAGCATGAAAATATTGCTTTAGATACGTCTCCAGACAACCAATTAGTTTATTACCACTTCTAAATACCAGCATTAAAATGAATCACATTCGTGTTAAACCCAAGATACCAAATTATATAATTATATATATATATATATATGACATTGCATTTACATGGTCTATGTTTTTTCTTCAATGAATTGCTTAGGTGGACTACTCTGGGCCATTGCAAAGTTGTATTTATTTGGTGAATATATATAATGTATCAGTCTTTCGTTTGGGCATGACAATTTTTTTTAAGCTACTAAAACTTATTGTAATTAAATGTCCCTTCCTCACCTCAATGCATTTTGCAGTGACCTCTTGCAAATTAGCCCCACGTCTCCTAAAGCAGTGCTCCTCAGATGCCTCTATTCGTTGCAGTAGAGGAAGTATTTCTTCAAAACTGTCATTGGTGTTATCAGTTTGGGATTCACTTCCCATAAAGTTGAACATGATTCCAGAGGGTGGTTACTTGTGGTGATTTCCCCAAAACAGGCCAATATAATCCCTTTAAATTTTCAAATG